>CM065117.1:53039814-53362314 GCA_033026305.1 Cirrhinus molitorella
TGTCAAATGACACTCAAATTTATTTGTGATTTAATCAACAAAGATCCTTGATCATCAATGAAGTATATTAGATGCTTGCAATTTGTAATGCTTGTAATTTGATTTAGCCCACTACTATAACGTTAGTCCCTTTACAGTTACCGTTTTAATAAAAATACACACTTATTTGTACATTTAAACAAGAGTCATATTTAATGTCCAACAACAAATATTTTATATATTTTACTTATTGCGTTCATATTCTATTGCGCTCTCATGGCGTGAGTATGCGCTCTTGGACGTTTGTTACAGTGAAACCTCATCTAATGGAAAATTGTATAGAAATGCATGAATTACTAACATTTACAGATGGAAACTATATCCATGACGTATGCACTGGGGAAGAAACGTCATCTCAAATGCATTAAAAAGCACAAATATATTTGCTGTTTGCCATGAGGGATCGATTTGATCCATGATCGACATTAAAGGGCTCCTTAGTGCTACACACTAAGCACAGCTACAGAATTAACATAAGCATTTTAATTAAACAAATTACACCAAAAAAATTTGCCTGTAAACTCATTATTCACTGCAAATTAACAATTTACACATAAATGTAACGACAAACACCGGAAATGAAAGCTTCAACGTCATTACTTTGCTACCTATCCATGAGTACCAAAGACATCAGTTCCGCTATGCTCGCCGCCATATGACAACAGACACAGCACATCTAAATGAGATTTAAAAATATATTGAAATAAGAAATTACTTTTGTACTACCATTTCCCACACTAAAGTCTTTGACTTTATTGTAAGTTTAGGGCAGAAAGTGTAAATGATTGTAAACGTAGTCGCTCGAAGAAGGCTTTAAGACCTTGAAGGATCCTGTGCCGGCTGGTGGTACTAATTCCCTTACAGTCCGCGCTTTGATTTCGGCAAAATAGTTTTGGAGAATGCAAAAAATAAAAAATAAAATAAATAATAATAATAATAATAATAATAATAATAAAAAAATTTCTTGATGACTTTCTCTGATACACTTTCAAGTTTTATGCCATACATATGTTTGTAGGCTATGCAGTTTCACAGTATATCCACCTCCTAAATTATTACACCACTTGTGCAGCCAGTCACAATTCACAAAGGTACATTTTGCTCAGGACGATGGTTTGTGTGTAACTTGTGACATTTTGTGTATGACAAATTTTTTTTTTTTGAGTAATTGTACATAAATAGTTTTAGCAAAATGAATATGATTGATGAGAACCTTTGTACATGTAGGCTATACTTTACTGCAGACATGGCAATGACATTCATTATAAAACACTTTTGTTCTTAAGCCAAATACACACTAAAACGAATAATTTACTGGCATCTAAATGTATTGTAAGTATATTCTCTGCATTAGCAGTTTTGAACTTACTGTTTGAATGCTTTCTCTTTTAATGGATCAGCTTGGACTTAGCTGATCGCAAAAAACAGCTTCTTTTAATTTTTTAGGACATTGTTTTTGTTATAATGTACTGATTCACATTAGTAGTCAATAATTATTATTCCACTATTCTGCCTCTCCTGTCATGCTCTCTCGCACCCCAGAGCGACTCTGGTTGCACTGAATTGTCAAGATGACAGGTGACTCCTCCTGTGTGATATATATAACGTTCACCCAGACACTGACACTAAGACCCGGCAAAATGTCAGAATTGCCGGTACGATACGATACGCATACCGGCCGACTTCAAGCACTGATTGGGATTGAATAAAATTGTAGTTGGGTATTTTTCTGATGGCTGTTGTTACAGCTATCAGAACAATATATCCCTTTCATATTATAACCTTGCTGTGAACCTTCTGGGAGTGTTTCGCTTATCCTCTTGTAGTTGTGGCTGCTGTGACCATAGACTGAAACAGGTAGCGTGGACACAAAAATGGCAGCGATAAACTACAGTGATGTCACATGGTCCGTATGAAAAAGATGAGTTGTGGGAGTACCGTTGCCTTGACATTATTAATTTAGCTACAACCAATGAGAAGGCGTGTGGGCGGAGCGACACGTGCAGCCCCGCCCCAGATTCAGCCCCACCTCAATCTGCAGTCTGCAGACAGGGGCTTCTCGTCAACTGTTGAATAAATGAGTGTTACTTCCCGCTTGTTTACTTCGAACCGGAAGACGCTTCCACTTTTCAGATGAACCCACTATGATTTATTTTATTTTATTTTTTATTTCTTTGCCCTCTTGGGACAACTTCTGTTATTTACTGTAAATTTTTCAGCATTTAAGTTTGAGATCATTCAGGTGGACAATCAAGATTAATTTGAATGTCACCGGCCACAAAGGAAGATGCCTGTGGAGATGTTGAGACAGGAGCTTGTCAAACATGAATTCAACCTTCTTACATTTTTTCTCCTATGACGCAAGCGCATCATTGCAGTGCTTAATTTTGCAGTAAAATTGAACTGTTTGGTTACATTTTTGCTTAGGCACAAGCCTCATTTTGTCAAAACACTACACACAAAATGAAACACTTCATTCAAAACTGTACAAAAATGTAACAAAAGTCAGTTTTGGTACCATATGGCACACACATGGTTCATACAGTCAGATTCTGTATGAATCACTTACACACTGCTGTGCTCAATCTTAAACACTTGTAACATTTTTACCTTTCTGATGATACAGTCTGGGTTTGATTTATTTTTATTTTTTAAGATTTTAACGCACATGAATATACTGACCAAACACAACACACATGACAAGTACTGCACCCTGATGAAAGTATTTATTTCTCACCATATTGTAAAATCCTTTTCATCAGTGCATCATTGCAATTAGGCTGCATTTTGCATTATCACACAGGCCTTCTCTATAGCTTGAATGAGGGGTATAACATAGAGATCATAAAAAGAAAAAAACAAAACAAACATAAAGGAGTGTTGTGGGAGGTACTGGAATAATTTAACCAGTTTCTGGTTGCATTAGTCTAATACCTAGTCTGTCCAAAATGTGAGTAGGTGGTCTGCGTTGGACCTATTTTATCATGCTCGTATATGACCCCATTCTGCGTGAATGTAGCATATATAGTGATGTTATCACCTTGTAGGCCTGGGACATTCAAAATAGCTCTGTGACCAAAGATGTTTCTCCCCATTCCTCTTACTGCAACACTGCCTTTCATTTTTGTTGACAAAAATCCACCTGTTGCCTTTTTATAGCGCTTACACCTTGATTGTTGAGTTTACAGAGAAGCACCTAAGTGTCTGCACACCTGATGGCCGAGTTTGATCAATTGGTTCATGTGTGCAGTATTTTGGAAAGAAGTGCCTTAAATTGGCAAAAAGGTGACATCATGTTAGAGTTCTGTGTCTAATGCACTGAAAAAAGTTTCATTGGATCAAAGTAAAAGATTTTGCGTCAGGTTGTTACATCTAATTACATTACTTTTTGTCAACTTAAAATTTTTACTTTGAAAAGAATTAATCATCCATTACTTAGCCAAAGCAAAACGTATCTTTGAATCAAATAAAGTTTTTAAGTTTAATGAAATCTCAAATTATACATTGTCTTAATGTTTTCTCTTTGTATTAACTTAATTCTTTTACTTTACATCTAACCAAATATCCAACCAAATACAATTTAAAATATTAATGTAATATAAAGAAATGTATTTACTTTCAGAATGTGTCATTTTATCATCTGTCTAAGATGAATGACTTCAAGCATCAAACTTTTGAAATTTATTTTGTCATAATACTAAATGTTTTACAATGTGTACAGTATCCTCAAACAAATACACACTAACAATGCAAACACATCATAAACTTGGAATTGTCACAAAACTTTTTTGCAATGTGTATAGTATTGTTATAAAAACACATACTGTATAACAGTTTTTAGTATACCATATACATAGACACACTGGGTACAATGTAAATTCACCATAAGAATCAGTTATGGTTTCGAAGAGAAACATGCAATCTTTCCATGAACAGTAAATCAGAACTGACTACACAATCAAACCTTTAGAATTCATCTGAAGTTAAAACAAGTTTGGCCCAAAAACTGCTTTAAAATGGGCAGTGTAAAACCAAACAAATTTAATAAAACACCTACCTAATTAGCCAATATTAGAAAGAAAAAAAAACGTCTCGGTTACGAAGGTAACCCTCGTTCCCCGAAGGAGGGAACGGAGACGTTACGTCAATGACGTAATATTGGGGATCGGCAACGAGACCCTATCACCTCTGAGCTAAAGAGAAAAAGCCAATGAACATTGGCGAGTGGAATTTGCATGCCGCGCCACTCCCCCGGACATACGGGTATATAAGATGGCGGCGTGCATCCACTCATTCAGATTTGCTGAGGAGCCGAGCCGCAACCCGGCTTCAGCGCAGTCCAGGATTGTGGCAAGAGGACGTAACGTCTCCGTTCCCTCCTTCGGGGAACGAGGGTTACCTTCGTAACCGAGACGTTCCCCCTCAGTCGTTCTCTATGACGTTACGTCAATGACGTAATATTGGGGACCTCTGGAAAACGCCACAATCCTGAACTGCGTTACGCAGCCGAGACCCAATGCCGGCAGGCAAGCGTGTCGGAACAAAGGGCTCAATGCGTAACCGTCCCAACGCCCTGTAGACCACGTCGTGGACAACCAGGGGTGTCAAGTTTTGAAGCAGCCGTTGGGGGCGGAGCACAATGACGTTTAAGTCATGTGGAAGCTTTAGAAGTAAGTCTAACTAGACTGGGGAAACACGGAAGGTTCAGTGGAGATACTGAGACATGATGCCACAACCGGAGGGGGGTGAAGGAGGCCCCGCTCCGGAGCACAGTATGGACTACTCCGTCTAGTCCAGTACTGCGGGGCAAGGAGGACCCAGAGTTCAGCCATGGGAACAACTGGGAGAATAGCACACGGATCCGAGAGGAGTGGCGCAGCAAGCCGACACCTGAGCCGTCCTCCCGCAAATTACCTGATGTTACCCAACACACGGGAGGACACTGGCTCAACGCGGAGGTTGTAGAACCGCGCAAAGGTATTGGGTGTCGCCCAGCCCGCAGCTCTACAGATGTCTGCTAGAGAGGCGCCGTGCGCCAGCGCATAGGAGGAGGCCACACTCCGGGTGGAGTGGGCTCTCACTCCCAGGGGGCACGGCTCACCTTGGGCTTCGTACGCCAAGGTGATGGCATCAGCTACCCAGTGGGCCAACCTCTGTTTGGAGACAGCATTCCCCTTCTGCTGTCCCCCGAAGCAGACAAAGAGCTGCTCGGAGCGTCTGAAGCTCCGGGTGCGGTCCACATAGACGTGCAGGGCACGGACGGGACACAGCAACTCCAAGGCCGGGTCTGCCTCCTCCTGGGGCAGAGCTTGCAGGTTCACCACCTGATCTCGAAAGGGAGTGGTGGGAACCTTGGGCACGTAGCCGGGCCGGGGTCTCAGGATAACGTGAGAGTTACCTGGCCCGAACTCTAAGCACTCTTCGCTGACCGAAAATGCGTGTAGGTCCCCTACCCTCTTGATGGAGGCCAGCGCAGCCAGGAGCGAAGTCTTGAGCGTCAAGAACTTCAGCTCAACTGAACCGAGCGGCTCGAAGGGAGCTCCCCGAAGGCCCTGGAGGACCACGGAGAGATCCCAAGAGGGTACGAGGTGCGAT
This sequence comes from Cirrhinus molitorella, assembly GCA_033026305.1. NCBI lineage: Eukaryota > Metazoa > Chordata > Actinopteri > Cypriniformes > Cyprinidae > Cirrhinus > Cirrhinus molitorella. The sequence goes on from CM065117.1 coordinate 53,045,449, forward strand.
CTAGGAGGGTTAATCCTTCTCGCACCTCTCAGGAACCTGACGATCAGGTGATGCTTCCCTAGGGATGAACCATCCACTGCATCGTGATATGCCGCAATCGCTGCGACATACACTTTCAAAGTGGAGGGGGACAGTCTCCGCTCCAACTTCTCTTGCAGGAAGGAAAGCACCACTCCGACCGAGCATTTCCGTGGGTCCTCTCGGCGAGAGGAACACCAGTCAACGAACAGACCCCACCTCAGGGCGTAGGCCTGCCTCGTAGAGGGGGCTCTAGCCTGAGTGATAGTGTCTATCACGGCCTGGGGGAGGCCAGTGAGGTCCTCCGTGTCCCGTCCAGAAGCCACACGTGTAGGTTCCATAGATCGGGACGCGGGTGCCAAATCGTGCCGTCCCCCTGAGAAAGAAGGTCCTTCCTCAGGGGAATCTTCCAGGGAGGGACTGTCGCGAGGAGCATGAGTTCGGCATACCAGGTCCGGGTGGGCCAAAATGGCGCAACCAGCAGGACCTGCTCCTCGTCCTCCCTGATCTTGCACAGGGTCTGTGCAAGGAGGCTCACTGGGGGAAAGGCGTACTTGCGGAGGCCCCGAGGCCAGCTGTGTGCCAGAGCGTCCCTGCCGAGGGGGGCCTGAGTCAGGGAGAAAAAGAGCTGGCAGTGGGAGGACTCTGGGGAAGCAAACAGGTCCACCTGAGCTTCCCCGAATCGACTCCAAATTAGCTGAACCGTCTGGGGGTGGAGTCGCCATTCTCCAGGAAGGGTGAGCTGTCGTGAGAGCACGTCGGCTGCACGATTCAGCTCTCCTGGAACATGAACGGCCCGCAGCGATTTGAGCCGCGTCTGACTCCAGAGGAGGAGATGGCGGGCGAGTTGCGACAGACGACGGGAGCGCAGACCACCCTGATGGTTGATGTACGCTACGGTCGCTGTGTTGTCCGTACGGACAAGCACGTGCTTGTGGCGCAGCAGCGGAAGAAACCGCCGGAGCGCCAGAAACACGGCCAGCAACTCGAGGCAATTGATATGCCACTGCAGTCGAGGTCCTGTCCAGGAGCCCGAGGCTGACTGCCCGTTGCACACAGCACCCCAGCCCGTCATGGAGGCATCTGTGTTGACCACAACATGCCTGGACACCTGTCCTAGGGGCACTCCTGCCCGGAGGAAAACAGGGTCCGACCACGGGCTGAACAGGCGGCGACATTCCGGAGTAACGCCCACCCGGAATGTGCCGCGGTGCCATGACCATCTCGGGACTCGGTCGTGTAGCCAGCGCTGAAGCGGTCTCATATGAAGCAGCCCGAGCGGCGTAACTGCGGCTGCGGCTGTCATATGCCCCAGGAGCCTCTGAAAATCTTTGAGAGGGACCGCTGTCTTGTGCCTGAAAGCCTTCAGGGAGTTCAGCACTGACTGGACGCGCTCGTTGGTGAGGCGTGCTGTCATGGTGACCGAGTCCAGCTCCATACCGAGAAAAGAGATGCTCTGCACAGGGGAGAGCTTGCTCTTCTCCCAGTTGACCCGAAGCCCCAAGTGGCTGAGGTGCTGCAGCACCAGGTCCCTGTGTTCGCACAACACATCTCGCGAGTGAGCTAGAATCAGCCAGTCGTCGAGATAGTTGAGGATTCTGATGCCCTTCCGCCAAAGGGGGGACAGGGCACCCTCCGCGACTTTGGTAAAGACGCGGGGAGACAGGGACAGGCCAAATGGGAGGACTTTGTACTGATATGCCCGACCCTCGAAAGCAAACCGAAGAAACGGTCTGTGTCGAGGCAGAATCGAGACATGAAAGTACGCGTCCTTCAGGTCGATGGCTGCAAACCAATCCTGGTGTCGTACGCAAGACAGTATGCGTTTCGAGGTAAGCATCTTGAACGGTAGCCTGTGAAGGGACCGGTTCAACACTCGAAGATCCAGGATCGGTCGTAACCCACCCCCTTTCTTGGGCACGATGAAATAGGGACTGTAGAACCCTGATTTCATCTCGGCTGGAGGGACAGGCTCGATTGCGTCCTTCGCCAGGAGAACCGCAATCTCCGCCCATAGAACAGAGGCATCCGTGTCCGAACGAACAGACGTGAAATGGATGCCTCTGAACTTGGGCGGTCGCCTCACGAAGTGAATCGCGTAGCCGAGTCGTACCGTCCTGATCAACCACGGGGACGGACTGGGAAGCGCTAACCAGGCTCCCAGTCGACGTGCCAGTGGGATCAACGGAGCAGTAACTGACGTGCCTGGGGTGGGGCAGCCGGGGGGGGGAAGGGGAAGGGGGCTCATCCCAGAAAGCGGGGCGTTCTGGAGAAGAGCTGAGCTGCACGGGGCAGCGCTTACCTTCCCTGGATCCCGCGCTGGCGAATTCAGGCTCCGAGTCCGAGGAGGCAGTGCGTCGCTCAGGAACGAAACTCGGGGCACTAGGCCCAGAGGTGAAGAAAATTGCTCTTTTTTTGAAAATTTGGGTACCACTGACCCGGAGGTCAGTGGCAGCAGCGATGTTGTCTGGCCCCGGCCCTCCCCCGGGGCTGGGGGGACTGATGGTGACGTCCCCGAAGAGCAATCTCCCTCATCTCCGGGCAGCCCGTGTCAGGGCCGCTTCGCAGACTTGCGGGTGGATTTAGCGGGCCGCTGAGTCTCGGGCTGCGCCGCCTTCCTGCGACTGGCTCTACGCCCGGGCTGAGAGGTCTTGGGCTCAGCTGGTGGTGCAGGGGGCGGAGCAGGAGCCGCAGCCGCAGGGGGGCGCCCTCGGCGACGAGCAGCCTGAGGCCTGGCACCCGGCGGCTTGTTGGCACTTCGCCGGGGCAGGATGTGGCTTATGGCCTCAGACTGCTTTTGGACCGCTGAGAACTGCTGGGCGAAGTCCTCAACGGTGTCGCCGAAGAGGCCGGCCTGGGAGACGGGTGCGTCGAGAAAGCGAGCTTTGTCGACGTCAGCCATCTGCGCCAGGTTCAGCCAGAGATGGCGCTCCTGGACTACCATTGTAGACATCACCTGACCGAGGGCCCGCGCCGTTACCTTTGTCGCCCGGAGGGCGAAGTCGGTAGCCGAACGCAGTTCCTGCATCATCCTTCGGTCAGAACTACCCTCGTGCAGCTCTTTTAGTGCTTTGGCCTGATAGACCTGCAGGGTGGCCATCGCATGCAGGGCTGAGGCAGCCTGGCCCGCCGCATTATAAGCCCTCGCAGCAAGCGCTGACGAGAGCTTACAAGCTTTGGACGGGAGACGCGGACGGTCCCGCCAGGTGGCGGCGTTTTGCGGGCACAGGTGCACCGCAACCGCACGCTCCACCTGAGGGACATCCACGTACCCCCTGGCTGCCCCGCCATCGAGGGTAGTGAGAAGGGAGGAGCCCTGACGTGTACGGGCCGAGTAGGGGGCCTTCCACGTCTTAGTGAGCTCCTCATGCACCTTGGGAAAGAAAGGCACTGGGGCGGAGCGAGGTGTGGCGACGTCGCTACTCGCGCCCAGATACCAATCATCAAGCCGCGAGCGTTCGGGAGAAGGCGCCTTAGACACCTCCAACCCGATACTCGCGGCCGCCCGACGGAGCATGGCCGCCAGTTCTGCGTCCGCCTCTGACTGAGCAGCCGCCGCAGCGGGGGGCTGCCCAGTAGAAGCTTCCGCATCAGCAGGCGTAAGCCCCTCCTCTGACGCAGTGATGGACATTCTATCATCTTCCGGAGCGCCAAAGGTAACACTAGGTCCAGCTGGTGGACGAGTGCTGAGCTTTGGCAACTCCACGGGGCCACGCTTTGAGGGACCGGACTTCCGCGGGGTTTCTCTGTTCTTCTCCGTCTTATTCTTCTTTTTTTCTTCTCTGGAACAGCACAAAGGCGAGGCTCCGAAGCAGAAATCTGAATGAGTGGATGCACGCCGCCATCTTATATACCCGTATGTCCGGGGGAGTGGCGCGGCATGCAAATTCCACTCGCCAATGTTCATTGGCTTTTTCTCTTTAGCTCAGAGGTGATAGGGTCTCGTTGCCGATCCCCAATATTACGTCATTGACGTAACGTCGTAGAGAACGACTGAGGGGGAAATGTATTTTTCACCTTCATGGAATAGTTTACCCAAAAATGAAAATTCTCTCATAATTGTCATAAAATGTGTCTGAACCAAATTTAATTAAAGTTAAATACTTGAATAGCTTAAGGATGAGTAAACAACGTAAGAATTTTTACTTTTGGGTAAACTATTTAACTATTTTAACCCTAGATAAAACACAACTTAACCAAGATAAAACAAATCAGGTTTAGTAAACAGTAGTACAGTTAACTTTGAATAAAAGGTTTTATACAGTCCAACATCTTCAAAGAAATTTACCATCGGCAGAACATTGTAGCTGGTTTAAAGGAAACAAATTTACTCCTGCAGCTTTGAAGAGAGGTTCTGCACCCTTCGGCTCATCTGTTTACTCTCTCTGTCCATGATTATTTTTTGAAAGGCCTCAAAGGTATATTTGAGTCCTTCAGGATATTTTAAGTTCAGTGCATAAATGAGTCCAAACATCATGGCACAGGCACATGCAACAGAGGGCAACTCATTTAGTACTTCCACACCGTCAATGACAATGGAAATGTCCTGTGCATGACTAAGAGCATCACTTTCACGGATCACAAAAAATGCCATGGTGGTCTTTTCAAATTCTCTCTCCACTTCCTCCCTCTGGTCAACCTAAAAACATACAAGAACAGAGTAATCTAGGGACTGTGGAAAAAAAAAAAAACACCCCTTCATCTGAAAATGTATTACAAAATTTAGTTAGCTTTCCTACTATGGAGGTCAATGTAGAGCCTTTCATTAAAATATCTTCATTTGTGTTCAGCGTAAAAATTAAATTTGTACGGTTTATTACAAGAGCAGAGTAAGTGATGACAATTTTGGGGTGAAGACGTACTTTTACACTCTCTTTAGCTTTGAAAATGCTTTTAAACACAAACACTGTTACAATAAAAACCCTCCCATGTGTTGATTAGGGCTGTGCCGATATTCGGACGCGAATCTAAATCTCATTCACGTGTTCATTCATACAGCCACGTTTACTACACAGAGCCGTAGTTCACTGACAAGCTATGCAGTTTCGTGTACAACATTAATGTTTAAACTTCTCAAGTCTCAAGAGGACTTTTTTTGGTACGATATGAAGTCAAACTGGTTTGTAATAAGCAAAGCTGATGAGATCTTGAGAGATCTGGTAGTTTAATGTTCCGTTGCCAGTCATTTGACTTTCTGATTGTAATAATTCAGGAAATACCTGTTAAACAACATTAAACGGTTAAACATTTAATGCAAATTTCTGTAAAGGTTTTTGAACTTTTAAGATATTTTACTTTAATTTTACAGTTTTTGTTTGACAGCTATGACTGTCAGTGATTTAACTTTTTTTTTACGGTGTGAGTGTATATGACCATTTGCATGTGGTGGTGATTTCACTAATTATTATCCCTTCTTTTTTGTAATTTTAGACACATTTCTATGTAATTTAAGAAAACAAAATACTCTAATAATATACTAATAATACTAAAATACTAATAATGTTACAAGCAATGAATAAAATAAGACATATATAGACCCAACATCATTTTTGTCCATAATTTTAATAAATGTCTATTTTACATTATATATTACTTTATCAAGGCAGTATTTGGTTTCTGACTTATTGAATGTGGTTTGTAAGTTCAGATACACTACCAGCTAAAGTTTAAAAACAGCTACTTTTTACACACACTTACCAAAAAAATTAGAAAAGTCCTTAAATCTGTGAATAATTATGTAGTAGTACGTATATGATATTGTGGGTGAGTATATTTCCCCGTATTTTTAATACCCTGATGAATAAAAAAGTTAAAGACAATAATTTATAATATGCATATTCATTATATACAAAATAAATTCCCATATTTTTTTAAAAGCATCCATGTGAAAATATTAAGGCGTTTACTGACAGTTATTTTGAAGAGAGTAAAATATAACAGTTTTAAGATATAATTAAGTATGTATGCAAACAAATATGGGGTATGCTTTGAACCACTAGTAGCAGACTTTGGTTAATCAAACTCTCCCTCTTTTCATCTACAGATGGTCAGTTCATTCAAAACATAGTCATAAGAGAAGATCAAAGTGTTTCAGTATCATCAGGGTAATACTGTGATTTACTGTACGCATGCCAGATGTCAGCACTTTCACTGTAGTCCTGTGTTCATGTTTGTGTTTGGTGTGCTTATATTGACTTGTGATGTAACTGTGCATGGCTTATCATGCTCATTTTCTCCTGTCCATGTCATTGTCCTTAAACTGTCAGTCTCTCCCTTACTGCAACTGCTTTCTCTGAAGATCAGTCTAGAGGCTCTCTCAATATCTTCAATTGACACTTCATAGTCTTCATTGGGATCTAATATCTCATTTGGCATCATATAACATTTCAGCTATACTGACTGATTGTTTTAAGAGGTATAGAAATAGTTTTTGTGGTAGATGGAATATAATGGTATTAAACACACATTCTTTTTTAATGTCCTTATTTCTATAAACCCCCAGTGAAAATGTCCCCATTAATAGGCTAAATTGTTTTGACAATAGCGTGCTTTACCTTACAACAACTTGCATAATATGGAAATGTTTCCTTTAACATTGTATTGCACTGTATTTGTTTATTTCTGCAGTTATATGCTTTATATTATTGCATTTGATTTTAGAATACAAAACATTTCTACAAGAATAAAACTTGAAGCATAGCAATTGAAGACATATATTTAATAAGTGAATTTTTATAGCATAAACAGAACTGTATCGGTCCTTACCTTGTCGGTCATCTAGTAAACACCCAGTTTACAGAATTATAAGAGTCCTGTTTTTCAGTAATTGAGTTTTCACAAAAAAAAAAAAAAAAGAGTTTCTTGAGTTGGTGGGCTCCTGAACCATTACTTCTCAGGTAAAGTTTACTTTGCTGCTCTAACTCTGTGTTTACGAAAACATTTGTTGTATTAAATCAGTGGTTTTCAATCCTGGATCTCGGGAGCCACTGCTCTGCTCAATGTCTCTTATATCTGGCAAACTCAATTCAGATGAGGGGGTAACAAGCTGATTCAGGTGTGTTAAATAAGGGTGACATGCAAAATGTGCAAAGCATTGGCTCCCCAGGACCAGGAATGAAAACCATTATATCAAAAAATACTGAGATAAAATGTGATTCGGTGATGTGGCTGCTTTCTGATGACGACCAAAATCATAATGAAGTGGCCTGATTCACTCCTTGCATTGAACGTCAAAATGTTTTATAAAGTGCTTTCTGATAATAATAAATATATATTATGTGTTACCAAAAGTTTACAGAATGACAATCAGCAGGGCTGCAGCTACCCTTTATTATGAAAGAATTCAAATATAAATGTTGATCTCATGTTTTGAAAGACAATATTATGCCAGACATACTCAGACGTCAACAACCAATTCTCTGACAATACACCACATTTGTTTTTTCCATTTAGAAGCTGCATGTGCTACAATAAATTTTAATGTTAGAAGTTAACTTGGCATGGTTGTGTTTACATACAATACTGACATAGCATTATTACACCCAAAAATAATACTAATAATGACAAAATAAAGACATATCAAATATAACAATAATAATGCCAAGAAATTAATAAAATGAGATGAACAATAATAATAAAGCATTTTTCTATGTAATATACAGCGGGGAAAATAAGTATTTGACACATCAGCATTTTTATCAGTAAAGGGATTTCTAAGTGGGCTGTTGACACAAAATTACCACCAGATGTAGCCATCAAGCCAAATATTGAATTCATACAAAGAAATCAGAACATTTAAGTATACAAGTTGAGTCAGAATAAATAAAGTGAAATGACACAGGGAATAAGTATTGAACACATGAAGATAACAAGGTGCAAAATGGCATAGAAAGCCAGGAGATCACCTGAAATCTGTCAGTATTGAGAGAGAATCCCTGCCCCCTATCATTGCTAACTGATATCAGCTGCTTTAGTCCTAATTGATGGCCTATAAAGGCCTCTCATTACCCAGGAGGCACACAGGAAAGACTTCATGATGGGTAAAAGCAAAGAACTCTCTCAAGATCTTCATAATCTTATCACTGAAAAGCATTTTGATGGGAATGGTTATAGGCGCATTTCCAGAATGCTGAATGTTCCTGTGAGCACTGTGGGGGCCATTATCCAGAAATGGAAAGAGCATCAGTTCACCATAAGCCGGCCACGATCAGGTGCTCCACGTAAGATCCCTGTCCGAGGAGTCCAAAGAATAATCAGGAGAGTTCTCCAAGAGCCAAGAACCACTCGGCAGAACTTCAGGAAGACCTTGCATCAGCAGGTACTGCTGTTTCAAAGAAAACTATAAGCAATGCACTGAATCTCCATGGCATCCATGCACGCTCACCACGCAAGACTCCATTGCTGAACAAAAAGCATGTTGAGGCTCGGTTAAAGTTTGCAAAACAGCATTTAGAGAAGCCTGTGGATTATTGGGAGATTATATATGGTCAGATGAAAGCAAAATTGAACTTTTTGGCAGTCATTCTACACACCATGTTTGGAGAAGAAATGGCACTGCCCACCACCCCAAGAACACCATACCAACAGTTAAGTTTGGGAGTGGAAGCATCATGGTTTGGGGCTGCTTTTCAGCAAGGGGTACTGGCAGACTTCATATTATTGAAGGCAGGATGAATGGAGAAATGTACCGGGACATTCTGGATCAAAATCTGCTGCCATCTACCAAAAAGCTGAATGATCCCAAACACAAAGCAAAGGAAACAATGAAGTGGTTTCAAAGAAAGAAAATCAAGTTGCTTGAATGGCCCAGTCAATCACCTGACCTAAATCCCATAGAAAATCTATGGAGAGAACTGAAGATAAAAGACCATAAAAGAGGCCCAAGGAACCTTCAAGATTTAAAGACGTTTGTGTGGAAGAATGGGCCAGAATCACTCCTGAGCAATGCAGACGACTGGTCTCTCCATACAAGAGGCATCTAGAAGCTGTAATCACCAACAAAGGCTTTTCTACAAAGTATTAAATAAAGTGTGTTCAATACTTATTCCCTGTGTCATTTCACTTTATTTATTATGACTCAACTTGTATACATAAATGTTCTGATTTCTTTGTATGAATTCAATATTTGGCTTGATGGCTACATCTGGTGGAAATTTTGTGTCAATAGCCCACTTAGAAATCCCCTTACTGATAAAAATGCTGCTGTGTCAAATACTTATTTTCCCCGCTGTATAATATAAAAAAAAGACATGTACAAACCAAATAGACATAAATTTTCCCATTTGTCACAGTAAATGAGAAAGTGTCGATCATCACAAACAGATGTAAAATGTAAGCAAATAATACTATATGCAAAAAAAAAAAAAAAAAATGGAAATGATCGTTCTAATTTTCTGGCAGGACAATATTTAAGTTTACATACATTTCCTGTAACTCTGAAATAAAACACAAGAAGAGTGTAATAAAAAATACAGTTAAAAATCAATACAGAGAATTCCTTCATACTAACTTCTTATTTTTACTGACATTTTTATAGTAAAGAGTAGAGAACTATTTTACAGAAATATGAGCAAATATTATCAAAACACACACAAAAAAACTACCATTATTATTATTAAAGTCATCAGACTATAAAAAGCAGTTTGAAGAATGAAAATTACTCAACAGGCACCTTCATATCAATTATCATTATCAATTTGACATCAAATATTAATCTAGACTTGATCAAGATGCTGTAACATCATTTAAATTAATTTTGGAGGGCAATCTTTTTCCATTTTTTTCTTAATTTCTAATTGGGCGAAAAATAGGAAGTTAATCCCACAATAAAATTGGTTTAATGTATATGTAGGCCAATAGGTTTGACAGTCAATTTACATCAGTCAATGTCATGTCAGGTTTTTGATGCTAGTTTTTGCATATTTGACTTCGAACTGTAAATGACTGTTCTTTCCATGTCAAAATCTTTATACTGTCAATCCCCCTTTATTTATTAATTCTTTCTGTGAAGATCAGCAAAGAGTCTTTCTCAATTTCTTTAATTTTAACTTTATACTTTTCATACACTTTTAATTCTGGTTTTCCACTTTTATCTTTTATCTTTTTATCTTTCTCATTAGGAATCTTATAGCATACCAGCTTAACCTTCCCATTATTATACTCCTTAATTATCAGCTTAAAGAAGTGAGTTGGCACTGCTTTGTCTCCCATTATCATATAGTTTACTACAACACTATTATTATATTTTGGTAGGTAAAGTGGTCCAGTGTACACATTGATATTTTGGATATTTTGTTTTTCCTCTGTTTGCAAAGCTGCTTATTTTTGGACGCTAGTCCACACTTCCACTTATCTTTTTTTCGCTTTTACACCCTTATCATAACCCGTACTTCTTTTAATCAACTGCAATGTTATCGCAATTGACAAGTATTTTCTTCTTTTTGAGGTTCTATCCAATCTTTGTGTTTTACCCCAAACTTTTTTGATATCATCTGGTGACCAGCAATCATCATGTTTTATGTCATATTTCTTTTCAATCTCGTTTTTAAATTTTTTAAACTTAGGAAACTCTTTTAAACACTTTGACACATCATCAGCTATGCGCTGTAAAGTGACATTAGGTGCTTCTCTTCCACCTTTTTCACGAGTGGTTTTACCGTTGGGCATTGTGTTTATATTAAGAAAGATTCTAGTCTCATCCAAATGCAACCTAGCAACTTGAAGTTAAAAGTCGCTTAGTAATACTCAAACTGGTATTATTTCTTCGTCAAGGTCTTCAACCAAGGATCTTCTCTTTAGGTCTGGCTAAAAATGTATGAATATCTGAGGAAAAAAAAGTGTCAAAGTTTTGGTTTATACTGGACGTAAATTCATTCAGTAGAGACAGAGAGACATACTCACATCAACAGGTTATGAACTTCACGGATCTGGTCTCCCTTCTTCACTCTGCGTTGTGGTTTGCTCTATGTTCACAAGACCATTCCTGAGATCCGTATGGTGGGGCTCAATCTCTGTCGGAACTCGTCAACCCCCAATTTATGCACAAACACAAATGCTGATTGGTGTAAATCTGTTTACTGATGAATGAAATAAAGCATCCTCGGTTGTATTTCACCGCAGACATGAAATGTACAAGCTTTGTGGCCTCACTAATAAGACTGCTACCCAATGAAAGTTCACAAAAGGTCATATAACTAATAAAATATATATTATTACTCAAATTAAATGGTCAAAGTATCTCCTAAATCAAATAAACGTTAAATTTAGACACCGCATGAATAATATCATGAATAATCATTGTGTGTGTAAACACATTTGGAAATAACGCTCTTTCTGATTCTGATACTTTGAATATACGACTGTTGTGTTTCGTCTACAAACTTATTTTGTCTGCAGTCAAACCACACGAGGGCAGCACTACAACATGAAATCAACAACTGCTGTTGAATTCAGAATTCACATTAAAATCCTAACGAATTTCACAGTACACTCTTATAAAAGTTGCATATTTACAATACATTGAAGTTGTACATCCAAATCCATTACGTGGGGAATGATTCTATATAATAACATGTTGGTGAAATCCCTATGAGTAATTTGACAGCAGTGTGTATGCACTTTCTCAGTGTATAATGTCATTACTTCTATAGGCCTACACTGGTGAAAAATCAATAAGTGGAAATGCATATATATATATATATATATTTTTTTTTTTTACATTGTATAGCATTGTATTTATTTTCAGATTTATATTTTTATATTATGACATCTGATGTTTGAAACCAAAACATTTTGACAAGCGTGTTTGAAGCATTGCGTACATTATTGCATTTTGAACAATATTCCATGATCCTATATAAAAGGCTGAAATAAAATAAGTTCTTACCTTGCTTGTCTTCCAGGAACACTGAGAAAATCACGCAAACTGTGTTCAGTATTATAGGTCCAGTAGCTAACTGTTCCAATGAAATCCGTTGAATTTTTACACAGTGTCACACACCGGCATTTCTGTTTTCACAGATCAACAAAGAGACTTATTTGGGTTTGATGATGATTGAAGAGCGTTTCAGCTGTGACACTCTGAAACTTTATAAGACTGGGAAGTTTAGGGCGTCACCGTTAGATGTGCTCCTTCTCCGCCTATTTAAACAAATTCAGGTTAGTTAAATTTAGATCCATGCAGTTGTTGTGGGAAAATGTGTTAATTTTTTTTACGTCCGGTTGCAGTCCACTCACATGAAATGAAATGCTTAACTGGAGCCAACCTCCACCCCTTTGGCACCAGCCCTGCATTACAGTATTACCACAGTGATTCGTGTGATTTATTTGAAATCATGTGATTTACAAGAGAACATAGGCTTTCCAGAAATTATCAGAAATATATCGTCGCTGTCGGGTGGAAACCATATGTACAAATTTTGACAATTTCATATTTTTTCACAAATCGATGCTATTGGTCAGTGCCCACGTGGGTCTGTTATTTTTACTAATTATTAACCAATCTAAAGTGTTGAAAATATCTTAACTCCATTGATCATTTCAGCTGTCTGAGAAGAGCTTGTATCTCCACCTCTTCTTCACTCCGCGGGAGCTTCGCGTATGCCCCCTTCCATCATCTTGTCACAAGCACCGGCAAAAATAATTAGCAATTTGTGTCGGGGGAAACAGTAAGATTTTATTAGATAAGATTATAAGATATTTGAATGATCCATTAATAAATTAGTGTATTCTGAGATAATGTACTAAAGACCCTGACTCGCAATCTCTTCTTTGGATGAAGGAAATGCATCTTTACAGATTACATAATGATAGTGTTTTTTTCTAAATTTGTTTTATTTCGTTAACCCTTTCAGTGGTGAGTTTAAAATATTCTATCGGGCCCCAGGGAGTGATTATTATTATTTTCGAACGTTCACCCTTAATGTTTCCATGGCGACGCATCATGTTTGTCACGTGACACACCGCAGCCACAATAGCGCTGTATGACAGATGTATCGGTTTAATTTAAAATATTCACACACTTGCTCACAATGTCATCAACTATCTGATATTCCGATTCACAAAAACGCGAGTTTGGATTTTGTAATAATTAGAATAATTGGGTTAAGTAATAATTTAAAGCCTTCTATTTATTTATTTATTTATTTATCATGTTTGTGAAGCATGTATTCGCTGAAAAATCTACAACACACACACATGGTTCATACAGTCAGATTCTGTGTGAATCACTTACATAACATAAAATAAATGAAGATAAAGTGTTGTGGGAGGTACTGGAATAAATTAACCAGTTTCTGGTTGCATTAGTCTAATACCTAGTCTGTCCAAAATGTGAGTAGGTGGTCTGTGTTGTAAGGACCTATTTTGTCATGCTGGTATAGGACCCCATTCTGCATGATTGTAGCATATATTGTGATGTTAGCACCATGTTGGCCTGGGACATTCAAAATAGCTCTGTGACCAAAGATGTTTCTCCCCATTCCTCTTACTGCAACACTGCCTTTCATTTTTGTTGACAAATATTCACCTGTTGCCTTTTTATAGTGCTTACACCTTGATTGTTGAGTTTACAGAGAAGCACCTAAGTGTCTGCACACCTGATGGCCGAGTTTGATCAATTGGTTCATGTGTGCAGTATTTTGGAAAGAAGTGCCTTAAAATGGCAAAAAGGTGACATCATGTTAGATTTCTGTGTCTAATGTAGAGAAGTGTATTTAGTGTCTTGCAAAACAATGTGTGTAGTATTTTGCTAAAAGTGTGAGGATGAGAATGTGCTTATAGTTGTGTAGATTTGAAAAAACTGTAATCTACTACAACACTAAATCTGTTTCACTTTAAATAATTCTCTACAATAAATTAGTCTTTGAAAAAAAATGTTAATATAGATCTGACATAACTAATGTCTGTATTGTCAAAAAATGTACAGTAGTCAAATGGATTTCAAATCTATGGATTTATTCAATACAAAATAGAAAACATTCAGTTCAGGTTACAGCTGTAGCCAAAAATGTAAATACACAAAAGCAAAAAAAGAAAGAAAGAAAGCAAACAAAGCAATGTAAGATTGTAGGACAGGGGTGCCCAAAGCTGTTCCTGTCACACTTCGGTGTGTTAGGAAACACGCAGGCTCACGAAGATGAAGATAACCAAAGTCTTTTAATAATCCACAAAGACACAATGTTGTAGTGAGGTTGTGATGTCGACCGGACAAAAACCATAGAACAGGGAAGAACTTATAAAGGGGAGATAATCACAAACACCCGAACTAAATCACCAATCAACAGAAACTAGGTCACAGAGCACATGGGGAAGACAGTTCCCGGAGATCTACCTTCCTGCAGAGTGTATTTCCAACCCTGATCAAACACCTAAGGAAGAAAACTGCCAAATTCTACGAAAACTATGTAAGCAATAGGCAAATCTGTAAATCTTTCTTTATTTCTGTAAGAACGTTTTTTTTTTTTTTTTGTAAAAACTCTTGTTTGATTACTGCAGAAATTCAACTTTTAAGTTTTACAGAAGATTGAAACTGAGCAAATGATAATAAAAATAGAAACACAAACATTGCAGTGTTTTATATAAAGCCCATCAGTGTGTTGCTGGTGATATGAAAGAGTAATTCAAATGGTGCTTGTGTGTATGGTTTTGTTGCAAGAATTTCATTTTTTATAAAGGAGTGTTAAGTTTTGTTTTTATATCTGATTGGCTTGTGTGTACAGTTTTGACATAATGAGCCAAACTCAAAAAAAAAAAAAAAAAAAAAAGTAAGCAATAGGCAAAAACTGTAAAAACAGCAAATCACTTTTAATTACCATATTCCAATATATTGTATTGCATTCAGAATAACAAAGAAATCAGTAGAAATTAATTGTTGCCATATGAGATATGGCATACCATAGAGGTTTAAAAGCATCAACTTCCTCTTTTTAAAGAGAGAAGCTGATGCTTTTGTCTGATGACACTAATTTCACCTTCTATTTTCATAAGGCAGGTTCTTCTTTTCAGAGAAAGAGCAATTGTTTTCTTAGAATATCAGTTCCTAGAATCCCTGTAATGGATCAACTTTTCACACAGTCTCCCAAACAAGATACAAACTCTAGACGTCTTCAGATACAGAATATAATATTTAAACGTGCAGTTAATTTATCACTGTTTATTCATCACTTTTCTCAACTTTATATTTCCTAACCGATCTGAGCCAATACATTAATCAAAATCTACCCCATCAAAGTTTGTCCTTGGCTCAAAATTGAATAGTTCTCACAGTGTGATCCACAGGCCCTTGTGAAAAAGAAGTGCACTTTAGTGTACTTTTATAAAGTGTACTTATACAAAATTATACACTTTAAAAGAAAACACATAAGTATGAATTAAATATGTTATTTTTTTGTTTAAATGCATTTTATTTGTAATTCATTTCAAATGTATCACAGATTAAATTAATATTAAATGCAATTAGTAGAACTTTTGAGTGATTTTTTTGAACAACTTAAGTGGGACTTCAATACATTTTTATATGTACATTACTTTTAGTGTCTTTAAAATATAACTAAAGTGCCCTGATCAGTATACTGACAAGAAATTAATGTGAACTAAATTATATTTTAAAATCAGTTAAAGATACACTTGAGTTTTAATTAAATGTTTTTGATATACCAAATGCATATTATATGTGTGACGATAGCCCCAGAGACGAGACAGGAGGCGTGCGGATCCATATGCAGACTTTTATTTGAATAGATACTCATAGTCAGGCAGGCAGGAGGTCAGACAGGAGCGAGAGAGAGCAGAACAGGTAATCCGTAAATCGTGGTCCAGGGACGAAGCAAGGGGGTCAAAGGGCGGGCAGCGAACGATCGGGAAACCAGGAGACAACGGGGGTAGAAAACCAGGAAAACTAGAACTAGGGAAAACGCTTAGAAATAACGGCCGGGGCAAGTTATGACTTCGCAAAGAAGTACTGGATGGAAGCTCTATTTATACAGGAAGTGACAGGGGCTAAAGGTGAGAGGTGACGAATGGGGCATGAGAGAGGGGTTATGGGAAATGGAGTGTCTACAGAGTCTATACAAAAACACAGTGGAGAGGTAGCTCCCTCTAGAGGGGGAAAAAGGGAGCCACAACGGTACAGTTCGTGACAGAGCCCCCCCCTTAGGAGCGGCTTCCAGACGCTCCAAACAGTCCAACAACAATAACAACAGGGAGGGGAGGGGCAGGGCAGAATGCAGACGGGTGGGCCAGGTCCATGAGGGCTGATGGGGTTAGGAAAGGCACATAGTCCAGGAGGTGCCGAAACGGCAGCATAACAACGGAGCTGCCCGAAAAACTCAGGAGAACACCAGAACGCGACAGACAGATTCCAGGGTGGAGCCGACGGATCAGACGCCCACCAGGGTGGATCAGGCAGGTCAGGCGCCCTCCAGGGCGGTTTAGGCGGGTCAGACGCCCACCAGGGCGGATCAGGCGGGTTAGGTGCCCTCCAAGGCGGATCAGACAGGACAAGAGCGCTCCAGGGCAGCGCAGAAGCCCCCCAGGGCGGAGCAGACAGGACAGGAGCCCTCCAGGGCAGCACGGAAGCCCCCCAGGGCGGAGCAGACAGGACAGGAGCCCTCCAGGGCAGAGCGGGATCTACCCAGGGCGGAGCAGACAGGACAGGGGCCCTCCAGGGCAGCACGGAAGCCCCCCAGGGCGGAGCAGACAGGACAGGAGCCCTCCAGGGCAGAGCGGGATCTACCCAGGGCGGGGCAGACAGGTCTGTAACATAGAGCATAGACAGACGCACACACAGCGAGAGAGGGTCATACACCCTCCAGGGCGGATCAGGCAAATCGGACGCCCTCCAGGGCGGATCAGACAGGACAAGAGCCCTCCAGGGCAGCACAGAAGCCCCCCAGGGCGGAGCAGTTAGGACAGGAACCCTCCAGGGCAGCACGGAAGCCCCCCAGGGCGGAGCAGCAGCCAGCCAGAGCAGAGCAAGCACCCACCAGAGCAGAGCAGGCAGACCTGGAACACAAAGCAGAGACAGACACATAGAGAGAAAGAGAGAGAGTTCGGAGCCCCAGTCCCAGTCTTTCTTCGGTGGGACCAACCGCTTGCAGCAAGCTTCAGTGGCAGAATTAGGACTCGGTGAGAACTCAGAGTGGTGTGAGTCGCTGGGTGATACCACCGTGCAAGGAGCAGGTGCGGCCCTCCCTCCGGTATGAGGATCCGTGGCCTCGGCCACCTCCTCCGGGAAAGCCACCCTCAGAGGTTCTGCGGTACGAGCCGCCACCTCTGAGGACTCGGTGGTGGTATAAGCAGCCCAGACAACCCATAGAGCCACATTCAGGAGAAGTGCAGTCTCCAAGTAAGCCTGTTCGGGTAAAGTGGCTGTAATTTGACTTGATTCTGGAACAGCGGCTGTGGCTTGACTTGGCTCTGGAACAACGGCTGGCGCTTGACTTGGCTCTGGAGCAACGGCTGTGGCTTGACTTGGCTTAGAGGAAGGAACTGCGGTGACTTGGCTTGACTCGGGGAGTAGAACCGCTGTATTGGGGCTTTGCTTGGAAGAAGCAGCGGTAATGGCGCTGTACTCGGAGGGAAGCGCAGTGGTGGCGACAACACCTGACTGAGTAGGCGTAACAGCTGCGATGACCTGGCTTGATACAGGAGGCGGAGCAGCTGCGGCGAAGACGCTTGACACTGGTGGCGGAGCAGCTGCGGCGATGCTTGACTCTGGAGGCAGAGCAGCAGCGGTGACGACGACGCTTGACTCAGAGGGAGGAGCTGCGGCGACAACGTGACTTGGCTCAGAGGGAGGAGCAGCTGCGGCGAAGACGCTAGACACTGGAGGCGGAGCAGCAGCTGCGAAGACGCTTGACTGTGGAAGCGGAGCAGCAGCTGTGACGACGCTTGACTGTGGGGGCGGAGCAGCAGCTGCGACGACGACACTTGACTGTGGGGGTGGAGCAGCTGCGACGACGACGCTTGACGCTGGAGGCGGAGCAGCTGTGACTTGGCTTGACGCTGGAGGCGGAGCAGCTGTGACTTGGCTTGACGCTGGAGGCGGAGCAGCTGCGACGACTTGGCTTGACGCTGGAGGCGGAGCAGCTTCGACGACTTGGCTTGACACTGGAGGCGGAGCAGCCGCGACGACTTGGCTTGACACTGGAGGCGGAGCAGCCGCGACGACTTGGCTTGATTCAGGAGGCGGAGCAGCTGCGGCGATGCTTGACTGTGGAGGCGGAGCAGCTGCGGCTTGTTGTGTCTTGAGGAGTGAAGCGAGGATGTCCTCCAGCCGGTTGAGTGTAGCTGCGATATAACTTGGCTCTGGAAGGGCGGCCATGGCAGGGGCTGACTCAGGAGCGGCGGCCGCCATCTTGTGATCGTACGCCGATGCGGCTGCCATCTTGTGTTCGAGCGCCGGCGCGGCCGCCATCTTGTGTTCGAGCGCCGGCGCGGCCGCCATCTTGTGTTCGAGTGCCGGCGCGGCCGCCGTCTCGTGATCATGTTCCCCCTCAGTGAAACCCTCATAAGCAATCGAGTCCTCGAATTGTTTGGCAAGAGCGTGTGTGTTGGTGAAACATGATCGCGGCAGTATGAAATCGCCCGCAGGCGTGGCCGTCATATTGTGATTGCGCCCTGGCGCGGCTCTGTGGTAGCGTACCTCCTCCGTGAAATCCGCCGAATCAAAAGAGTCCATATACTGTAACGCATAATCCAGTGAGTCCGCGAAACAGGAACGCGGCAGAATGTAATCACCCGCCGACGCGCCTTCCATGCTATATTCGTGCGCCGGCGCGGCCGTCACCCCGTGGTTGCGTTCCTCCTCATAGTCAAACGCCTCCTCTATAATATCGTTGAGTGACGGTCGCGGACATATGCGTGTGAGCCTTGATTTAAGCGGCTCGTCTAGTCCGTTAAGAAATAAGTCCGTGAAATAAGCGTTATCATAAAACGGTACCTGGAACATGAGCTCATCAAAGCGGCTAACATAATTTTCCACGGACATACCGTTTTGCTTAAGACGCAAGAGCTGGTCAAGTGGGTTCGTGGCTGAGCGGGGAGGGTAGTAGAAGTCGCTGGATCCTGTCTTGGCGAAGTCATCTGTGACGATAGCCCCAGAGACGAGACAGGAGGCGTGCGGATCCATATGCAGACTTTTATTTGAATAGATACTCATAGTCAGGCAGGCAGGAGGTCAGACAGGAGCGAGAGAGAGCAGAACAGGTAATCCGTAAATCGTGGTCCAGGGACGAAGCAAGGGGGTCAAAGGGCGGGCAGCGAACGATCGGGAAACCAGGAGACAACGGGGGTAGAAAACCAGGAAAACTAGAACTAGGGAAAACACTTAGAAATAACGGCCGGGGCAAGTTATGACTTCGCAAAGAAGTACTGGATGGAAGCTCTATTTATACAGGAAGTGACAGGGGCTAAAGGTGAGAGGTGACGAATGGGGCATGAGAGAGGGGTTATGGGAAATGGAGTGTCTACAGAGTCTATACAAAAACACAGTGGAGAGGTAGCTCCCTCTAGAGGGGGAAAAAGGGAGCCACAACGGTACAGTTCGTGACAATATGTAACTGATTTCAAATGCATCACAAATTAAGTTTATATTAAATGCATTTAATGTTTTTTTAAACCACTTAAGTTGAACTTTAATATATCTTTATATGCACTTTTATAATTCTTTCTAACATACTTAGAAAGCGTGCGCTCTCAGATAACTTGGACGTGGTGATGTACAAGAGGTAAAAAACAATATAAATACTGTTCGTTTTCTCACACAAACTGCTCGTTTCGTGTCTTAGGTCATCAATGTGTACTTACGATGGGGAATTGTTTAATTTGGACTGTTTAACTTGAATCTGTGCATTTTCTTTGATGAGGTGACCATAGGCATGCATTATATGACTGACAGACAGGAACGGTTGGACCTAAAAATATCTAAATTGAAACTACTGCGGAAACAAAGACACCTACATCTTGGTTGCCTTTGGGGTAAGCTAAAACATTATCAAAATTTAATTTCAAAGTGAACTATCCCTTTAAAATACAATTAAGTGCACTGCTCAATGTACAGAAAATATACTTCAACAATAGATTTAAGTGTGAATTAAATTTAATTTGTTTGACCACCTAAATATTATATTATATTAGTATGTTATTTGTAGTTGATTTCAAATATACCATAGTTTAAATGTATATTAAATGCAGTTCAATATACATAGTTCAACTTAAGAGAGATTTTTTTTTTTTTTTACCCACCTAAGAGGGACATTAATTCATGTACTTTCTTAAATGTAGTTAAGGTGTACTCTTAAAAATACTGAAAATCAATTATAGTGAATTGAAATATTTTAATTTCAATTTAATTAATTGCCATCCAACACAAACAACAATGCTTGCATTGAAAATAAAAAGGTTTGGTAGTTAAAAGTATGAACCAAATAATTTTATTGCAAAATTAAAATTAAGGAATGTGCACTTTCATAAGTCCAAAAACATAAATAAATAAATAAATAAACATATAAGCTGAAATTTGGAGTAAAATATCAAATAATATTTACAATTGTAAAATTGTAAATATTCTTTATCAGGCGGCTTTATGTAGCCTATACCCACTTCTATATGAATAAATGCAAATATTTGTTAAAAACACCCAGTAAAGACAGTAATGATGCAGTCAGGACCATGCCCGCTCTGTCTCCCACACCCCAGATGCTGCCTGTTCATAAGTGAGAGCATGTCAAGGGAGACGCGTGAGTGGAAACAGTAATAATTATTATTGATTACTGATTTTAATCATTTTATAATAACGAAAACAATACCTTACAAACAAAAAGAAGCAAGTTTTTACAATCAGAAATTTCTTAACCAGTAAACCCCTGTAAACTTTTCTGTCAAAGGATCCAGTAAACAAATGAGTTCAAATAGTAAGTTCAAAACAGCTCTAACACAGAGAAAACCCAACCGATTTCATTAGAGACTGTGGACAGTTACGTCGGGGGTGGCGGTGGAATGAAGCGTATACCCACTTCTCCAGGCACCACTACACCACTGAGTAAAACTATGTTAGATAATGTTCATTTGTGAATCTAAATATGTAATTTACTGAAGATGATGCAAAAAAATCCCCCTTGAGAAGAGACGTGGTTAACAGAGTCATTTCTGGAGCACTTCGACTCATGTCCTCCATGTGATGGTGACAATGGGAAAAAGCATTTTGGAGAAACATTCAAAATACCATTTTACATAAAAACAGCAAATCACTCACTACCTTAAGGCTGACCCTTTAATTACCATATTCCAATATATTGTATATCATTCAGAATAACAAGGAAATCAGTAGAAATTAATTGTTGCCAAATGGCAACTCCGTACCACAGAGGTTTAAAGCGTCAACTTCCTCTTTCAAAAAAGAAGCTGAAGGTCTGACGACACTAATTTCACCTTCTATTTTCATAAGGCAGGTTCCTCTTTTCAGAGAAAGAGCAATCATTTTCTTAGAATATCAGTTTTCACACAATCTCCCAAACAAGGCAAGGCAAGTTTATTTATATAGCACATTTCATACACAATGGTAATTCAAAAGTGCTTTACATAAAAGGAAATAAAATAATCATAAAAACATAAGATGCGTTAAAATAATCACAAAAAAGTAATAATCACAACAACAAAAACATTTAAAATAATTTAAAAAATGATTTAAATGAAATAAAACAGGAATAAAAATGATTATACATAAAATACAGTGCAACAAGATACCAACACGTCTTCAGATACAGAATATAATATTTAAACGTGCAGTTAATTTCTCACTGTTTATTTATCACACCCATCTGAGCCAATACATTAATCAAAATCTACCCCATCAAAGTTTGTCCTTGGCTCAAAATTGAATAATTCTCACAGTGTGATCCACAGGTACATATTCCTTACCGTACTCTTTATCATTTTAACAATTCCTGCAACCTTTTCCTGCCTGCTTTGCCTTTCCATGTTATGTACTACACAAATGTCTCATTTTTGTTTTTATTTCTGCCACAATAATAACATGACCAGTACTGGCCAGGATACTTAATCCAAATCATCCATGGTCATTGTTTATTGGGCATATTCTGCCCTGCCCTCTTCATTAGGATGTAAAGTAGGCCTGGACAGGTACATATTGAAAAACAATTCAGAATGTGTGTTTTACAGAGAATGCAGAGAACTGCTGTCAGACCAGTAAGTTATGGAAATGAGTTAAGTTAATAATATAATATAATTAACACAATTTGAAATAGTCTTGTAGTGATCTTTGAAAATGCAGCACTTGTGCCTACAGAGGAGAAGATGGAAGTCCTTCTGTGTGGATTGTCAGTTGAACTTGCTGTGAGGCCTGGTGTTGTCGTCTGTTGTTTGTCTGCCTTCAATCTGACATCATTTTGAATGACAAGATGTTCTCTTAGTCTTCAGGAATTGAAAGTTGTATCTCTTCCTGCACTATCAGTCTCCATGTTGACCCCTTAACCCTCTATGGTATGTTCCAACCATGAAATATTTTGTTCACGTAAGTTTTTATTGCATGAAATAGCTTCAGTGATACAAATCAAAAATATTTTTGAGAAAAAATATTTTTGGGGGGTGTTTAGGAAATTGTTGCCAAATGGCAACAGTGTACCACAATGGAAAATGGCCAAAAATGGCTTCTTTAAGTGATTCATCCAGTCTTAATGTTTATCAAAATCTGCCACACGCACATGCAGACACGTATACACTCTCATCCTCATTGTCATCACATGGAAGAGCCAACTCTGCACTCTTCCTGTTGCCCTTTCTTTGAAATATTGCTGTATTCATTTTCTGACAAGAATAAATAATTTCCTTATTCATACATAAATACAACTATACTACAATAAACACTTCAAATAAATATAGAACTGCAGTCAGATTACTGATGTTACAATTTATAAAAAATTGCAATGGGGAAATACATTACGTCAATTCCGCTGTGGTACAGCATTGCCATATGGCAACATACCTATTTTTTCATTTTTGCAAAAAAATCCCCCTTGAGAAGAGACGTGGTTGTCCTCCATGTGATGGTGACAGTAGAGAAAAAGTGATTTGGAGGAACATTCAAATACTATTTCACTTAAAAACAGCAAATCACTGATTACCTTAAGGCTGGCCCTTTTAATTACCATATTCCAATATATTATATATCATTCAGAATAACAAGGAAATCAGTAGAAATTCATTTTGCCATATGACATATGACATACCATAGAGGTTTAAAAGCCTCACCTTCCTCTTTCAAGAGAAGCTGAAGGTCTGACAGTGGTTGCTCCTTGTATTTTCATAAGGTTTTTCTTTTCAGAGAAAGAGCAATCATTTTCTTAGAATATCAATTCATAGAATCCCTGCAATGCATCAACTTCACACAGTCTCCCAAACAAGATACAAACTCTAGACGTCTTCAGAGGCTGTTTATTCATCACTTTTCTCAACTTTATATTTCCTAACCCATCTGAGCCAATACATTAATCAAAATCTATCCCATTAAAGTTTGTCCATGGCTCAGAATTGAATCATTCTCCCAGTGTGATCCACAGGTGCATATTCCTTACCCTACTCTTTATCATTTTAACTATTTCTGCATCTATTGATTTATTTCAAAATGTAAGAAATCCATAAATCTCCGGATGACATTATTGATCTATTGATTTTATTCAGCTCTTTCAACATTTCTCTCTTGATCTTTATTTTCAAACATGCTTTTAATTCATCATCTCAAATAACATTCATTTGATTCATATTTCAATTTCTAAAAGTTTCAACTTGAATTAAGGTCTTATTCAAGCAAAGAGCAAGTTGTTGCACTAATATTTGGGGTCATTTCCCTGATGGCATTCTGTCAGGAAGCTGCTATCACTACCTACTTGAATTCACAGGCGAGTGTCAGATCTCTAGCATCTGGATGTACACAGGTCCAACACAAGATCATCAGGGCCATAGGGGTTAACGGGGCCCCGGTGCAGGTTGCAACGGAGTGTAGCAAGTGCGTTTGTGTGTTCCTACCATTTCAGTGATGAGTGTTTTAGAAACAAGGCCCAGGTCGATGCTGGATTTGCACTTTGCTTGCTATTGAAACATGGAGCGGTCCCAAATGATAAAAGATCCCAGTCATGTAAGTACAACTGCATCACATTTCTGTCTTTTGTTGGAAATCAGCTTGACTCTATAGCTCCGCCCCCGACATGCCTCCTTTTTCTGGAGAAAATTGGAAAGCTGTATTTTCCATTTATAAATATGATATTAAGGATGCAGTAGGCCTACTCTATATGTATTCAAGATTAAGATGAGATTAGGTAAAACTGTGTATGTTATGTACCCTTTAACATTCTAATTTTGTCAGTTAACTGTTAATGATCTGTTAACAAGTGTTGGTTGTCAGTCATTAGGATGTGTCGTCAATACGTGGCCATTTGAACCGGCAGATTTTATGTTATTTATTAATATATTTTTTTAGTCATGAATATACACTTTGTACAAACGCTGATTTGTTCGCTTATACACACAGAAAAATAAGGTGCCAGAATTGTAATTTTGGGGTACAACAGCTTGTCGCTGGAGAAGTACCTTTAAAAGGATATTTTTGTACCTTTTTTTTTTTTTTTACCCCTAATAGGTACATATTAGTACCTTAAGGGTACTTATTACTACTCTAAGGCAGTGGTTCCAGTCCTGGGGACCTCCCGCTCTGCATATTGCATGTCTACATTATTTAACACACCTGACTGAGGTCATCAGCTTGTCAGAGGAGAGAGCCATGCACTGAACTAATGAGCTGATGATCTCAGTCAGGTGTGTTAAATAAGGTAGACATGCAAAATATGCAGAGCAGGGGGTCCCCAAGACTGGAATTGGGAACCACTGCTCTAAGGCAGAGGTCTTCAACCCTGTTCCTGGGGACCCAGTATCCTGAAGAGTTTAGCTACAACCCTATTCAAACACACCTGAAGCAGCCAATCAAGCTCCTCAAGACTGCATGAAAATTGCAGGCAGGTGTGCTGAAGCCGGTTGCAAATAAACTTTCCAGGCAAATGGGTCCCCAGGAGCAGGGTTGAAGACCTCTGCTCTAAGGTACTAATATGCAGAGGTGGGTAGTCCAGGGGTCAGTAAGTAAAAGTCCTGCCATATTTTTCTTCCACCCATGGACTCAGAAAGTTGATTTCACCAGAGGTGGGACAAAGTAATTTATTTCAAGTCACAAGCAAGACTCAAGTCAAATCCCAAGTCTTGCAAAAGGTACAATTCTGGCACCTTATTTTTCTGCGTGTAGTTGTTTTCCTCTGTGAACATGCTCTTGATAGATATATTTTACCATTTCGGTTTAAAATGTGTGACACATTTGCTCTCACTTATCATTTGGTCCTCCACAAAAAAAAAAAAAAAGAAAAAAGAAAAAAAAAAAAGAAAAACCTCTGTGCGGACCCTCAGAAGAAATCCTGCAGGTGCCCCCGCTGTCCCACCCTGAGCGCAGGTCTCTAGTCGTCCAACACAATTGTGATAATATGAATGAAAAAACGTTAGCACTTTTAATTTGAATGCTGTTGTAAAATGCAAATATGCTTAGTAAAGCATCTCTCGAGTGTATTAAACGCAGCTCAAATACTAAACTCTACGAAAATAAGCCCCTTTGAAATACAACACAAATTGGGTTCATTATTGCTCTCTGGCCTCTCCATTTTCAAATAGTTTTCTATTGTCAACTGTCATCTTGTAATGTAGTCGTTCACATTTTAAGTCAGTTGCCCAATTTCATCACTAGGTGTCAGTAAGGTCGCACTGAAGTGTCCACTGCTCACTGGGGCTGTGATAAATTTACATATGCAAATTGGCTATTACATTTATCAGTTTATTAAATCATCACACAATAACACATTTGTTAACAAGGCTTAAGAATATGTGTGATTCACATAAGTTCCCAATGTTCAGACAAGCTCACAGCTATTAAACGATTTAGGAGTGCTGGAGAAGTTTCCTAATCCAGTCAGGAGTAAAAAGACACTTTCCAATAAAGAAAGAATGCCTTGGACTTTTAAGATAACAGGGAGTTGATCAAACCACACAGGCTTGATTGACAAGGTATTCTTTTTGTTACTGATCTGTAAGAAATTTATGTGCTTTTGTCAAGGGTGGGGTGTAGGGATGAAGCGAAGACTTGATGATGCATGAAGAGAGGGCTTTTTATTATCAAAAAACAAAAACAAACAAACAAAAAAAAAAACTAGAAACAAACAGGTAGCTTGACTGGCTGGCAAGACAAGGCAGGACACAAGGTACACACTGAACATTCGACGACAAACTGGCACAGGACTGAATACACAAGGAGAATGAGTAGAGAGCAAACAAGGAAGGTAATGAGGGGAACACAGGTGGGGCAAATAAACCAATAATCAGGAAACAAGATGGGTGGGGTCAAGACAATAGACATGAGAGAACATGGCACACAGAAACAAAACAAAGACCATGTGCTCACACAAAACACAACACAAGCACATGGCCAATAACACAAAATTCTTACTAGCCAAAACAGGACCTGAACACACAGCTAATAAAAACACTCATAAGCTGCGTGTTCACACAAAACATGATGAACAAAAAGAAAGTAGAACAGGAAACAGAAAAAAGGCACAAAAATCACACATGGACAGAGGAGCGCACGGCCCAAGCAAACTCGAGACCGTACGCTCCCACAGCAAGACTGAACATGGAGCGTGAGTGTCCGAATCCCGACATGAAACCAAAACTTGAACAAGACATGAGTGCTGAGATCCGAGCACCACGCTCCAACATGAAATAATGCACGCAGACAAGAAGTACACAAGACAAGAGGGGAGTGACAGGACTCTGTCATGAAACTATGAATAAACTAGGCCGAAGTGACAGAACCCTGACACTACCCCCTCCCCAAAGGGATGCCTCCTGGCATCCCTATTGAGGAACACCTGAAACAAGACAAGAACATGACACAACAAGACCAACATAAATATAACAAAATAGAAAAGGGGTCGAACAAAAGAGACAAGGAAGGGTGGGAGGGAGGGAAGCCAAGCTAGTGCCAACAGGACAGCCCAGAAAGTCTTTAGAAGGGTCCAGGGAGGGACAGGAGGGTTGAGCCAGGGAGACTCAGGCAGATCTGGAGTCCTGGCAGAAAACCAGGGTGGAGCTGGAGGAACGACAGAGAAAAAAAGACAGAGAAAACCACTCACTGCTCTTGACTGAATAACTTTTGTATCTTTAATAAGAATCAATTCAGTGCAGTGTTTTAGTTATATACTTCAATTTCTGTAGTATTTCTTACTACATGTTCTAAAAAAAAAAAAAAAACTATAGATGAAAAAAAGTTTATTTAATTTGTATTTTTGTGCTATTGTGTTTGTAAAAGTGATAATGTGTTCCTTTTTTTAACAACAAAAATAAAATAAAATAACAATATTGAAATCGTTATTGTTAACGAGATTGTTATTGTGAAATAAAATTTTGCATACCATTAATATATATATATTCCATATTACCCACCCCTATGTAGCAGGAGCAGTTTCTGAGTTAAATTGGTTACCGATGTAAACCACAGTGGACACATAATTCAAAAACTATACAAAAGTGAATTTTACAGTTCCCCTTCTTTGTTTTGTGGACTTCAGTGAAATCATGATCAGAGGAACCTGAAATCCTAACCTTTACAGCAGATATAAATTTAGCATTTTCTTTCCATTTCACCTTTTAATGGTGTAATAATCATATGGCAACATGGATACTTATGACCCATTATTGTACATTTAATAAAATCTACTAAAAATATACTTGACGTATTGTGTGCCAAACAAATGGTTTAATAACTTATGCAACCATACACAGTAAATCGATAAGTGAAACTCATATCCAGTATAATTAAGTAAGCAGAATCCTGAAATAGCTGCAATAGTTAATGTCTGCAGTCATTTAGTACAAAGTCCTATATGAAAGACAAACACAACACAACACAAAACACACATTGCCTTCAAAAGAGAATCACAGATAAGGTCTAACTTTTTCATGGTGAGTATAAATCTTATGCTTTACACATTTGTGTAGACATACTTTATTTAGAACAATATAATTATGTACTGACAATTCAAAATCATTATTTTACATAGTATTCTATACAGTGATAAATGCTGTTGATTAGCATTGCATTATACATATAGTTCATTCATATAAAAATACCCGAGATGGCTTGAAAAACAGAGATAAACTATTTAGTCATGTCTTCATGTTTCATCAGTTAAAACGTCTCTATGTGCATTTTATTCAGCTACACCGTAATTAATTAATTAATTACCTAATTAATTAACTAATTAATTAATGTATTTTTACATTTATTTATTTATTTCTCCATTTAAGTATTTATTCATTTATTTATTTATTCATTTATACTTAAGTCATTTCTCGTTCTTCATATTGATTTTTGTTCTAGAAATGTATGCAAATGAGTGCATATTTCATTAAACAATGCATCATTTGTAGGGCTGCCCCCTAATAGTCGACTAAGCGTTAGTTGACCAGAAAAGGCTTGGTCGACCAAAATTTTATTAGTCGTTTAGTCGCAGAATTAAATAAATAAATAAATCTCACGGAGAGATCGTTAATGGCTAGTAGTAATAGTTACACAGTATACTTTGGGCAGTACACCCAACATTCGCTTATCATTCATCAACGTCAAATATGGCTTATTATCTGAAACGTAAGTAGTAGCAACTGTACATGTAATGTTGTACAATGTAATGTTAAGTGCGTATCTGTATTTGCGTTTATCAGTTTAGTGAGTTATCAGTTATCAGTTCCACTCACCGCTGAAAACGCCGGATTTTTTGTTCAGTCCTGAGTTCTGCAAGCTATTTAATCCTGTCATTATAACAAAGCCTTTAGACGCGCCTGTAGAATGCACGTTCAGTACCGCGGAGAGTTTCATGCAACCGTTAAAACGAAAGCAAAACGCGCGCACGCATTCAAAAGCTATTTTAATATCCCGCGTTCAGAGAGCGACAATCCCAATGCGCGCAAATTAGGCTATATATACATATATTAAAAAAAGTTTGCAAACCACTGACCTAGAGAAATGTGGGCTTTCTGTGTGGAAGCTGAACAGACATGCGCTTACTGCAGGACAGATGGATGCGCCGGTGCAGTAATTTGCTCTTAGAATAGCTTACTCCCTCATTTTTGGGCATACAGGTAAAAGTAAAACATTTTTATAACATACTTATTGTTTTTCCCTGACACATTTATAATCATTACATCTGCGGTGCGAACAAGCTTTATGCGTGCTTAAGCGCTTATTAGGATATGTAGGCAATTAAAGGCTTATTATAATGATTTAAATGTTTCATTAATAAACGTACGATTAGTCGACTAATGCTTAAAATGAGCGACTACTAGTCGACCAGAAAAATCCTTAGTCGAGGGCAGCCCTAATCATTTGCATATTTAAACCTAACATTTTAGAAAGCTTGCAATACAAAAAATGTTTGCAATTATCAGTGTAATGAATCAACTGGGTAAGTAAGGTGATAACTATTAGTTTTTTTTTTTTTTTTTTTACCCTATTCGCCTGCAGTGTCTCACCTTAAAAGAAGTTTATCTGAAAATCTTTTTTTGTTACAGTTCAGATTTTGTTAGTTCAGATTTTGGAATTCACTTGATATTGCCTCCCAGAATAGTTTCTCATAAATAATGAAGTCTTGTTACAAATCAGTGCTATTTTTTATTCATTTGAAATAAAAAAGAAAAAAAAAATAGAGAGAGATTAAAGTGAAGTTGTGGTAGAAATGGAATCCAAACTGTATCTTTCCAAAGCCAAAGAAAGGATGTTTTACTACTATATAAATAATATTTATTGCTGTAGTATTAGCACTTGTTTTAATAAATGCAATGATGCCCATGATCACATGAGGGAAAATTAAGCCACATTTAGCATGTTACATGAAATAATTACAGACTTGGATCCAATGTCTAATGCAGTTAAGTGTTTTTGTGATTTTTGCACGTTGTGTGTTTATGCTCTGTTTTAGTTTTTATGTATACTTCCTTTATATTTTATTTATGTGTTTCATAGACCTATCTGTTTACTCAAGCTCACTTGCACTATGAATTATAAAAAGTCTTTATTTAATTATTGAATCTGTCATTTTATGTGCTTTCTGTTATTCAAGCCATCGCTGGTATTTTCATGATGATTAAGTATATTTATAATCTAATTAACATAGCATTTTTACAGGATATTGGATTTGTATTATCAGAGCTTTCTGACTTTGTTCACGTTAATTTTCTCAGTTGGGAAATTATTTTTCTGATTATTCTGACACCAGGTGAATACAGTATAATTTAACTAGTGATCACATGTGGCGATGATCCTTTATACTGTACGTCCGTTTCAGAGCACTAGAGAGCAAATATTTCAGTTGACAGCTTAGGTATATAAGTGGTTCTGAAAGGACTGAGGCATCGACATCTGCGTTTTGATTAGATCTGGTATACCAGGCTGCCTTTTAATCTTCACTTTATTCTCCTCTTTACAGAAATAATGGAGCATCTACAAACCTCTCTCAGTTTGCTCCTCCTATTCTTTTCATTGAGTGCTGGAAAAACTTTCTTTACTCATCTCGGAACAAGGTGTATAGATGACTGCAAGTCCACTTGGGGTGAGTTCAAATGCAAGACTATTGATAAAGATGGAAAATGCCAGGAAATGTACTGTTCCCCTCAGGAAAACTTGGACTACTGGGGTAGACAGTGTGAAGCTAACAGTATGTGTGGGAAGCATAAACAAGACTACTACTGGTGCAAAATTGATATCATTCATTGGGGATACTGTGGGCTGGTGATGGAGAATATGGACCATTATGGATCTAAAAAAGGTGCGCTATGTTATGACTACTGTGAAAAAAGACAAGAAGACTACTATTGGTGCCATACTGCAAAGGGATGGGATTACTGCTCGCCATCTGAAAACACAGATTACAAGAATGAGCAGTGTAAAGATGACAATCCATGTGGGAAGCATGGTAAGGACTATAGCTGGTGCTGGCTGAAGAAGGGAGGCTGGGATTACTGTGGACTTGTGGAACCAAAGATATCCATCTACCGGTCTATGTATCATTATGTTTGCATTGATGAATGCCAGTATTATGAGAGTAAAGATTACTATTGGTGCCACACTGCAAAAAACTGGGACTACTGCTCTCCAGATGTGGATGTGACCTATAAAGGCAAGCCCTGTCGCTCAAACCACTTCTGTGGTCTACATGGTAATAATTACAACTGGTGCTGGACCTCAGAGTCAGATTATGATTACTGCGGGCCCATTGAATCTGGAGAATGCACTTACCTCACCTCTAGACATCGCAAGAGGAGAGCCTTAGATGACAAAGCAGTGATATGCACAAAGAAGGACAAAGGGAACAAGAAAATGACGACCTTTACTGCAACCCCAGCTCCTAATGCTATTGCTGATGGCAGTAGATGGAGAAATGAGGCAGAAAACATAATCAGTCGCTGGGAAAATGACTTCCTGGTGGACCAGCCCCGCTCAAATCTGATCCACACTGAAAATCTCCGTATCGACCTGCAGCAAATCATCCCCAACAACAACAACAACAATCAGCGCTACTACAACCTGCAGATCCAGGTGAACATTCCACGGAGACCTGGTCAAAGCACAACCGTGTCTCAGATTATCGTGCCTCGTGGAATTCCACGCCGCTACATCCGCAGAGCCTTCCTGGAGAGCTTTAGGCGCCGAGCTCGGGTTCGTGTTGAGGTTTCAACCCTAAATCAGTGTTAGAGCCTTGGGTTGGAAATGTGCAAATATGTTGTATGGAGTACAGCTGTAACTTTTTTGTTTTAGCTTTTTGCTGTACAACACAAATACTGAGAACGATAAACAGGCCATTTTTTTTTAAATGAGAAATGTCTCTGTCTGTAGAACATGAAGTAGTTCATATCTGTTGACATACCTATTGGTAAATTTTCTGGAAAAGACAATGGAAATCCAACTTTTTATAACTAACTCAAATACTGCTCAATTAACCAGCCTGACTCTCAGTTTATCAACAATGTGTTAAGTCAAATATATGGACACATATACTGAGTGTTTTAAATCTTATGACATGAACACACATGTAAACAATTTAAAATATCTATCTATAGCTATGTATAATATGTCTGGCTGTCTGTTTTTATTTTTAATGTTTGCCTATCCATGCATTGTTATTGAATACAATCTACCAAAACTTCATAAAAAGCATTTGCTGTCATGCTTTTGAATATGTGTTGCATCAGAGTATACATCTCACAAGAGAATCTTGCATATTTGGCTGATTTTCCAAATGACTGAATCATAGCATTGATTTAATAAAACAAATACAGAAGTGAAGTACATCACTGTGTTGATTTACATGTGAGCAGCTTATTATCTGCTGGTGTTTGCAATATCTCAGAGCAGCTCGGTTTACAATAAACACTGCATTTGAGAATGCACCCAATTTCACCAAATTTTGTGATGAAACAAAGATCTCCAGCACAAAAGCTCTCTAAACCTTGCTCAGTTATGGTCTTGTTTTCTTTTCTCACAGTCATAAAACAGCTCACCTGTATAAGATCCATAATGGTTCTTGTCATCTATCACAAGTAAAGATATTAATTTTGCACCAGTTGTAGTCTTGTCAATGTTTCCTACACAAACTGTCAGCTTCCAAAAGTCTGCCCTGGTAGGTGAACAATACATTTCCTGGAATTTTCCATCTTTATCAGTAGTCTTGCACTTGAACACACCGCAGTCAGACTTGCAAAGAAGCACTCAATGAACATGAGCATGTGTAGATGGTCCATTGTTTCTGTGAAGAGGAGAATAAAGTGAAGTGTAAAATACTATTCTGTAATGTTTGGCCTGATCATCAGGGTTGGGCAGTAATGTTGGGCAGTAACTTTCCCCAGTAATTAGTAGGGTAACTGTTTACTAAGATACTAAGACTTCAGTAATAATATTAAATTTACTATCCATAAAATTAGCTTGTTAGTTCATAGATTTATTTTCATAATCATCAGGACTGACATGCGCATGTGACATCACCATTATAGCAAGTTAGCTTGGAAGATGGAAAAGGGCTCATTTGAGATGATCTTTGGTGACCACAGCAAGATGACTTCAAACTTGCTACAATTTCATGATGTCTCTGATGTCCAAAGGCAGAGTGATGAGCAGCTCAGTATTATATGCATGTTCTTTATGCCAATAAACCTTTTTTAAATACGGTGAAAACGGTATCAATTTCTTTCAATCTGTGTTTTGGGGAAAATTACTGTAATAAACTCTGTGTCAAATCCTTGAACTTTCTGATCTCCTCATGTTTTTATATGTTTAAAGTGCAAATTGTATTGTGACATCAATGTTGTTTGTGGTCTTTTGAAGTCAGGGTCAATGTTCAATATCCTGTGGGTTTTATCTGCAACAACTTCAGCTTCCAACATTTAGTTTGTTTTCTGCTGCAAAGATAAAAACACATCATTCTCTTAAAAAAATTTAGGTAACACTTTAGAATATTGTTCCATCATTAATGAATAACTGCACAGGAACAAATAACTAATGCACTATTAACATATTACCTTCTATTAACTAACAAGAAATTCTGATTAACAAATCAATAAGTAATAGTGCTCAGTTGAAAGTGGTTAAATATTAGCTAATCAGTATCTACTACTTGTTTCATATCTCCTGGATAGCAGTGGTGTAGTCAGGGCCATACGCATGTATACTCTGTATGCTTACTTTTTTTCCCTGGGCTGTTTGCGTATTACAACTTCTGTTTTCAGTTGCGTGACATCACCGAACGTTCTAAATCCCATATGTGGGACCGTACTCCCAGGGGCACAGAAATAAGAATCCCACATGTGGGACCGTACTGCTCAAAGGGTTAACACACCAGAGCCATGTTGAGTAAGTTTATGATGGATGGATCCACTTTTTTGAGCTTCAAACTCATTCAATGCCAATATAGAGCCTAGAAGAGCCAGGATGTTTATTGTCTAAAATTAGAACATCATACACTGTACACATATGGCTTGAGGGTAAGTAAATCATGGGTTAATTTTTCTTTTTGAGTGAACTATCCCTTTAATTGGTCGAGTGTTCATTAAAAAAGTGCATTTTTAGCCTTGAAAATGGACAGAATTAGGCAGTTTATTACAAAAGCGACAATTTCCAAGTATAGGTCGGTGAAAGTGAAATTGTACCTCTTTGGAATGTGATGTGAGCAGCTCGCTAAAGACCACTCTCAGTGCCACATGCTGGATTAGTTGCAGAGGCTTGGTAGTCCATGTTTGAAGGCAGTACTATAGTCCAGTCTGGAGAGAACAATAGCTTGGACAAGGAGTTCTGTAGCACGCCCCATAGGGAATTGTCTGATCTTCCTAATGTTGTACAGAACAAATCTGCAGGATCGGACCACTGTAATGTGGCCAGTGAAGTTCATACGTGTCCTCTGGAACACCAAGGTTGGATGAAAACATGAGAAGTTCTGTCTTGGCAAGGTTGAGTTGATGGTCATTCAACATCCAGCAAGGCATTTTTTTCCAGGAGGCAGAGGTGCAAGCAGCAGCCGTCGGAACATCCAGCTGGAATGAAAGGGAGAGATGTGTTTCATTGTAATAGAAGTAATATGAAAAGCTATGTTTCACATTGACAGACCCAATTATTTTTAACTATAGGCGCAACAACCCAGATAACCCAAAAATAATGTAAACATTAAAAAATGTTCAATATCAATAACGATACCTCAATTTCAAAATCGATTCCCAGCCCTACCCAAAAGTGAAAAAGATCTTGTTTTACCTACCCCCATGCCTTCCCAGATGTTTTTCTTTCTTCAGCAGATCACTTTTGGAGTGTTCTTTGGAAAGTTGTCCAAGATCTGTTGAGGCATAACATGCATCTGAGTGGTTATATCAGCATTTTCATTATCCAATATCCAAAAAATTAATGTAGAAAGCATAAAGGTAGTCCATACCAAAGAACAATCATTTAAGAAAGAAAGAAACAGCTGCATGAATAGAAAATATAGAATTTGTTGTATAATCATATGGCATGAAAAGTCTTGTCTATGCTGATTATAGATTTAATAATGCTAAAAATAACAACAACAAAAGTTCCACGCCTGAATTGCCATGCTTATCTGCTGTAGATGTCCACAGTCTTTTCACAAACATTTTTTGAATAACTTGTATTTCATTCAGACATTACAGCCTTTGTTAAACTGAGATCTGGAAGCTGAACAGGAAAGGTTAACAGTGATGTTTTGGTCTGCCATTTGACTTTAGCTAAATTTATAGAAAGTAAATTTATATTATTTACTTTGACTTAGCTGCTTCACATTACAACCTAGGAGTGTAACTGTCCAGGGGTGCGTTTCCCAAAAGCATTGTTAGCTAACTATGGTCGTTAATTCCATTGAACTCTATTGGTAACGACGGAACTTACGACCATAGTTGCCTTCGGGAAACGTACCCCAGGATAGACACAATTTTCATAATCAATGATCCAGTATGTAATAACTCAAGATGTATGTCCATTCCTCATCAGAACACAAAGATTAACGTTATATTTGTTACAACGGAAGCTTCCGCTTGTTCTCCTCTACACCACCAGAGGGATCCTTCACCGGAGTTTTGACATCATTCGGACTCAATCTCCCATACTCCCTCTTACCTGGGGCTGACCACGCCCACACACACACCTGCAAGCAATCACTGCTCATCACACGTCCTCCATAAAAGCCATGCTCACGCTCAGACATTCGCGAAGTCTTGATCTTGCCCCGGCTGTCATTTCTGAGCGTTTATTCCTATTATCTGATTACCTGTTGTGACCTGGACTGTTCTTCGACCTGTGATTCCTCTCTGTGCCCCCCGTATTGGACTGCTTTCTGGATTGTGATTGTTATCAGCCTGCCCCGAACTCTGCCTGTCTCTGTTTACGGTACTGTCTTGTCTTCTACACTGTTGATGCTGGCTACTGACCCCTGTTTGTCTGACCATTCTTTAATAAAGCTGCTTATGGATCCAAACGCCTCTGACGCTTCGTTACAGAAGACTTCGCCACAAAGTGATCCAGCAGCCGTCATGCAGCTGTCCTCCGAGCTCTCTGCTCAAGCCTCGCAGATAGCCATGCAACAACATCAGCTGAACCGCTTAACCACGCTAACGGAGGATCTTGTTAAAGCCCTTCAATCTCTTCAACTGTCGGTACCCCAACCTGCTGCCGCAACGCCACCCTTATCAACCCATGCCGCCCCTGAACCACCGCCCACTGTCAGCCCACGCCTAGCTTTCCCGGAGAAGTTTAATGGAGATGCTGCAAGGTGTAAGGGATTTTTGCTTCAATGTTCCCTCTTTGTCTCACAACAACCTGCTTTGTACCCCACAGATACCAGCCGTATAGCATTTGTGTGTTCGCTACTCACCGGAAGGGCTTTGGACTGGGCTACAGCCATCTGGCGATCTGACAGACCTGCTTTCCCGACTTTCGAAGGCTTCCTCCAACAGTTCCGGGAGGTATTCGATCATCCCGCCGAGGGAAAGAGCGCGGGTGAACAACTGCTAACGCTCACGCAGGGAAATAAACCAGCAGCTGATTACGCGTTGTCCTTCCGAACTCTGGCCGCGCAAACACCATGGGTGAAGGACACGCTAAAACTCCTGTTTCGTCGAGGCCTGTGTCAAGAATTGCAGTCCGAACTCGCCTGTCGGGATGAAGGGAAAACCCTCACTGAGTTTATCGAACTGGCCATACAGGTGGACAATCTAATTCGTTCTCGCTGCCCGATCCGCACGCTGCCAGGCACCACGCCACAGGAGGGCGCAGCAGCAGAACCCATGCAACTCGGAACCACTCACCTCACCGCTGAGGAACGCAACCACCGCTTACAGAACCATCTCTGTCTCTACTGTGGGGGAGCCAGCCATCTGATAGCCACCTGCCCGGTGCGGCCACCCAGCGGCCCGCGTGCGGTGAGTTTAAACTCCCTTTCCTCCCGTGCTGACTCAGTTATCAAATTACCCGTTCAAAGCACCATACAAGACAAACCAATTTTCACTACAGCCCTAATAGACTCTGGAGCAGCCGGGAATTTCATGTCACTTGAGTTCGCTCAGCAGCATGGCATTGTTCTCACCCCGTGTGATCTCTCCCTGGCAGTGGAGGCGCTAGACGGCCGGCCTCTTGGCGAAGGGACTATTCATCGCACAATGGAAGTGATCACCATGCACATCGGGGCTCTTCACATCGAACGTATTCGGTTCTACATCATCCATTCTCCTCATCACTCAATCATTCTGGGTCTCCCCTGGCTGCGAACACACGAGCCGCATATCTCTTGGAAGGAGGGTCAAATCACACAGTGGAGCGTGGCTTGCCAGCAGAACTGTCTCAACACTGTTGTCCGATCCCCGTCCACCGATCCTTCACTGCCGCAGTCAGACTCCGATGCCCCCGAGTTCCCAGCTGAATATAAGGATCTGGCCGTGGCTTTCAGCAAAACCAAAGCTTCTCAACTCCCTGAACATCGCTCCGTTGACTGTGCCATTGACCTCTTGCCTGGCGCCTTTCCTCCCAAAGGTAGAATCTTCCCGTTGTCTCAACCTGAATCTGAAGCAATGAAGACCTACATACAAGAGGAATTGGCCAAAGGCTTTATCCGACCGTCAACTTCACCAGCGTCAGCAGGCTTTTTCTTTGTCAAGAAGAAGGATGGCGGCCTTCGTCCATGCATCGATTACCGTGGTCTCAACGACGTGACAGTGAAATTTAAGTACCCCCTTCCTCTTATCCCAGCGGCACTTGAACAGCTCAGGCAAGCCAAGTACTTCACGAAGTTGGATCTCCGCTGCGCATACAACCTTATACGCATACGAGAGGGGGACGAATGGAAGACTGCCTTTTCCACCACTAGTGGGCACTATGAATACTTGGTAATGCCCTTCGGCCTAGCTAACTGCCCGTCTGTCTTTCAATCCTTCATGAATGATATCTTCCGCGACATGCTCGACAGATGGGTCATTGTTTACATTGACGACATTCTGATATATTCGAACTCCCTGCAAGAACACACTCAACATGTGCGAGCTGTCCTACGTCATCTCATTCAGAACCAACTCTACGCCAAGCTTGAGAAGTGCGAATTCCACTGCACCAGCACGTCTTTCCTGGGATACGTCATTAGTCAGGAGGGGGTGGCTATGGACGAGAAGAAGGTTGAAGCTGTGCTGAAGTGGCCGCAACCTCAAACCCTCAAAGAACTGCAGCGCTTTTTGGGGTTCGCCAACTTCTACAGGCGCTTCATTCGAAATTTCAGCACGGTAGCAGCTCCTCTTACGTTCCTGACGAAGCAACGTTCAAGCCGGCTGGTCTGGACCCCAGAAGCCAGGAGAGCCTTCGAGGACTTAAAGAGGCGGTTTACCACTGCACCCATTCTCCACCACCCAGATCCCAACCAACCTTTCATTGTTGAGGTGGATGCCTCCAGTACAGGAGTGGGCACGATTCTCTCTCAACGTCATGGTACTCCAGCCAAATTATACCCCTGTGCATTCTTTTCTCGAAAACTCACTACTGCAGAACGGAACTATGATGTAGGAAATCGAGAACTCTTAGCCATGAAACTAGCTCTGGAGGAGTGGCGGCACTGGTTAGAGGGAGCTATCCATCCATTCACTATTCTAACCGACCACAAAAACCTGGAATATCTCCGCTCTGCCAAACGTTTGAATCCAAGACAGGCTAGGTGGGCACTCTTCTTCACTCGCTTTCAGTTTACAGTCTCGTATCGTCCAGGAACCAAGAACACTAAGGCTGATGCTCTATCTCGACAAGACGAAATGTCATTCAAACCTGAGGCACAAGAAAATATCCTGCCTAATAACCTCCTGCTAGCTCCGGTCCTTTGGGACATCATCACCGAGATTTCACAGTTCAACCAACACAATCCACCACCCGCCGACTGTCCTCCTGAGTCACTATTCGTTCCAGAACCTCTCAGAAACAGAGTCTTGTCACAGGTCCATCAAACTCCCAGCTCAGGGCACCCTGGTATAACCGCCACCATTCATCTGCTCAAAAACCGGTTTTGGTGGCCCACACTCTCCACAGACACCATCCGCTTTATTCATAATTGCCCTACCTGCCAAACTTCTAAATCTCCCAGGCATCTCCCCGCCGGTCTACTACAACCCCTACCCACTCCTCAACGTCCCTGGTCACACATCGCTATTGACTTTATCACCGATCTTCCCAACTCTCAAGGCAATACCACCATTTTCACCATAGTCGACCGTTTCTCCAAAGCCTGCCGGCTATTACCACTTCCCAAACTCCCCACTGCATTCGAAGCTGCCGAATTGCTATGCAATCATGTCTTCCGTTTCTACGGCTTACCCGATAACATAGTTTCCGATCGAGGACCCCAATTCACCTCCAGAGTCTGGACTTCATTCTTCAGTCTACTCAACGTCAATATCAGTCTCACTTCAGGCTATCATCCTCAGTCCAACGGTCAATCAGAACGCCTCAATCAAGAGATCATACGGTTCCTCCGGTCTTACTGCCAGCAGCACCAGGCAGATTGGAGTCGGTTCCTTATGTGGGCAGAATACGCTCAAAACTCCCTAATCAAACCCGCCACCGGCCTTACACCCTTCAAGTGTATACTCGGATATCAACCACCCTTGTTCCCCTGGTCAGGTGAACCTTGAATTGCAGTGTGCACACTCCAATTGACCGCTGGAGCTGGAGCTGAGGATCACCCATGGCTTGAGTGGAGGTTCATTAAGGCGTTGAGAGTGCAAAACCTAAGATAAGTACAAATGTTATAACAACAGCCCTCCGTAGACAGACAGACAGAGATAGATAAGATAGATAGATAGATAATCAAATGCAAAATTGCACTGCATAAATTAAATATAGATTAATTCTTGTTAAAACTACAAAGAAATTCAGTCATCTAATTTTCTTGGATCATCATTTAGGTCAATGACAGCAGCTAGTAAATTAGGCACTGTCACTTTAAGAGACAATGCATCCAATATAATAATACACATGCAATTTCTTTCTCAGCTGGTTACTTTCACTTAAAACATAACCGACAAATTTTCCGAGGATATTCTCCAAGACGAGTATTTCTACAACATTTTGTATGTATTTGTCAGTTTAAGAGCAAGAAGAGGTTAATTCGATGCTCAAGAGCTTTGAGATGCGTGTCTTATGCGTCCTGTGCACCGTGCTTTCACGTCTTTTTGTATTTGCATGTTTAAACAGGCGATTTGTATTTGATCGTTTGGGTGCAGCAGGATGCAAGGGTGAGCTTGGCTCTGCAGTGGTCAGTCAGTCAACTGTTCTATGTGTTTTTTTAGGTTGATCTCAGCCAGTCAGTTGAGATCGCCGTGGGCCCCTATAATTGTCACCACCTTTCACCCCACCAGCGACTTCCATGGCCGCTTTGTTTACTTTTTAAGACTGTGATCTGTGATGTGGCTGCTTTCTGATTATCTCCGACATCATGCAGTGGCCTAATTCACTCATTGAATGTCAAAATGTTTTAAGAAATTCTTTCTGATATTAATAAATATATACATTATGTGTTATAAAAGTTTACAGAATGACAATCAGAAAAGAATGAAAGAATTTAAAAAAATGTTGATCTCGTGTTTTAAATCACAATATTACACACTCAGACATCAACAACCAGCACATGAATCGCTGACTGATTTAATCACATAAATTCTGACTGAATTAAGCACATCTGAACTAAATGATAATTTGCTGCATAAATTCTAGCAATTTGTTTATTTACCATGTAGACATAATGGTCTGACATTCTCTGACAATACACCACAGTTTTTCCATTTAGAAGCTGCATTTGCTACAAGAAGTTAAATTGTTGCTTTGCTCTGATTTACTATGGACTATAATATCAGTTTAATTAGAGTTTTACAGGGAATTCCAGGAAACTGTTGTGTTTCCTGTTCAAATGCACCCCACCTTTCCTGGTCAGTGAGATTTCCATTTGTTATCTCGGAGGAGTTGCAAAGACAATAGGGCATTGTGTTTAAAGTGAATAAAACATTGCTGTTCTAAACCAGTACTTTATTGGCACGATTGTGTTTACATACAAATTGATAAAGTATTATTACACTCAAAAATAATACTAATAATGCCAAAAAAAGAAATATCAAATATTGCAATAATAAAGTACCAAGAAATTGATACAATAAGACTAAAAACATGCATAGGCATATGTAATATGTAATGTAAAAAAAAAAAGACTTGCACAAACTGTCCCATTTGTCACAGTAAATGAGAAAGTATTTTACATTAGTAAACTATTTTACATAAATATGAGCAAATATGCAACTTATTATCAAAACACGAAAAAATCTATCTATTCTATCTATATCTATTCAGCATTTAAAGACAAGCATCTATTCAGCGCAGTTTTATCAATATCCTCGTGTAAACAGAAACAGCTTTACATTAGCTGAGTTTAAAACTATTGTCATGTTATCTAGAGCTTTAGGAAATGTTTAGTTTTTTTTATCATAAACTATGTTAAATATGATGCAAACATTCCAGTATAAATGGTAGGATCAAAATTGGTTTATAGAAATAACAGAAACATTTAACCACATTGTTTTTAATGGTAATGTTTAAATGTTTTTTTTTTTGTTTTTGTTTTTTTGCTTATGTGTATTATTCATGTCAGACAGTCAGTGAAATGTGAGAAACATGAAGAGAGAGGCAACAGATATAGCATCCTTCTTCAGGAAGAGTAGCAAAAAGCAGTCAAATTTGTGAATTTCTTTGCTTTAAATAATCCCAGAATTCATCTATAGATACTAGCAGTAGTGTTATGGTTTTGAAAACGGCTTTTAAGATTGTTGAAGTTTTGTTTTTTGCACTTAAAATAAAATGCATTTTAGTACCCTACATGATTTTCTGGTCTTTATATAACTTTTTTTTCAGCAATGGGAGATATGAAGATTTGAAACTTTGAAACCAGTTTTATTTGATCATAGTTTTGAAAAACACGAGGGTGAATTATGACTAAACAATTTATGTGAATATAAATGAATTGTAATTAAAATGAAAGTATTGTAGCAAATTGCACATTATACATCATTGTGATTTAGGCACCTACAATACTTTTAAAGTATTTTATGTACCAAATCAGGGCCAGCCCAGGCTCTGTTGGTGCCCTAGGCAAGATTTTAGCTTTCCGCCCCCCAACAAAATTCAGAAAATGCAGATTTTTCAAAATTTGGCAAAACAGCAAAATTTTATTTTATTCTAACATTCTTTTAATCACTACAGTGCAGGATATAAATATTAATTTTATATTAGTATTCAATGCAAATGTAAAATGTAATGTCAGGGGAAGGAATTTCGAGGGGGAACCGTGTTTCACGCAACTGAT
This sequence comes from Cirrhinus molitorella, assembly GCA_033026305.1. Lineage (NCBI taxonomy): Eukaryota > Metazoa > Chordata > Actinopteri > Cypriniformes > Cyprinidae > Cirrhinus > Cirrhinus molitorella. Next base: position 53,087,994 of record CM065117.1, read on the forward strand.
CGGAGACTTCACTTCAGCCAATAGAAACGCTTCTCTATTGGTGAGCCTCAGTGTCACAAACTGTGCTGTCATGGCTCCCTCCTTTCACCCCTAGAGGGAGCCTTCTCTGTTTCACTGTTTCACTACGAGTTTTTACAATAAAGCTTTGCACATGGATCCACACGTCTCAGACCCGTACGTTACAGAAGACTTCGCCAACCCCGGATCCAGCAGCTTTATTTCACCCTTCAGCTCAACCATGAACCCTTTTGACCAGCTTCTTCTACTCAAGCAGAATGGTATGTCAATTGAGGATTTTGTGTTCAAGTTTTGTGATCTGATGTATAAAGTTCCCTTCTATGATGAGAACTTTTTCATGGACATTTTTCGTTACGCTCTTGATGAGCCTCTCAAGTCTAGGCTGCGACTTGAGGGTCCTCGCTCATGATTTTCGGACTTTGTGGACTATGCTTTGTGGTGCGGGGACTCATTATTGTCTGTGGGTTACACGGGGGAGGATCGTGATACCACAGTAATGGTGGCCGCGCCCGTGCCTATGAACGTTGATGAGTTTGTGGTTGCTTCAGCTTACTCTCTCAGCCCTACAAGCTTCCAAGGACTTATATCTAGCCTGGGGGATCCACCTATGCAATCAGTTAAGTCAGCACTCATTTGTTACCACCCTGCCCAGTCTCTCAAGCACGACAACATGGCCGCCCTTCCAGAGTCAGCACCTGTCATGGCTGCCCTTCCAGAGTCAGCACCTGTCATGGCCGCCCTTCTTGAGTCAAGTTCGGTCACAGCTCTCCTTCCAGTATCAAGTCCTGTCACAGCGGCCACTGTCAAGTCAAGTCAAGTCTCTCATGTCACTACAACACTCAACCGGCTGGATAAAATCCTTACTGCACTCCACGAGTTACAACAAGCTGCAGCTCCGCCTCCCATGCCAAGTCAAGTCACAGCAGCTCCTCCCATGCCAAGTCAAGTCACTGCAGTTCCCTCAAAGCCAAGTCAAGTCACTGCAGTTCCCTCAGAGCCAAGTCAAGTCACTGCAGTTCCCTCAGAGCCAAGTCAAGTCACTGCAGTTCCCTCAGAGACAAGTCAAGTCATTGCAGTTCCCTCAGAGCCAAGTCAAGTCACTGCAGTTCCCTCAGAGCCAAGTCAAGTCATTGCAGTTCCCTCAGAGCCAAGTCAAGTCACTGCTGTTCCTTCAGAGCCAAGTCAAATCATAGCAGTTCCTCCAATGCCAAGTCAAGACACAGCTGTTCCTCCAAAGCCAAATCATGCCACAGCCGCTCCCCTTGTGTCAAGTATCACAGCTGCCGCTCCAGAGTCAAGTGATGTCACAGCTGCCGCTCCAGAGTCAAGCGCCTTCGTAACTGCTCCGCCTCCAGAGTCAAGCGTCGTCGCAGCTGCCCCGCCTCCTGAGTCAAGCGCCCTCGCAGCTACTCCGCCTCCAGAGTCAAGCGTCGTCCCCACAGCTCCTCCCTCTGAGTCAAGTGACACTGCTGCTCCTCCGGAGTCAAGCCTTGTCACAGCAGCTTCTTCTGAGTCAAGCCTTGTAACAGCTGCTGCTCCAGTGTCAAGTGACGTCACAGCTATTGCTCCTGTGTCAAGCCTCGACGCAGCTGCCCATCCTGAACCAAGCCACACCCCCATAGCTGCTCTCAAGGTTACCGAGATCACCCCTGAGCCAAGCCAAGCCACTGCCACTGCTCCGGAACTGGACTTCACTGAGGCCATGCTCCTCCTGAGTTCAGCTCTTTGGGTTGTATGGGCTGCGTATACCACCACCGAGTCCTCAGAGGTGGCGGCTCTCTCCGCAGAACCTCTGAGGGTGACCCCCCCCCGAGGAGGTGGCCGAGGCCACGGATCCTCAAGCCGAGGGGCGGGTCGCACCTGCTCCCTGCACGGTGGTAGCGTCCAGCAACCCACACCACTCTGAGCTCTCACCCAGTCCCAATTTGGCCACTGAGGCCCTCTTTATGCTGGGTATCCAGCCCAACCAGGCCAGGAGCTTGGGCTCAGAACCTTCTCTCTCTGTGTGTGTATTTCCGTCTATGCTCTATGTTACAGACCTGTCTGCTCCGCCCTGGGGGCTTCTGCGCCACCCTGGAGGGCTCCTGTCCTGTCTGCTCCGCCCTGGGGGGATTCTGCTCTGCCCTGGAGGGCTCCTGTCCTGTCTGATCCGCCCTGAAGGGCATCTGATTCTCTCTCTCTGTGTGCATGTCTGTCTATGTTCTGCATTTCAGACCTGTCTGCTCTGTCCTGGGGGGGATCCCGTTCTGCCCTGTAGGGCTCCTGTCCTGTCTGCTCCGCCCTTGAGGAATTCTGTTCTGCCTTGGAGGGTTCCTGTCCTGTCTGCTCCGCCCTGGGGGGATCCCGTTCCGCCCTGGAGGGCTCCTGTCCTGTCTGCTCCGCCCTCGGGGAATTCTGTTCCGCCCTGGTGGTCTCTTGTCCTTCTCCTGCCTTGCCGGTGGTCTCCTGAACTATTTGCCCCTCCTAACTCAGTCAGCCCACATGGACCTGGTCCACCTCATTGCACTCTGTCCCACCCCCCCACCCTTTGGTATTATTGGACTGTTTTAAGCGTCTGGAAGCCCCTCTTGGGGGGGGCTCTGTCACAAACTGTGCCGTCATGGCTCCCTCCTTTCACCCCTAGAGGGAGCCTTCTCTGTTCTCATGAACAATTAACTCACTACATTTCCCATAATCCACTTCTCATGAACTTCCTGTGTCCTCTCACCTCTCACCCCTGTCGGCCATCTTGCTTACACACACCTGGCAGCCATTACACCACATTACTCACAGGATAAAAGCCACGCTCACACTCAGTCTCATCGCGAAGTCTTGCTTAGTTTTCTGGCAATTCCGAGCATTCTTTCCCGTGTTTACTTTCCTGTTGCTGACCCTGTTTGTTTCCTCGTTCCCAATTGTTTTCTGCCTGCCTTTGTGACCTCTGGATTGTTTGTTGGATTATTCTATTGCTTGCTGCCAGCCCTGACCCTTGCATGGACACTGACCTCTCTCTCTCTGGATTATCTATACTACTCCTGTTTGTTGTTGGTTGACCCTGCCTGTTTCACTACGAGTTTTTACAATAAAGCTTTGCACATGGATCCACACGTCTCAGACCCGTACGTTACACTCAGGTTGTGAAAACAGACTGCAGTTTTGTCATTCATTGTAACAAAAAAGTATAGAGACAATGTAAATAATAGATTCAGTAGCCTCATTAATTAAAATGGAAGTTTGTGAGATCACGGAGACGAGTTATAATTTTTTAAAGGGAGTTTGCAAATGTGAAATTACATTTATGCAACAGTATTATTAATTTTAGATTTTATACAAAAGTTAACATAAGGACTTATTTCAGGAACGTTTCTATTTCATTTTTGAATGAATCTTCGTTTTTGAACAGCCATTAATTTGATTAGGCAAGGTAAGGCAAGTTTATTTATATAGCACATTTCATACACAATGGTAATTCAAAACGCTAATAAGAGGAGTTAAAATAATCAAAAAGTTATAATCACAACAATAAAAACATTTAAAATTATTTACATTTTTTTGTTTTTAAATAAATTAAAACAGGGATAAAAATGATCATACATAAAATACATAAAATGATCATACATAAAATACAGTGCAGTCAGTTCGGATTACATAAACGATTCAAGACAATGACTTGCTGCCACTGGCCTTTTTATAAAAAAAAAAAAAAAATTCAGTCTTCTAAATGTATTGTTTTATTCAATCTAAATGTTTAACAATAACTGATCATTCGCATTTTTTTATAAATATTCTTTAATTTTACTAATTCTAATTAGTAAAATTAAATTCTAATTTACTAAATCTTTTTTATTGTTTTATTTTAAACACAAGGGGTCATTAATGATGTTTACATTAGGCCTATAGCATGTGCAAATTCACACACATAGTTTCTTTAATTTGGCCAGAATTGCAGGTGCCTGTCTTAATATCCAATAATAGCAAAGATAAAATATCAAATAAGCTTAAGATATTATAGATTTTAAAGAGAATTTTAATTAAATACCATCTGAAAGGTCATTACCTTTTATTATTAAAATAATAATTCTTGATTATATTATATTATATTATATTATATTATATTATAATAAGACTTGATTCAATTCGAGCACTGACTACGATGATCGATCAGTATTAAAATTGTTTAAGAGGGCGCTTTTCTACGGAAGATCTAAGAGGCCATGCATTGTTATTTTTTTTTCTATCTTGTGTTCTCCTTATCATGACTTAATCTTCTCGTGATCTCGACATAACCAGTTGTTCTCCAAGTTACACAACTGCACCAACAGATGGCAGTATAGAACTTAAGATGACTGGGACTTGAATGCTGTATATCCATCCTATTGTACATGTTTGGGACAGAGTGAGGACCTCTCCGTAATTGCTATAATTTGTGCAGTTCATTACTGACATTTAATTGACCTAAAAATGTTAAATGCTTGAATAAAAAATTTATTGAAAGTGTATATGTTATCATTATGTTCTAAATGCTGCATGACTTCTTTCACTGTAGCATTCAGTGAAACTTATTGCTTAGTAAAACCAATTTTGACGTCTCTGTATTCTGTTTGCAACTTATATTTTTATTTGTGCATATTTGAAGTACAAAACTGTTAGTTAAGCACATTATGATGTAGAACACGCTATAATGACGTCCCTGACAGCCACTTTCATCCGGCCTGATTCTGGCCCACACTCCCGCAAATCCGCAAAACGGATTTGGGCCAGTGTCTTTTGGCACAACGGGTTTTCCGCTCATCTGGGCCAGCTCCGTACCAGACTCGGCCCGGATCCGCTCTGCGATAGTAGACCGTGCCCACGGAAACCAGACACGGGCCGGATCCGTCTAGGACTGTGATACAGCACTGAAACGGATGTGACTGTAACGCGGATTTGCCGGTTGAAAACGAATCTGGCACAGAGCCAGATGCTGTCTGGGGTATTTGTAATGTGCAGTATCTCCTTATTTCTAACCTTTATTGTTTCTAACCTTTAGGCCTATTGTGTGTGTGTGTGTGTGTGTGTGTGTGTGTGTGTGTGTGTGTGTGTATATAAGAAATGTGATTTATATAGACCATGTAAAATGTGTATAAGCTAATTTAGTTACACTTTGTAGGAAACCGCGCGCACACAAACACACACACACACACATAGGCTACGTACATATAAATAAAGATTTTTTTCAAACGGCATCCCAAGCTAAAGCAGTCATAACATATCCTACATGCCCAATAAAAAACACAAACAAATTATATATAATTAAGTTTGGAAATGAATAAGGAAAATAAAGTGATTTGAATCCAAGTTTCTCTCCTGTACAATAGCCTAGTTCTCTACATTCTTCTGAAGGCGCTCCACCTGCGCTTTCGGTGTTGAATGCTCTGATGTTAGACCATTTAAACATGTTAATTACACAAACAAAATGTTTAATCTGGAATAAAATCAACACTGATTGTTTAGCCAGCCTGCATTTGTTTATTGTAGACCTTACATACAGTATAAAAGAGCGCAAGGTTATTTGTCCGATGCAGTCCAAGTTGCGTTCGTTACTATGGCAACAGTAAACTCACAACGCATGTTTTTTTTTTGTTTTTTTTTTCAAAAATAAAACAAAAAATATAGCTGCGAACAGCGATGGGCGGGCCCTCGCCCTTGGTGCAAACGCCACCCTGGTGTAATCATGGAAAACAGTGCACAGTGGACACATGGATTTATAGTACCGCACTGGCTGTCTGGTTTTAAGGGTTACAGCAATGAAAGGGTTACACTACCACATCTACAGAGTTAAACACACACAGACACACAAAAAATGAACAATACAACTTTAGGGAAACTGTGCATATCTATCTTTATAGAAAACTATGGAAAATCTATTGATAACTGCTAATGACAAGTTAGCATGGAATAGCAAGATCATTAATTGATACAAAAGGCTGAATCGCCCTATGGTGAGTCCACCAGTGTGATATTTAAATATCTGTCCACTGTAGTGACCTCAATGTGTTAATAGGATTATATTAGTTAACAAGAAAAATAATTAGATAGCATTTATTAATGTTAATTATTATTAAGTTCAACATGTATGTTATTAAAAGTGGTATTTTTATATTAGTTTATATGCACTGTGAGTTAACATGAACAGGAATATTTTTATTAAGTCTAAAAAAGATTAATAAATGCTGTAAAAATATATTCTTCATTATTAGTTTATATTAGTTAATGCATTAATTAATGCCAACCAATCATTGTAAATTGTTAATAACACATTTATGATCCAAAACCATTAAAAAAAAAAAAAAAAAAATAGTGATCTATAAGCATTTGTGAAATGTGAATTATATAAAATATATTACCAGTAAAGGACAAATTAACTTATTTTATGTATTTGTTTCTGTAATTATATAAAAGTAAACTACATATCAACTGATTCTGTGAAAGTATTTTTTTCTGATGGGTTAAAAGATATCTTAGCGTATGACTCCATCCAGTGTTCATCCTGGGTATTACAGTCTTTATCTCTCTGTTACAAAGAGTTTAAATATGCCCCCTTCTCTCCCTCTGTCTCTCTTTCCACCCATCCCCCCTCCCCACACTCACTCTGACACTCTGACACTCACACACCCACCACCACCACCACACACACACATTGGAGCAGAGTAAGATGAAATGTCTATTTGTTTTTTAATTGTCTTTAATTCATAGAATTTCGGATTTGGGTGAATTCTTGCATACTTCCACAGAATGACTAGTTCTCTGTATGAAAAAAGTTTGAAAGAGTTTGAATGTTGCATTTTAAAGATATAATAAAATTATGGTTGTTGTTTTTACTGTTACTTTAATAAATCACCACATCAACACCGTTCAAGATATCCCAAATCCGCTCGCAATTTAGCATCTTCAGTATCTTGACATCATGCAGAGAAAGTTTGGTGTGAATTTCTTATTTTTCCTGATAGGAGTATTTAAAATTCCACAGCCTGATTTTTCCAAAAATCCACATTCAAACCAAAATAGCTGACTTATTGTTGGTCGTAGCTAATAGATGTAAATTAGAAAGTTGTCCGGATTAAAGTGAACAATATATGTCCCGAGTTTTGTGACTGTAGGAAAAACTAACCCACAAAAATTATCAAAAGGTGGCGCTATAGAGTGCCTCCTCACCACCCATTTATGAGCTTTTGCCAGTGTCTAACTGTCATTAATGCTGATATGTGTGTTGCGTTTCATGGAAATCTAAGCATGTTAACTGCCTCAAAAACACAGGAAACAAATTTTAAACTTTGACACGTTGCCATGGAAACAGCATTTAATGTATCGACAACCTGTTTACAGATTCTTATTGGCTGTGTTTTGACATTATACTGATGAAGTTTGAAGCAAATAGAGCAAAATTAAGATCTTGAATTTAAAGCATTTCGAAAACGACACATTTCCTGCAGCCAGTTGGTGGCGCTATAACTTTGACTCCTAATAGTCACATCGATGCGATCGGCATCATACAACGAACAAACTGATTAAGTTTCATCAGAATCAGACAATGTATGCAATAGTTATTAGACACTTCCTGTTTCTCATTTCTCGCCATAACTTTGTCGGCTCGCCACGGCCAAACCGTTCGAGATACCAAAATTCCCCTAGCAATTTTGCATCCCCAATGTCTCTAGATCATGTTGACTGAGTTTGGTGACAATCCTATTGAAATCCTGGGAGGAGTATTTCAAATTCCACAGCATGTGTTTTTTAAACAGCCCTGAATAGCTCATAGTTGTGATCTCGAGAAAACTTTTCGTTATGTCGAGATCACGAGAAAATTAAGTCGTGATAACGGGAAAACAAGAAAGAAAAAAATAATGCATAATGCATGGCCTCTTAGAATTTCCGTACTTTTCCGCGATAAAAAAAAAAAACTTTCGTGTGGCGCCCCTCCAGTCATTTTGTGCCCTAGGCAACCGCCTATTTCGCCTATGCCACGGGCCGGCCCTGTACCAAATTTATTAAATGTACCATCCAGAGTATCTGCTGGCCTCTGATTTCGTCATCTACAAATAACATCCTATGTGTTTCATGTTCCCAGTCTTTACAATTTTTTTTACAAGTCACTGTGGAGGAAAGTTGACGTTGTTCATTAAAACACTATTGATCAGCATTTTATTGTCCTTTGCTGTTTCTTGTTCTTTGTTAAAAATTCTTATTTGTTAATATAATGGAAATATGTTGTTATGGAAATGTATGTGTCATGAACTGTGCCGTTGTGGCTCCCTCCCTTCACCATCAGAGGGAGACTCCATTTCACCATGGACCATTTTTCACTACATTACCCATAACCCCATTCTCGTGAACTTCTTGTTACCTTTCACCTCTCACCCCAGTCGGCCATCTTGCTTTTCTGTGTATAAATAGACTGGTTTGTTCTCTGTTTGGTTGCGAAGTTTTGAATAGTTATTCTGTCAATTCCGAGCGTTATTTCCTGGTTGCCCTCCCGTTGCCGAGCTCCTTTGTTCCTTGTTCCCTGACTGTTCTCCACCCGCCTATCGACCCCTAGCCTGTCCCTTGGATTACCCTGCTCGCTGCCGGCCCCAGACCTTCACGCTCGGATACTGACGCTTCTTTGTTTTGTCCTACATTGCCCATGTTTGTTCCTGTCTGACCCCTGTTTGTACGACTACGATTTCCGTCATTAAAGCTTTGCATTTGGATCCACCTGTCTTCGTCATTGTTACAGTATGTAAGGATATTGAATTCTTATGCTTGTTTTTATTAGTTTTTTTTCTTACTTCCTATTTCATGCTCTAAATATAACATGATGCATAAACAAATGAAACATGAGACATTTGTCTTACCTTATATGATGGAAAGACTTCACTGATGGGTCTGAATGTGTGATTGAGGTGTTTCTGTGAGTAAATACACTCCAAACACACAGGCTGTTTGTCCTCCAGACAGAAAAGGTTGAGATCCAGTGAAACTAAACTTGACTTTTACTCTCTAAACAATGGTTTGAAAAATAGATCACCAAAGAGCTGCTGTCTGTACAGAAACAAACGTCTACTCTGATCGCTGATTCTTTGATGTTTTTGGGAAGACTTTGAGAAAAGTCACCACAAGAAGGAAACAAGGCTCGAGACATTCACTTCCTAAATAGTGCTACACGATGGTAGTTTCTGCTTTTCGTGGTGCGTGATCTTGTGAGACCAGTCAGACATTTACTGTACATGATAAACTTGTGAATTTTAAACATTCAAACATTTTGCACACAGTTGTACTTTTGTGAAACATTATATATATGAATATACTTATTTTGCACATGTGAATTGTTTTTGTTTATATTATATATTATTTTGTGAATATATATATATACACACACACACAGCAGGGAAAATATTTGACACATCAGCATTTTTATCAGGGGATTTCTAAGTGGGCTATTGACACAAAATTTCCACCAGATGTAGCCATCAAGCCAAATATTAAATTCATACAAAGAAATCAGAACATTTAAGTATACAAGTTGAGTCATAATAAATAAAGTGAAATGACACAGGGAATAAGTATTGAACACACTTTATTTAATACTCTGAAGAAAAGCCTTTGTTGGTGATTACAGCTTCTAGACGCCTCTAGTATGGAGAGACCAGTCGTCTGCATTGCTCAGGAGTGATTCTGGCCCATTCTTCCACACAAACAGTCTTTGGGATCATTGTCTTGCTGAAATGTCCACCCTCTTTTCATTTTCAGCTTTCTGGACATGCTTTTTGTTCAGCAGTGGAGTCTTGCGTGGTGAGCGTGCATGGATGCCATGGCGGTTCAGTGCATTGCTTATAGTTCCCCCTCTGTTGTTCACGTTCGACGTGGTGTCGAAGTGACGACACTAGGGGTCGCTCTAGGGAGCCCGAACACCTCTGACAGCTTTGAGAAAAGGCCAATGAAATTGGTGCGTAGTATTTGCGTAGCCAGCTCCGCCCCGGACATCCGGGCATAAGAGGAGGTGGCTAAGCACTGCTCATTGTTCTGTTTCTTCGGAGCCGAATGCAGTATTCTCTTAGTGAGAAAACAGCATTACTCACCTCTTCGTCATTGGATCTATGGCACGAGCAGCGATCTCTCCCTTTTAACCCTCCTATTGGTAAGCGAGAATAAAAAGAGCCGACACGGATGGATTGTGTGTTTACATAATGCCTTTCCGTCCGTGTCTTCCTCGTTGCGGTTTCCTCGTAAACAATAACAATCAGCACGATTGTTGTGCTCAGGGTTGAGCTAATCTCATGCTGATACATTGCTTCGTTGATAGTTTGTGTTCTGCTTGCGGAAGGGAACATAACTATGGGTTTGCTGCTCACGAGCCGCGAAGTCGCGGCTCACCACGACCGCTTTCCGTTCGGCCCTTCTACTTCCGGGTACGAGGGCCGCTGCGATGTGCGTCAGTGGCGAGCAATAGGAAATGAGTTTAGTTCCGCTGGGTTTCCCTCGCGACCCCCGATTAGGTTTTTGGACAGATTATTATTTCTTTTTACAACTTTACTCTGTTCAAAACCTTAAAAGCTTGAGAGGTTGAGAGGTTGGCTGCAGCATCGGAGGGAGGGCTTAAACCATGGGAAGCTGATGCTTCGACTGAACAAAGCTGGGGGGCGAGTCTCAGTTTGAGCAGACGCTGAAGTGGTGGCCGTGCTTGAACAAGATAACCGAAACACATCAGGTTTGAGTGAGGAAAAACCTTCCGCCTCATCCTGTGTGTTCATGGCTTCGGTAATGTACGAGATTGACTATATTGTGATAGGCCTTTTTTCGGCTGAAACACGATATATCAGGTCCTCCTGATATTCTCCAGGCGGGTGGGCGCTTCAGTACAGCGGTTGCATATCTGATGCCCTGCCCCCTGGTGGGACCACGTAGGCTCTCGTCCAGAGCGTGTCCACCATGCACACTTTTGCCATCCTGCTGGCTGCCAGGCAAAGTGTTATAAGATCTGCACGAGGGAGATCTCGCCTCAGAGTGTCGCAGGAACTGCGTTCAGTTCTGTCTATGCTTCCGAGCATCAAATGTCACAACGCAGGCTCTGGGTAGAGCGATGTCTACTACGGTGGTCCAGGAGCGCCACCTTTGGCTAAATCTGGTGGAAATGAAGGACGCTGAGAAAGTTCGCTTTCTTGACGCCCCCATTTCTCAGGCTAGCCTTTTTGGTGACACTGTGGAGGAATTTGCACAGCAGTTCTCTACAGTTAAGAAGCAGACGGAGGCTATTAAACACAACCTGCCTCGTCGGGCGCCGGCTCCCGGTCCCGTGCCCCTGAAGCAGCAGCCCCCGCCTGCTCCACGCCAAGGTCGACCGCCCTCCAGACCGGCTCAGGGCCCGCCACAGGCTGGTCCTGCACCCGAACCAGCCTTGTCGTCGAGTTCTCGCAAGAAGGTGGCGCTGTTACTACTTCATTGTACCCAAGAAAGGTGGCGGTTTAAGGCCAATCCTGGACCTGAGGATTCTGAATCGGGCCCTTCACAAGCTCCCCTTCAGAATGCTAACCCTCAAGCACATTATCACATGCATCAGGTTCCAGGATTGGTTTGTAGCGATAGGCCTGAAAGACGCGTACTTTCATGTCTCGATTCTTCCAAGGCACAGGCCATTCCTACGGTTCGTCTTCGAAGGTCGAGCATTTCAGTACAAAGTCCTTCCCTTTGGGCTCTCCCTGTTTCCCCGCGTCTTTACGAAAGTCGCAGAAGCAGCCCTTGCCCCTCTCCGGGAGGTGGGCATCCGCATTGTCAATTACCTCGACGACTGGCTGGTCATAGCACACTCTCAGGAGTTGGTATGCAAACACAGGGATGTGGTTCTCAACCATCTGGCCCATCTGGGGTTTCGGGTCAACTGGGAAAAGAGCAAGCTTGCCCCGGTACGGAGCATCTCTTTTCTCGGTGTACAACTAGACTCGGTCGCTATGAACGCACGGCTCTCCCCGGAGCGTGCACAGTCAGTGCTAAGCTGCATCCAGAAGCTCTCATGCAGCCCTACGGTCCCCCTCAAACAATTTCAGAGGCTCCTGGGTCACATGGCATCCTCAGCCACCGTCATGCCGCTGGGTCTGATGCACATGAGACCGTTACAGCACTGGCTGCGTACCCGAGTCCCGAGATGGGCATGGCGCCAAGGTTCATACCGGGTACACGTCACACCTATATGTCTAAAAACCTTCCGTCCTTGGAAAGACATTTTGTTTCTACGGGCAGGAGTCCCCCTAGAACAAGTGTCCAGATGCATTTTGGTTACGACAGATGCATCCAACACAGGCTGGGGAGCCGTATGCAATGGGCAAGCAGCCGCAGGGGTCTGAACGGGCCCTTGGCTGCACTGGCATATCAATTGCCTCGAGCTGTTGACAGTGTTTTTGGCCCTGAAGAGGTTCCGACCTTTGGTTCAGGGCAAACACGTGCTGGTCCGGTCAGACAGCACCACGACTGTAGCCTACATCAATCACCAGGGCGGTGTACGCTCCTTTCGCATGTCACAGCTAGCCCGCCATCTCCTCCTTTGGTGTCGAAACAATGTCAAGTCTCTACGAGCCACCCACATACCGGGCGAACTCAATCGGGTAGCAGACGCGCTCTCCCGACAGACTTCGCTCCGGGGCGAGTGGAGACTTCACCCTCAGAAGGTTCAGCTGATTTGGAGTATTTTCGGTCAGGCCCAGATCGACCTGTTTGCCTCGATAGAAACCACTCACTGCCAGTTGTGGTACGGTCTGTCAGAGGCGCCCCTCAGTACAGATGCACTGGCACACAGCTGGCCCCAGGGCCTTCTCAAGTATGCGTTTCCACCAGTGAGCCTAATTGCACAGACCCTGTGCAAAGTCAGGGAGGACAGAGAGCGGATCCTGTTGGTGGCCCCCTACTGGCCCAACAGGGTTTGGTTCTCGTAGCTGGTGCTCCTCTCCCCCGTTCCTGCCAGGCGCATTCCCCTGAGGAAGGACCTCCTTTCACAGGGGAAGGGCACAATATGGCACCCGCGCCCAGATCTCTGGAACCTCCATGTATGGCCCCTGGACGTGACCAAGAGGACTTCAGTGATCTCCCACTGGCAGTGGTAAACACTTGCAGTCGAGAGCTCCCTCTAAAAGGCGGCTGTACGACCTCAGATGGCGCAAATTCACAAATTGGTGTTCCTCCCAGGGGGAGAACCCACGGAGATGTGGCATCCGAGCGATACTTTCCTTCCTCCAAGGAGGGCTGGATAGGCACATTTCTGCTTCAACACTTAAGGTTCAAGTAGCCGCTATTGCCGCTAACCACGACCTGGTGGAAGACAGATCAGTTGGAAAGCACGACTTGGTTATACGATTCCTTAAAGGTGCACGTAGGCTGAACCCCGTCAGACTGCACCTTGTCCCCTCTTGGGATCTGTCTGTGGTCCTCCGGGGCCTGCAGATCCCTTTGAGCCTCTTCAGTCGGTCGAACTCAGTGCTCATTCACACTTGACTCTGGAGGCAGAGCAGCTGAGACGACGACGCTTGACTCTGGAGGCGGAGCAGCTGAGACGAAGAAGCTTGACTCTGGAGGCGGAGCAGCTGCAAAGACGCTTGACTCTGGAGGTGCAGCTGCAACGTGGCCTGACTTGGGAGAAGCAGCTGCAATGTCACTTGACTCTGGAGGAGCAGCTGCAATGAGGCTTGACTCAGAGGGAGAAGTTGCGGCGACAAGGCTTGACACAGGAGGAGGAGCAGCTGAGACAATGATGCTTGACTCTGGAGGTGGAGCAGCTGCGAAGACGACGCTTGACTCTGTAGGTGGAGCTGCAGAGACGATGCTTGACTCTGGAGGCGGAGCAGCTGTGACGGGGCTTGACACTGGAGGCGGAGCAGCTGCGACGGGGCTTGACTCTAGAGCGGCAGCTGCGACATCACTTGGCTCTGGAGAACACTCTAAAAAATGCTGGGTTATTTTAACCCAACTCTGGGTCAAATATGGACTAACCCAACTGTTGGGTTACATTTTTAAATGCAATTTTACAACCCAACAGTTGGGTTAGTCCATATTTGACCCAGCGTTGGGTTAAAATAACCCAGCAATTTTAGAGTGAAGGAACTGCTGTGAATTTACTTGCTCTGGAGAAACAGCTGTAACTTGACTTGGGTCTGAAGGTACAGTTTTGACTTGACTTGGCTCTGGGGAAACCGCTGTGGCTTGACTTGGCTCTGAAGGGACTGCTGCAACTTGTTGTAATTCACAGAGTGCTGCTAGGATGTTCTCCAGCCGGTTGAGTGTTGTGGTGACATAAGAGACTTGACTTGACTGTGGTGAAAGGGCTGTGACTGGACCTGACATTGGATTGGCAGTTGTGGATAGACTTGACTCTTTACTTGGCTTTGGAACAACGGCTGTAACTTGACTTGTAACAGCAGCTGCCACTGGACTTGACACTGGAAAAACGGCTGGGCTTGGATGGACAGCTGTGACTGGACATGACTCTTGATCTGGTTCTGGAATGGCTACCATCTTGACCTGAGGAAGCTGTGGTTTGGCGGCCATCTTATCTGACTTGGGGTTTTGGGCAGACTGGATGCTAGTGAGCGTGGACTTGACAGACAGAATTGGTGGATTTTCCAGACAAGATATAATTATAATTGGTTGGGCTGAGAAAGTGTGCTGGGAAGTCCGCCATTTTGTGATCGTGCCGTGCCGCGGCCGCCATTTAGTGTTCGTGTGCCGGCGCGGCCGCCATTTTGAGATCGCGGGCCTCATCATAATATGGTGCACAATAAATCAATAAATGGTGCTCAGTTTGAGCAGCTGGTCAACTGGGTCCATGATTGAGCTGGGGGGGAAAATAAAGCTGCTGGATCCGGTTAAGTTTTCTGTCACAAAGGAGTCATAGGCGGGTGGATCCAAGTGCAAAGCGTTATTGTGAACACTCATAGTGGTCCAGGCAAGGTAGAAACACAGTTTACAGGAGTGGTGCAGATAATCCAAAAACGTAGTCAATCCGAGCAAAGTGGTCAAGGGGCAACCCAACAAACAACCCAACAAACAAACGTTGTAACAACGTGGCTAAAAGGTTGTTGGTTCTAAGTTGTGTGGTTTAGGTTGTTACTACGTTGTCACGATGTTGTCCTTCAACCATGGTTCAGAACATCTCTGAAGGTTGTGCTTAGGCTGTCTGGACAACCACTATATGACATTTACTTGTCACTGCTCCGAAGCGCATTTTAAATTCTAACAGACCGTTGGGCTGTTATTATTCTTCAAGCCAGGATACGTGAGTATTGCTTTTGATTTCTCTCAGATAAATTTGTAAATATCCAAACAAAACCTACAATTTTCATGTCCAATGTGATATTTATTTATTTGTTCTGTTACAGAATAGCTGATAATTCACGTACCAAATGTTAATTTGCGATCGGGTTTGATTTAATGGTAACTATTTTTCTTTTATTATTCAGATATCCTTGGTGTTGACTTGTGCCTGCCTTCTGGATTCTGCGTTTGCCACTGCCCTCTGGATTTGTTACCGCTGTTTTGTTGCTTTGCTTTTGTTTAATAAACGTTCTTAGATACTTTGCTATTTGTAATGTAATATACTTAAACTATAGTTTATAAATGAATTTACAGTCATTTTTAAATGACTTAATATATTTACATGCTTCATATACTCTATATTGCATTTTTCTTCTTAAATGTATACCTTTTGGTAACGTATTTTTGTAAGAATGAAATGTTTGGTATGAAATAAAGCTTGATTATAAAAATTTGTATGGCATTTTTACTTTTCAAAGTTACACAAGCAGATGTTAAGTTGAATTTAATGAACGATTTTTAATATTAAACAGTATTTAAAAGTATTATACATACTTATCTCGTGTCTGATATAACACGCAGAAAAGGCAATATTTATAATCTGGCATAAAAAATACATGTAGTAAAAACGTCGCCTCAGGGTTGCTGAATGTCGCGCAACAACGTTGTTACAACCCTTTTGCGTCTTACATTTCTACGTTGTCACAATGTCGCGGGCACATAGTCAGCAACGTTGCCACAGTAAAAACAGAACGTTGCAGCGACGTTGCCATAACGTAAATGTGTTTGTTGGGAACTAGCAAACGTTCATAATCCAGAAAACGGGCGAGGGTCAAAGGCGGGCTGAAAACGATCACAGGAACCAGGGAACTAGGGAGTCGACAACGGAGAAAACAACCAGGGGAAAAACGCTCAGGATTGGCCAGGGAATCTAACTCAAAACATCTCAACCTAACAATGGAGAAGCCGGTCTATTTATACAGTGAGTGAAGGGGGCAAGATGGCCGACAGTGGTGAGAGGTGAGAGGTGACTGGAGGGTTTTTTTGGGTAGTGAATAATGGTTAGCAGAGAAATGAAGGCTCTAAGGGAAAAGAGAGGGAGCCACAATGGCACAGTTCATGACACATGTTCATGAGTTCCCAAGCAGACCACGGTGCATGTGTACAGACAAAACGTGCATATGCCATGGCCTGCTAACATAGTGGCCAGTGTACAGCCCCCGGAAGGCACGCTCATCTGTACACGTTAAATAAAGTCAATATTTTGTTTTCTTTGCACACAAAAGTGTTCTCGCCGCTTCATAAAATTCAGATTGAATCACTGATGGCAGATGGACTATTTTGACAATGACTTTCATGCTTTTCAAACTGACTGTGTTAATGTTACATTGTACTGCTTCCTCTTTCCTTGTCATGTTTCTATGATTGGGAATTGAAGACACAGCTTTTGAACAGTTTAATGTGAAGTTTTTTTAGCACAGCTTATTGTGAATTCTTCATGTACACTTGTTCCTGCAATGAAAATATCTGATAATGACAAAGAGAGTTATTTGTACTATTTTGGCACTAAGATGGGTGTGTGCATAGAGAAGTTTGCACTTTTTTGAGCTGTGTACATGTGAAGGTTTTTCTTGTGTAGTGTTTTATATCTTTGCAAGAAAATTATTTGTGTCTGTGTTTTTGGATTCAATGTATTTGTTAAAAAAAAATTAATAAATGCTGAGAGTTTCAATTTTGCAGTTGTGTTGATTTCATAAAAAATCTTGTTCCAGATAGATATCTAAAACTACTTGTCAATGCAATGAAGTCTAGTAAACTCAAATAGTTAAGTTAATGTTGAGGACAAATTACTATTTTATGTCAGTTAGACTTGGTTCATGGTTGTGAAAACATGAAAAATTACGTTCAACCAATGTTTTTCAGTTGTAAGTGCTCAGTAATTGATACAGTACGTTGCCTCAATTTACTGAAAGTTATTTCAACAACTGCATATAAGTTGAGTGAACTTAACACATAGTGCTTGCTAAACTTAACTCAGTCAATGCAACAAGATCTCATACACCCAATTAGCATTCTTGGTGTCACTGTTGTATGACATGATGTAGGATTTTCTTTTCCTTATTTCACTGGTATCTCTATATTCAGGAACTCTGTCTATTAATTTATAGAGAGATCTGATATTTTTATCTATTTTGGTGTTAGAGGGTGATTCCTTGTCAAACATGTTTGAGAATGGGATCCGTATGTAGACAGGCTTAGTTGCTGGGTTCTTTTCTTTTTTCTTCTGTTTGTTCAGTTCAGCATCACTTTGAGTTGATATGTCTTGTGTGTTTCCTGTTATGCTTTGTTCTGTTCCACAAGTTTGCATGTCTGCATCTGCACCAGAAGGTGATTCCTTGCCAGATGTTTCTGTCTGTACAGACTTCTTATTTTTCTTCTTCTTTTTGCTCAGTTCAGCACCGCTTGGAGTTGATCTGTCTTGTGTGCTTCCTGTCATGCTTTGTTTTGTTGACTCCTCACAACTCTGAGCTAAATCTTTATCCTCGATCGCATTAGACTGCACTGATTTTCTTTTACACTCTTCATAATACAACCTCCTTTTTATCACCTGCAGCAATATCACAAGAGCCCAGTGTTGTCTTTTGGAGGACATTTCATGCATTCTCTGTGTTTTTCCCCAAGCTCGTTTGATATCATCTTCTGCCCAGCAAATACGGTCCTTTATAATGGAATATTTATTTTCAATCTTATTCCTAGCACTATCCAAGCTCTCAAACTGATTTACAAATAACAACAAATCCTTAAGTATGTCATCTAAAGTGACATCTGGTGGGTTTTTTCCCCCTTTCTCAAGAGTGGTTTTACTAGAAGATTCATGAGAATGTTGTGTAAACATTCCAATACAGTCAACAGAATTCATCTTGATGCAACAGAGTGCCTTAAAAACAATGTTAAGGAACAAATCAGTCTTGTCTCAAACTTGTAGGATATAGGTACTTCTTCAGGGTCTTTAACAAGGATCTTATCTTTAGGTGTGGCTAAAATAATGTGTTCACACCTGAAAGAAAAAAAAAAAAAGTTAAATTTCTCCTTAATGCAGAACTTCAGTTCACTAGAGACAGTAGAGATTTACTCACATCAACAGGTTTGTGATCTGATAAACAGAAATTTCTGCTGCTCTGATTTCATGTCGGTTCTGTACACACAACACACACACACATTTAATTACTAAAAAAATAACAATTTCAAGACTTTTTATTAAGAACATTGTGTGCCTTAAATGCCTAAAGCCATTTGCTTTACAATAAACCCCAACAATAAACTTTTAACATTTATTAAGAAAAACATAACTGTAGAAAATAAACATGCAATTCTGTGACATCCTGCTGAAATGCCTGCTGTATGAGAGACTTTACAACAGTGTGCACACACTTTCCCAGCACGGTGAACGTGATTTAAACAAGTACAACATGTTCCTGGATCAACATCCTTGTTGATCCTGGAACAACATTCCATTCAACCAATCAAAATTGAGGGTTAACTTTTCAAGAAATGTCAGTTTCAGGCTTGCGATCAGGATTAGGTCTACACCAGTGGTCTCAAACTCAATTCCTGGAGGGCCACAGCTCTGCAGAATTTAGCTCCAACTCACACCTGCTTGTATGTTCCTAGTGATCATGAAAATCATTGATGAGCTGGATCAGGTGTGTTTAGTTGGAGCAAAACTGTGCAGAGCTGTGGCCCTCCAGGAACTGAGTTTGAGAACACTGTTCTACACACTTGTTAATCAGCTATCATTTCCCTCTGATTTTAGTAAAAAAATATGGGTAGGGATTGGGTTCTATATTTCTATATTTTTGTAAAATAAAAAAAGTTAAAAAATACTTTTCTTAGATTTTTTGTCTTTTTTCCAGCCAAAATATCAAAAAAAAAATTTCTTAAATGAAGAAGGATTTTCTGGAGAAGTAAAAATTATTGTCTTGTTTTTTTCTGAAAATCAAAAGTCAAAATTAAGTTAGAACAAAAAAAAAAGCAGTGTACTAATAAGCAAAACTTACTTTAGATGAACTAACATTTGTGCTTTTTTCTCATTGCTGAAGAGTGTTGAACTTTCTTTTCCTACAGTTCTACTGTATAGATGTGAATTTAATTTTCCTTTAGCCTTAGCCTTATTCACTTAATTTCATTTTGGTGTGAAAGGGCTTTTACCTTAGCTAAGAATCAATATTTTTATATTAAAAAACAAACAAGCAAGTCTTGCCCAGATATAAAAGTAAAGCAAAAGTAATGGAACGCATTACTGTCCATGAAAAAATAACTAAGTAACATAATTAGTTACTTTTTTAGCAATAACGCAACGCAATATTGAAATGCATTACTTTTAAAAGTAATTTTCTCCAACACTGGTTAGAAATTCTTGTTTATTAAGAGAATGAAAATAAGCTGTAACCAAAATGTTTTTGAGAATATAATATACTTATGATGTGTTATTCATTTTTCTCACTTCCTAGTTTATGCTCTAAATATAACATGGAGCAAATACATATGAAATATGAGACATCTGTCTTACCTTATGATGGAACAAATTCACGGATGTGTCTGGATGTGTGATTGATGTATTTTTGTGAGTAAATACTTCACTCTGGCCTGGTCGCTTTCCTCTTGGGGATCTGCGTTTCAGACAGCACAAGTTTAGATACAGTTTCCTCTCACGCATGCTGCTTTTCTTCCCATTTGAGAAATGCCACCGATTACAGACCCCGCCTTCTTATTTACAGGGAAGTGACATCATCAGCACAGTTAACAGTTAAAATGTGTCAGTCAGTACTATCCCTATTTAATAAATGCGAGTGTAAAAGAGTGTGGAAAGAGGGGAAAAACAACCAATAAACCACAAGCCTAAAACACGCTGTGTTATACAGACAAATATGTTTAAAACAGAAAGAATAAAGGCATAGTTACTTGTTTACTCTTCTTTGAAATTTCGGTTTGTATCATTGTTTGCTGTGTGTCACAATAATCTGTTGTGTCATTGCATTCATGATCAGATATAGACTACCACTGTGTCAGCGCCCTTATTTGCAAATATTTCATTTGAAGAACACATTGCTGCCCTAGGCAAGATTTTACATGCCGCCACTTGCCTCACAGAACATTCCACCTATAATCATACATTCACACAGAAACTGCATACCTAGATATTTCAAAAGTGCACCTAAAGAGAAAAATGGAGGACTTTGTGTTACTATTTGGGTGTTACATTATCTTATTAAAAAAGATGATGATAGTGACATGGTAACACTTACAATAAGGTATCATTTTGTTAACAATAAGGAATGCATTAACTAACTTGAACGGACAATGAACGGACAAAGATGTAGAAGAGAGGAGTAAGGATGTGTGTTGGACTGTGCATTTTTATGTTTGAGTTTAAGGTCCCTTACACGTAAAATCTATGAAAGCTTATTTCTGCCGTGGAATACAAAGGGTACAGGGTAATTGTGACTTTTTTATCTCACAATTCTGATAAAGTCTGAATTGCAAGATGTAAACTCACAATTCCAAGAATAGAAGTTTACATAGTAAAATGTTTCCCTTTACCCTTTATATTCTGTGCCAAATTGTAACCAAAGACCATGTATGCTGGAATTTTTGTTGATCAATGGCATCAGCTACCATGGGGACACCATCCATATCCAACCCCTACCCACTGGAAAGTGATTTAAATTGTATTGTACATTCTGTAAAGTAATGACTCAATTCATTTTAGATAGTATGTTGCCAAGAAAAAACACCTTACAGTTTTTTTTTTTCAATTGCTAACAAGCATTTACCAATACTTAAAATACTTTTTCTAAACTCTTAACACAGCAACACACCTACATCACACAATTAGCCAAATAGTTAATTTTCTGTCCAAAACTGCATTTTGTTAAATAAATTCAAACTCTACATTTCTAAATGCTTAAAACATTTTTCTACTTATACTAACTCTATAAAAACACAGCAAACCTTATTCAAAACCGAGTCATTCGGTCAAAACTTTAGCACTCGTTTCTATTCAACAGATACATATAATCAATCATAGCACAGCGATTGTCAAAATACTAACAGCTGATGGCTTAACAAAAACTGCATTAGTTTTCATGTTTCAGTTGTAAATGAATATAATAGATAATATAAAATCCATTGTTTGCTTGCTTTTTATTTTTGTATTTAAGTTTGCCTTCAACTGAAACCCATTTTACATTTTAAGGTGTTGAATATGTTCTTTCTTGGCAGTGATCAACAAAGCTTCCAACATACAGGTCCTTCTCAAAAAATTAGCATATTGTGATAAAGTTCATTATTTTCTGTAATGTACTGATAAACATTAGACTTTCATACTTTAGATTCATTACACACAACTCGAAGTAGTTCAAGCCTTTTATTGTTTTAATATTGATGATTTTGGCATACAGCTCATGAAAACCCAAAATTCCTATCTCAAAAAATTAGCATATCATGAAAAGGTTCTCTAAACGAGCTATTAACCTAATCATCTGAATCAACTAATTAACTCTAAACACCTGCAAAAGATTCCTGAGGCTTTTAAAAACTCCCAGCCTGATTCATTACTCAAAACCGCAATCATGGGTAAGACTGCCGACCTGACTGCTGTCCAGAAGGCCATCATTGACACCCTCAAGCAAGAGGTCTGTGGGAAGGAAAAAGTGTGGCAGAAAACGCTGCACAACGAGAAGAGGTGACCGGACCCTGAGGAAGATTGTGGAGAAGGACCGATTCCAGACCTTGGGGGACCTGCGGAAGCAGTGGACTGAGTCTGGAGTAGAAACATCCAGAGCCACCGTGTACAGGCGTGTGCAGGAAATGGGCTACAGGTGCCGCATTCCCCAGGTCAAGCCACTTTTGAACCAGAAACGGCGGCAGAAGCGCCTGACCTGGGCTACAGAGAAGCAGCACTGGACTGTTGCTCAGTGGTCCAAAGTACTTTTTTCGGATGAAAGCAAATTTTGCATGTCATTCGGAAATCAAGGTGCCAGAGTCTGGAGGAAGACTGGGGAGAGGGAAATGCCAAAATGCCTGAAGTCCAGTGTCAAGTACCCACAGTCAGTGATGGTCTGGGGTGCCATGTCAGCTGCTGGTGTTGGTCCACTGTGTTTTATCAAGGGCAGGGTCAATGCAGCTAGCTATCAGGAGATTTTGGAGCACTTCATGCTTCCATCTGCTGAAAAGCTTTATGGAGATGAAGATTTCATTTTTCAGCACGACCTGGCACCTGCTCACAGTGCCAAAACCACTGGTAAATGGTTTACTGACCATGGTATTACTGTGCTCAATTGGCCTGCCAACTCTCCTGACCTGAACCCCATAGAGAATCTGTGGGATATTGTGAAGAGAAAGTTGAGAGACGCAAGACCCAACACTCTGGATGAGCTTAAGGCCGCTATCGAAGCATCCTGGGCCTCCATAACACCTCAGCAGTGCCACAGGCTGATTGCCTCCATGCCACGCCGCATTGAAGCAGTCATTTCTGCAAAAGGATTCCCGACCAAGTATTGAGTGCATAACTGAACATAATTATTTGAGGGCTGACTTTTTTTGTATTAAAAACACTTTTCTTTTATCCGTCGGATGAAATATGCAAATTTTTTTGAGATAGGAATTTTGGGTTTTCATGAGCTGTATGCCAAAATCATCAATATTAAAACAATAAAAGGCTTGAACTACTTCGAGTTGTGTGTAATGAATCTAAAATATATGAAAGTCTAATGTTTATCAGTACATTACAGAAAATAATGAACTTTATCACAATATGCAAATTTTTTGAGAAGGACCTGTACATGGTCTTTGGTTACAATTTTACCACAGAATATAAAGGGTAACTATGACCTATTTATCTCACAATTTGGACTTCTATATCTTCAACACCTGACTATTCCTCCAACTGAGACTAGAATCAGCTATTTCTAAATATTATCAGTTGTTACAATATTTTATATAGAGATATTTTCAATCATTTTGGGCTGCTGTTGTTGCAGAAATAGAGGCTTTATGTTGTATTTAAGGTTCAGAACATTATGTATTTATTTCTGACATGCTGTGTTTAAGCATTTGCAAAAAAGACTAAAAAGACCCATGGTTTTGGTTTTGGGTGAGCTTGTACGAAAATAAAATGTTTGCATTTTAGAAACATGGTGATTGACTGCATATTGTGTGAAAACAGCACAAATTGTGTTAATGGTATGGTCACAACAGACAGATGTTGTGCTAATTGTGTTTAGAGTTTTGAAAATGTAACCACAGATTGGTCAAAAGTATGTTAGCAATTGAAAAAAAAAAAAACTGTAAAATGGGTTTCAGTTGAAGCCAAACTTAAAAAAAAATAAAAATAAAGAATAAAAAACAAACAATGGATGTTTTATCATCTATTTAGAATTGAAACATGAAAAGTAATGCAGTTTTTGTAAAGCCATGAACTGTTAGTATTTTGACAATCACAGTGTTATAATTGATGTTTCTGTTGAATAGAAACTAGTGCTAAAGTTTTGACTGAATGAGTTTTGACTCGGTTTTGACTAAGGTTTGCTGTGTTTTTAGAGTTAGTAAATGTATAATAATGTATTAAGCATTTTGAAATGAAGAGTTTAAATTTTATTTAACAAAATGTGGTTTTGGACAGAAAATGAACTGGCTAATTGTGTGATGTAGGTGTGTTTCTGTGTTAAGAGTTTTGAAAAAATATTTTAAGTATTGGTTAACAATTGACAAAAAAAAAAATGTAAACTGGAACCCATTGATGAAAGACCCCCCAGGACCCCAGAATGTGTGCTTTATTGACAACATACTATCTAAAACGGAATTGAGTCATTACTTTACAGAATGTACATTAGAAAAATATAGGGTAACCTATGCGGAAATTCAGTTAGAACTTTAATTGAAATTGCTTTCCAGTGAATAGGGGTTAGATATGGATGTTGTCTATATGGTAGCTGATGCCAGTGACCCAGTGGCGGATCTAAGGCAGGGGCCACAATTTACAGAGGGGGGCCAAGAGGAATTTTTTTTCATTATTCAATTGCAGCTTGCATTATTTCTGCAGATTTATGTAATGACACACTGAATATGGAGTTAGATAATGATGCAGGTTTATTGATGGCAAACTGATATGATTACAGGGCAGTATGTAAGCAGAAAACACAAAAGTTAAGGATTACACATGTAACTATCCTCGGAGGCAGGATGATAGGAGTAACTGGTCATACTCATCTTAAAAGGATTTATACTAATAAATATATGATTTCTACCTCTGCCAAACATTGTGGTTAACACACATTGCTGATTTTAAATACTTCTGTACCACACTTCAGAATAATATATAATACAATGTAGGGATGTCAATTCCGACAAATTCTCGTGATCGATCGTCGTTTAAATTAACGATCAATTAATCGTTAAGTCTAATAGGGCAAAATGCATCTACTGCAATGGCATAGTCATTGGCAAGATCGGGTGTGCAATGACACTCAAAACGCAAACGTTTTATCTGTAAATAAAAGGCTAGTATTATTTAATTAATCTATTGATCATTTAATATAACTATTGACTAATTAAATACTAATGATGTCTAATACGAATGCAGTCCCAGATGCGCACTCTAGCAACTGTTGCATGCGCGTGTGCGTCCATTTCAGTTTTCAAGTTTTTTGTTATCTAAGTGTCAATTTCTTCCCAAATGTGCATAGAATATTCTCGTAAATGCCCAATTCGTGTTAAAGACCTATGTCACTTATTAACCCACTTGAAGCGGTCTTTAAGTTGAAATTTACTTACCTCACATGGATAACTTTTTAATACTTCTATATTACATGTTCATGAGCTAAATGTAGGCCTACCAGTTGAGTTGAAAATCTGTATCGAATAATTAACGATCAGGGGTGTGTTCCAGAAAGCAAGGTTAATTTACCATTTGGTAAACCCTGAACTCTTGGTTGATTAACCGAAAGCCTGCTTACTCTGAGTATGTCGGTTGCAAACCACATGAGAAGAGTTAGTTTAATCAACCTCCTTCTGGTAACCGAGAGTTAATGGGCGTGCACGGTGAATACATGAAGACATTTTCAATGGATCGCCGAATTCACGAGTCACCATGGAAACTCAAGGTAAGAAAAAAAGGGCAGCGTACTTTACAGAGGCAGAGTTAGAGGTTTTAATGCTGGTGTATGAGTACTTAAAACCTACGGTTATGAAAAAAAAAACAAAAAGGCTGCATCAGCAAAGGCAAGAGTTGGCTTGGCAAAAAAATTACTTGCAGAGTCAATGCACAATTTTCTTAAAATAAAATATTGTACTCTCTCTCCTTTCATAATAATGCAAAATTAAAAATAAATCATTTTTAGTATGTTATATATCTACTTAAGCATTTATGTTTCCTGCCACCACAGGAAGGTTTACCACAGTAGTGCTTAGGCTACTTTTTACATTTTTTTTTATGGAAACTTTAAATAAACAAATAACATCACTGTCACTTTGTGAATTTAAATACACTTACAGTCATTGTTTCACTTCTGCATTATGCAGTCTTATTTTATTTAACTGCATTTTATATACTGAACTCTTATTTGGAGTACTCTTACATGTTACTAATATCTTTGTGTATTAGTTTGTTTGAGAATATATATTGAGAATCTTATGGGTTTTATTGTCTTGCAGTTGCTGATGGATGCATTGTATTATTGGACCCTGATGGTTTCTTCTTGCCAGACAAAGTGTACTTGTATAATTCCCCTGTAGGATAAAGATGATGGGAGACCCAGGTATAATGCACACCATTTAATGTATGCACTCTTTTATATAAAAGAATAACAAATTGTCATTGTGTTTTCATAGATTATGTCTGGATTAACATGCAGATAAAGTTTCTTCTGCCTCAACACATAATATTAGCTGTGTAAGAATTTGTCTGCAGATGTTCTTAAATTAAATATTATGTTATTGTGTTACAGATACAGATTTTATCTTTTTTTGTTATTCCTTCCATGTTGCCCACGAAGAAGCTGTATAAGGTCCATCTTCAAAGACAAATAAAAAATGTGACATAGAGATGGACCTTATGCAGCTTCAAATAGAAGATAAAAGACTTGTGGCCAAACTTAGAAAATAGAAATACTGGAGCATTGCATTAAGGTGAGAACTGAGAACATTAATGCGTTACTTGTTGAATAGTATATAAAGCAAAAAATAAATATGTATTTTTCCTATATAAACAGTGAACTTCAATGCAAATACTTTCATTAAAATGATTTTCAATGTGCCGTGTTTGGTCTGCTACATTTATTGGGGGTTCCTCTAGGGCATCTTCATCAGGACAAGGAGGGTGGCTCTCTGCTCTTATTGTGGCAATGTTGTGAAGGAAAACACAAGCAACTGTGATGTGACATGCCATCTCTGGACCTACCCTGAGCCCACGCAGACACTGAAACTTTGCCCTCAGGATGCCTAAGGTCATCTCTACCCTGGCTTGTGTTCTGCTGTGAGCCAGCTGAATCTTGTCTGTGGTACAGGCTTAAATTAGGTAGGAATTCATCAAATAGGGCAGGCAAGGGTACCCTCTGTCCCCCAGCAAGTAACCATTGAAGTGCCCTGTAATGATTAAAGTGTATAATACAAGTAGTAAACCATGAAAACATTGTGTAAAGCAAAACTGACCCTGTTGAATTGTGTGCCATAATGATGACTCTATAAAAATTCTGGAATATGTACAGACCCTGGCCATTTCGCCTAAACTATAGTGATGAGGTGGGCTGCATCACATTATTACCTGGTAAGTGGGAAGCAGTTATGAGTGTAAAATTGATGTAGGCCTATGTAAATGTAAAAGATTAAGGACTGAAAATTAATTGATGCTATGGACAGACTTTCTATTAGAATTGTCTCACATTTGGGACAATCACATTTGGGAACCCTGAAATTTAAAGTGATATTATACAAGTCGGTGTATGCAGTATAGATAAACGATAGATACAATGAATACACATTAAAATACATCTCACGCTGATTTTTATAGAACAGACAAATCTGTGGAATTCTTCTAAGACGCACAGTTGCCTTTCCCACATGCTCTGCTTCATCAACATTGTATAAAAATCGGCTCGGCGTGGCACAACGCAACACAACAACCCGTCAGTAAACTGATAACCCGTTCTGTTTCTGACGCACTCAAAACACACCGCACTAGTTCTTAATTTGTTTTGGTATTAATTTAATTTCCCTCTATAATGTTAATTGAATGACAAAACAGATTGATGTCTTTTTCAAATAAAGTTTTATTTTGCTTTCATTTTCCAAAAACACATTTGGCAGTTCTTAACCCAGCAAACACAAAACGTTTATACAACTTTTCACAACGTTGTATTTTGGTTGCAATTAGGTAATGTTGTAGTACAACGTTTTAAAAACGTTTTAAAACGTTTTTTTTTTTAAATATATATATATTTTAACCAAAATAAAACGTTTTAGAAACGTTGTAAAAATACCAACAGGTAATGTTGTAGTACAACATTTTGAAAACGTTTTAAAAACGTTTTTTAAAATAAACAAATATTTTAACCAAAATAAAACCGTTTTAAAAACGTAAAATTACCAACCTGGTACGTTTTTTTTAAGTAGTCAAAAAACGTAAATATCAGGTTCGTCTACTACGAAAATGAAACCAACCCAAACTGCAACTTTTGGGAGAGGTTTTATTCAGGTGTTAAAACAACGTAATATGCACGTTGGAAAATTACGTTTTAAAACCGTCATGAAAGTACCCAAATACAAACTTGCAAAAATTCCTTTCTGTTTGTGTAAAAAAAAAAAAAAGTTACCCAGTAACAGACAGCCTGAGTAATATCAAAAGGACATAAGTAATGAATCCTTACTTTCAGTCTTTGCTCATTGAATTGATACAGTATAGCCTATTCGAATCTAATCTAAGCACTTATCGATTGTTGTTTCATAGTTCATCACGAACAGCCATGCCGTTGCCAAAAAATCTTCATAATTATGAGCAGCTATAAAATTATAGTACATTTAATTCGTTATAAACAAAGTCTAACCAAAGCTAATTTATTTAAGAAACAAATTATACAATAAAACACAAATTATAATGGCATTCGTTACAAACACTATACCAAAACTATTAAAAAAAAAAAAAAAAAGCAAACAAAATAAAACAAATTATACTGACAAAGAAACCGACAAATCATAAAATAAAAATAAAAAATGATAGTGGCATTCATTATAAACATACAAAAGTCTAGCCAAAACGAATTTAAAGAGAAACTGAAACGCACCGATACATTTATCATTCGGCACGAATACTTCCCACGAGGCTCCGGCGCGATCGCTTAGAATTTGTTTCCTTATAGTAACGGGAATAACTTAAAATACAATTTAATTTTTTCGTTTTATAAATAAGAATAATACATTATTCGGAACTGTTAGCTTATTTTCGGAGTCTGTTTGGGAACAGATCTGGGAGTTAATTATAACGAAGCACTTCGACGAGACTTTGCTGAAACATTTTGGAAATGACAAAACTAGCATTTCAGATGCTGTGCAAAGAGATCGGTTCTTTGGTTAGTCCAGTAAGCCTATGTTGTCCCATCGCAAAGTCACATGTATTTTTTAATGCGCCTTAAGGTGTTTCCAGTTTATGCGCACGTTTTAAGATAGAATTTATGCACATCTTGTTTCCATCCAGCGTTTTTATGCAATATACCAAAATGTGCATAAAAACAGTTGGATGGAAACAGTGAGTTAGACCTCCTGTTGAAG
Organism: Cirrhinus molitorella; assembly: GCA_033026305.1. Lineage (NCBI taxonomy): Eukaryota > Metazoa > Chordata > Actinopteri > Cypriniformes > Cyprinidae > Cirrhinus > Cirrhinus molitorella. The sequence goes on from CM065117.1 coordinate 53,117,124, forward strand.
AACATCTCCAAGGCACTATGAACCATCTGACTTCCCCCAAAGCATATACAAGCCAATTCACCCAACCAGTGTGAACTGACCATAATGCTGTATGTTAGGTGTGAGATTTGTTAAACCTTGTTTTTTGTAATGCATCTATTTAAGTGCACCAGTGTGAAGCATAATCCCCCCCACATTTGCTGTATAATCATTAACCGGTATATTTGTCAAAGTATTCTTTCAGTGGTTAAGGGGATTTTACATGATAGGCGGCAGCACTGGTCAATGCATTGATCTCTAAGAAATGAAGTGTAGATTAGACACGGCATTGTTTTTTTGGTTTTGTTCACAGTTTAGAACAGGGGTTCTCAACTCTGGCCTGCGTGATTCACTTTCCTAAACAATTCAGTTGCAACCCCAATCAAACAAACCTGAACGAGGTAATCCTTGTCTTTATGTTCTAACAGAAAGTGTGTTTGATGAAGATTGGTGCTAAACTCTGCAGGAAAGTGGATCCGGCAGGTCAGAGTTGAAAACCCCTGGTTTAGATAATTTACTTATTTACAACCTTGTTTCTTTTTGGGGTTGTACTGAATTCTGTGACCCACCAAATTATGTGAACCTAGGCACTGCATTGAACTAATCTGACCTACTACTAAACACAACCCCTAGTCCTACCATTTTTTGCCGTATTGATTGCCATTTGTATAACCATAGTTAAAACTATGTTTTTCATACAAAACCATCGTTAATTTCTGGTTACCACGGAAATGCTATAATAACCATATATACATATTTTAAATGTTCATAACCTACCCTTGGTACTAGAGTCATAATTTGGTGGGTCTAGAGTCACAGAATTTCGCAACTGAATGAATCAGCACTGAATGAATGGTTTTCTAACTAAGTCAGTGGTTCCCAATTCCGGTGCTGGGGACCCCCTGCTCTGCACATTTTGCATGTCTCCCTTATTTAACAACTGTCAATGTTTGAACAGTTTAGGCTACCTTCTCAAATCATCACGACTGGCCTAAAATAAAATCTATAGATACAAAACAGCTCAAGTAGCTATAAAACAATGCTGGTTTAAACCCACCACATATTCATTGTAATTACTTTTGCCGGTGCTTTGTGACAAGATGTGTTGCGTCTTTCAGCTGTGCGGTGTGGTCTGTTCTGTTCTTATCGTTATATAAGTCTGTATGGCAGGGGTGTCAAACTCAATTCCTGGAGGGCCAGAGCCCTGCAGAGTTTAGATGTAACCCTAATTAAACACACCTGATCCAACTAATCAGGTCCTTCAGACTTCATTGAAAACTGCATAGTATGTGTGTTGCAGCAGGGTTGGAACAAAACTCTGCAGGGCTGCGGCCCTCCAGGAACTGAGTCTGACACCCCTGCTGTATGGGTTACATTCATGTTTTTGCGTGACATGAATGTCACGGGCGGGGACCAGATTACATATATTTCTGCTGGAGCGGGCCAGATTGGGTTGTAATGCGAAATTGTAGTGCGAAATGGCTTTCGTATGCGTGCTATTCTTACAGTTTATACTTTCGCTTTCAGTTCAGCAACGAGGGGAGAGGATGGAAAGGGAGCACTCCTGCTAATACACGACGTAACAGTTACGTAATGTATTGGTCATTTTTGGTCATTTCATGACTTACCAACTGACAACATAACTACGACGTCGCATGTCCGTAATTTTATTACCATCAAATTACCAACTCACAACGTCCTCAGTACGTCCTCCTAACGTCATGATATTACCAAGGACGTCCCAGACACGTACTGTATTGGTAATATATTAGTAACTTTGTGACATACTGGCAACATAACTATGACGTCGCATGCCCGTAATTTTATTACCATCAAATGACCAACTCACAACGTCCTCACTACGTCCTCCTAACGTTGTAATATTACCAATGACGTCCCAGATACGTACTGTATTGGTAATATACTGGTAATTTCATGACTTATAGCCAACGTAACTGCAACGTCGCATGCACGTAATTTTATGACCATCATTTACACGTTCTTTATGTGCTCTGATTACCAGAATTTGCTATTTAAAAAGTGTAATTAAACGTCAGACACAAGACTGAAAGTTCCCTTAAGATAAAATATTATTTTCACCAAGCCAGAATATGGACGATTGCTAAATATAGTGCAAAACAAAGATATTGAATATACAGGTCCTTCTCAAAAAATTAGCATATTGTGATAAAGTTCATTATTTTCTGTAATGTACTGATAAACATTAGACTTTCATATATTTTAGATTCATTACACACAACTCGAAGTAGTTCAAGCCTTTTATTGTTTTAATATTGATGATTTTGGCATACAGCTCATGAAAACCCAAAATTCCTATCTCAAAAAATTAGCATATTTCATCCGACCAATAAAAGAAAAGTGTTTTTAATACAAAAAAAGTCAACCTTCAAATAATTATGTTCAGTTATGCACTCAATACTTGGTCGGGAATCCTTTTGCAGAAATGACTGCTTCAATGCGGCGTGGCATGGAGGCAATCAGCCTGTGGCACTGCTGAGGTGTTATGGAGGCCCAGGATGCTTCGATAGCGGCCTTAAGCTCATCCAGAGTGTTGGGTCTTGCGTCTCTCAACTTTCTCTTCACAATATCCCACAGATTCTCTATGGGGTTCAGGTCAGGAGAGTTGGCAGGCCAATTGAGCACAGTAATACCATGGTCAGTAAACCATTTACCAGTGGTTTTGGCACTGTGAGCAGGTGCCAGGTCGTGCTGAAAAATGAAATCTTCATCTCCATAAAGCTTTTCTGCAGATGGAAGCATGAAGTGCTCCAAAATCTCCTGATAGCTAGCTGCATTGACCCTGCCCTTGATAAAACACAGTGGACCAACACCAGCAGCTGACATGGCACCCCAGACCATCACTGACTGTGGGTACTTGACACTGGACTTCAGGCATTTTGGCATTTCCCTCTCCCCAGTCTTCCTCCAGACTCTGGCACCTTGATTTCCGAATGACATGCAAAATTTGCTTTCATCCGAAAAAAGTACTTTGGACCACTGAGCAACAGTCCAGTGCTGCTTCTCTGTAGCCCAGGTCAGGCGCTTCTGCCGCCGTTTCTGGTTCAAAAGTGGCTTGACCTGGGGAATGCGGCACCTGTAGCCCATTTCCTGCACACGCCTGTACACGGTGGCTCTGGATGTTTCTACTCCAGACTCAGTCCACTGCTTCCGCAGGTCCCCCAAGGTCTGGAATCGGTCCTTCTCCACAATCTTCCTCAGGGTCCGGTCACCTCATCTTGTTGTGCAGCGTTTTCTGCCACACTTTTTCCTTCCCACAGACCTCTTGCTTGAGGGTGTCAATGATGGCCTTCTGGACAGCAGTCAGGTCAGCAGTCTTACCCATGATTGCGGTTTTGAGTAATGAACCAGGCTGGGAGTTTTTAAAAGCCTCAGGAATCTTTTGGGGTGTTTAGAGTTAATTAGTTGATTCAGATGATTAGGTTAATAGCTCGTTTAGAGAACCTTTTCATGATATGCTAATTTTTTGAGATAGGAATTTTGGGTTTTCATGAGCTGTATGCCAAAATCATCAATATTAAAACAATAAAAGGCTTGAACTACTTCGAGTTGTGTGTAATGAATCTAAAATATATGAAAGTCTAATGTTTATCAATACATTACAGAAAATAATGAACTTTATCACAATATGCTAATTTTTTGAGAAGGACCTGTATGTTCAATATGTTGAGTGTTTTATAAATACACAAATGTAGATTTGTTAGTTGCTCCTTGTTTTATGGCATTTAAAAAATATTTTATAATTTTATTTAAATCCATAAAACATTTAAAAACGAAGAGTGCCTTAAAACTTGTGTTATAATTAGCATTTTGTATTTTTCAAATGTTTATTTTATTTTTTATTTTAATATTATTTTGTTTACTATATATGCTGCTTGGATTTATTGTTAATGCGTTTAGCAATGGAAAGATGCCTGTTTGTTATTTGAAGATTTAATAAAATCATAAAAAAGGCTTAAGTGACGTGAGTCATGTGACGGAGCGCGCGCGCCTCCACAACTGACTCACGCGCACAGAATGTTACAAGCTACAAGAAAAGAAAGTACATTTTTCTGAGTCGTTAAACATTTTATTTCTTAACGAGTTATTAAGATAACGTTGAAATAAAGACACGGACCAGGCTACACCATCTCATCTGCCGCAGATACTGAATAAGGACAGCGCTTTTGTCTGAGGCACTTTTTAGCAAACATGAACTTCAACTGTGTCTGACAGAAGAATTCGTTTTTCTGAGGTGAGTGTTACAATTTATAACAAATATATAGGTTTATAAATATATAAAATACAGTTCTTTAACTCTAGCAGGACGCTAAACCCCCTTTTTTATTATTATGTATAGTACTGGTGGCGGTTGAGTTACCATGGCAACCGCGGGCACATCAGCTGCTGGAGAGAAGTGGACGGCGTCCGACATTTATCTCCGTTTTTCGTAATTATACCAAAAAACTGCATCAAATTGGTTAAGTAACATTACCCACAGTATACTTTAAGTAATTTTGTTAATATTTATACCTCTGTGATTATGGTATTCCTTAATTATCTGAAATGTCTGCTAGCAAATGTTACATTAGCATAGCATATGTGTTTATAATGATGCTGAGCATGGAACGCACTTGAATTCTTTTATTCATACTTCGCTGTATATCCTATGTTTTTATTAATAATTTGAGTGTATTTTACTGTTCATATTTGTGTGTTTTTCAAAATAAATCAGCTGAATTCATTTCGAGTCTGTATTCATCATTCACAGCTGTTTGAACAGCCTTTAAGTTAGTTTGGGCATATGAGGACATAAATTAGGTTAAACTACTGCATGTCCGCCCATAGAAAATAAATAATTACGAAAAATTACCAACTGGTTACCAGCACACAACTATTGATCTACGACGTTGCCACGACGTCGCAGTTACTTACTGGCAACGTCACAAAGTTACGTTGTGGCGACGTATAGGCACCTTTCACTTTTCCGGTCGCCACGACGAAACTTTGGTCACCAGATTACGTTGCAGTTACGTAACAGTTAATTTTGTTAGCTGGGACCCTCCACTTAATTATCTAACAGTTTAAATAAATAAGTTCGTTAACAAAAATGAGGGGCACAAATTCTTGCTCTCTAGTGCACTTCAGAACCTGAAGTATAATTTGAAATAAAATAATCCCAAACAAAACTCTTACGTGCTTACTTCATTTTTCCCTCACCACTGATGTAGGCCTATGTGTTTTGGCGTGCGTGTCAAACTATGCATATTAATGATGATGACGTGATGCTTAATTGACCGTCGGTAAGGCTTATCTATTAAAAGGATTATCGACAATTCATCGATCGTCAATTAATCGTTGACATCCCTAATACAATGTTTTCTGTACACTTTGTATTACATTTATTAACAGCAAATAGTAGCTATGACCATACTATCGGGATTTACTTGTCAGACACTATTATTCGTATCGATTCCCTGAACTGTGCAACTGTTAACTAATATGTGAATTATATATTTAATCTGCTAAAAATATCAAAAGCTTAGGTAACTTAAACTTGCCCAATCGGGCAAGTGACAAATCTGTCAACTGTTCCTAGGTCTTTCACACTGGCTATCTGCCACTCGTCGAGCCCTGGGCTGATTAGCTTTCTAACGACAAAGAGAACTTAAGTGAAATCACTCATAATATGCTTTTTACTTTAAAGTTTAAAGTTACTTACCGTTAAGGGGGCGAAAGCGGTGGAAACGTATGTATTTCCAGCTAATGTTGCACAGAACCTTTTTTAAACGACGAACATCTTCTTCTTCTTCTTCTTCTTCTTCTTTGAAGTTTAACGGCGGCCTACATCCGTCAACGTTGTATTACCGCCACCTTCTGGTTCATCCTCCTACAATATTACTCCATTTATTACCATAATTAAATTCTACCCATCAAACCAGTACTTATTAAAAAATTACTAATAATTTTCCTGCCATCTCCAGTCATTCCTCTTTTCAGTATATCTATAATCCCAATCCCTACCAGCCCATCTCTTCTAAATTCATCCATCATTATTCTTCTTTGTTCCTCATATCTACTGCATCTTAAAAGAACATGATCTATAGATTCTAGCATTTGACAAACCTCACAAAAGCCTGTAGGATGCTTCCCTATAATGTGTAGATCCGCCCCTGCAGTGACCAACAAATATAAACACATTATACATGAAGTTTGGTTACAATTTTCTGTGACCATGTTATCTCAAAATTCGGGCTTTCATTCTTGGAATTGTGAGTTTACATCTTGCAATTTAGAATTGTGAATTGCACTTTATCATAATTGTGAGATAAAATTCACAATTACCCTTTACCCTTTATATTCTGTGGCAGAAATAAGCTTTCATAGGTTCCACATGTAAGGGGAAAAAAACAAACATAAAAATGCACAGTACAACACCCATTCTTATCTCTTCTTCTCCCTTTTTCTAATCCAACTCCTCTACCTCCTACAACTTTTCTCTCTCTCTGATTATTTGTGGTGCTCTGCATCCACAAAACCATTTCAAAGAGGCCCTTTTTTCCTTTATGTTTGTGTAATGAAAATAGCTTCAACCCCTATTACTTCAACTGAGACTGGAATCAGCTATTTCTAAATATTTCATTGATCTGTTACTTAAATATGCTTATTAGTTGTAACAATATTATATATGAGATATTTTCAATCATTTTGAGCTGTTGTTGTTGCAGAAATAGAGGCTTTATACTGTATTTAAGGTCTGGAACATTAGGTCTTCATTTCTGACATGCTGTGTTTAAGCATTTGCAAATAAGACCAAAAAGAGCCATGATTTTGGTTTTGGGTAAGTTTGTAAGACAATGTTTGCATTTCAGAAACATGGTAATTGACTGCATATTGTGTGAAAACAGCACAAATTGTGTTAATGGTATGGTCACAACAGACCAATGTTGTGTTAATTGAGTTTTGAAAATGTAACTACAGATTGGACAAAAGTATGTTAGCAATTGAAAAAAAAAACTGTAAAATTACAAAACACAAAAGAGCTCTTTGTTTTTCTACCGTGAATGGCCAATGCAGTCAAACTGACAGTTAGCATTACAAACATCATATAATTTCAACTTTTTACTTTTTCTAATGGTTAAAAATGTGCCTAGGCTGATCCTAGGAAGACTAACGCCTTTTCTGAGAAAATAGTCATTATTATTATTATTATTATTATTATTATTATTAATAATAATAATAATAATATTATGCTTGGGTAATGCCACAGCTGTTAAATTGTACATTTTAGTACACATTTAACCTGCATATTTGCCACCAAAAAAGTTCAACACATTCTAAAATTGTGTAGTCACTTCATTAAACTGTTGTTTTTAATTTTTGAATGAGCTATTTAAATGCAAGAAAAAGCACATTTGTTTAAAATTACTGTAAATGCAATTCATTTAAATGTAAACACCCATAGACTGAAGGATAATTACGCTATTACCACATAAATGCAACAATACAGGACAGGTATGGAATTTAATGTACAAACAAAACAGTATCTTATTTGTCAAAACAGAACACCTCATTCGTAAAGCCCTGAAATACGGAAGGTGAGTTGGCTAGCTTATACATATAATATATGACCCCGCACTCATATTGCCCTGATAGTGTTATGAATGTGTTTTTCCAATCAGTGACGATTGGATGTAACCTTGCTTTCTTGTTTGCTCATCCATGGCCTTCATCTCCAGAATCGATAAAGAGTAAATTTGACCTTTAGGCAGGACAGCATCAGGTAGCAAGTATTTTGTACGCCTAATGTCAGTTGCAAGTCAACTGTCTCACTGCTATTTGAGGCAATGACTTCTCAGCAGTGGCGTACCATAGGGCTTTAGTCAGGGCCTCCAGTAAGCAACTGTAAACTACATACATCTTACAAATCTCTGTTAATGCAGCCATATGCATATGCTGATATTAAGCAGCAAACAGGCTCTTCTCCTATTTCAACAGTAGGTAGGCTAGATAAGGGTGGGTTAAAAGTAGAGCATTGGCAAATAAAGGTACTAATGATCCATTTAAAATTTCACTTCTAACTCTGTATGCTGCCTGCGGTGGCAACATATTTCAGCTTTCCTGATGCAGCCATATTAGGCACAGCTGTTGAGACAATAGAAAAGCATTCACAAAAGTTAACATTCCACAAGCACAGACAATTCTGCTACATTTGTGTGTGTACATAGCTTGTGTAGACTATCGAGTGGATACAGGATAACTCCTAAAAGACCTAGAAGAAAACGTATTTCATTTGTTCAATAAATGTATTGATCCAAACTCTCAAGAGCTTTTTGTTTTGAGTAAACTGTCCATTCAGTTGGTATATGTCCACAAGCTTCAAACAATCCAGTGTATTGCTTTTCTAGATCTTTCTGAAAAGTGCACACAAACCACTTCCAGTAGGGCTGCTCAGAGACATCAGGGGTGATGTTCCAGTCTGCATAAATGCCTCCTGCTCTTCTGTATTCTCTCCAGAGGACTGTATCATCTGAGTCATCGGGATAAAAAGGTCGATTGCTTACGACTGCTGATGTGCAGATGCTAATAGACAAGTTTGTTGTATTCCTGTATTTCAACCCTTTTAGTCCAGTAATACGATGGAAAGGAGCGCTGTGATCTCCGTCATGGTTTTCTATGGTGTTGGTGCAGGTGGCTTTACAGAACGGACACTGAACCCAACAGCACTGACAGAAGTGATCAATCAGAAGCTCATCTGGTCTGAACTTATAATCTAGATTTACTGGAAATGTCTCTGTGCTGAATGTACTGCTGATGTCAGTTAAAGCAGTAAGTTCTTTTCTTATCACATTTTCTAGGAGGCTGAAATTATCAACATCATCATGTTTGACTCCACTGAGGTCTTTTTCAGAGAAGATCAGTTCATCTGAGAGCTGCTGTGTGAAACTCTTCAACCACAAATCAACATCTCCTCTGTTCACTTGAACATGTTCAGTAGATTCATGTGCTGCTTTCATGATCTTCTGCTGCAGGAGTTTAATGTTTTCCTTCATCTTGGGTAAAACACTGACACTGAACTTATCAGTGATGTACCGATTGACTTCATCACTAATAAATCTCTTGAAGTGATCTCTTGGATTATGAATGTAGTTCATGTATTTGTTAAAATCCTCCTCTTCTGCTAGTGTCTTCAGGATGTGTTTCTCTAGTTTTGATCTGTTTCCATTCAGTGATTCAGAGTTTGATCTCAGTTCATCTGTCAGAGCTCTGGCAGTCTTCTTGTAGACACTCTGCTCAATGGGCTCTTTAAGTTTCTGACAGATGATCTCACCAAAAATAACAGTTGATGTTGCTTCATGACAGTATTTCTGGAAAATACTAAAGTACTCCTCTCTCTTCTTCTCAACATATATTACAGGATCATTGGCTTCCCTGAACAGTCTGTGTTGGTCAGTGATCATCTCCTTTGCTCTGTTACAGATGGAAAGAACTAAATCAATGAAGAATTTGTTTTTGAATACATATTTCACTTGTCCTTCCTCATGTTCTGTTACTCCTGTATTTATACAATCTATGAGTTGTTTAATGTAGCTGCTGTTGTAGCCCATCTTTGATATGTTAAACAACTTAATCATTTTGTCTGTCTGCTGAACAACATCTGTGACTAATTTTCCTATTTGGGTTTCAGATAATTCTTTTACTCTTGCACAATGATTATTTGCAGCCTCCTTAATATCATTTCTTGACAACTGTTTGTAAATAATATATTCAGAATAATTTGTCACAGACAAAATATCATTGTGCTCACTGCAGTTCTTCTGGTGGTCAACATGTCCTTCATCAATGTTACTAAGCATCTCGCTCGCGTCTCTCATTATGTCAGTGTCTTTGATTACAGGAGTGTCTCTGATGATCAGCTTCAAACTTTGTTCCCAAAACAAATCAAACTCTTTCATCAGTGTTTCTTCATCATTTGCTTTGTATTTGAGTTTTAAGGCAAGTTCTTTGCTCTTTTCATAGAGAGAGTTTTCATGTTGTGTCCTCTGAGCAATAATCTTTTTTTTTAAGTTTCTCTGCTGAAGAATCTCATTTAATTTCTTCTTTGTTTCTCTCACAATGTTTTCCTGAAGCTCTTTGATTTTGATTTCAAATGATGCTTTCCACTGAATCAGTATGTCTGCATCAGTGTATTTCTCAAAGAAATCTGACTTTTTTTTTTTTACTTCTTCACTTGTCTTCATAAGTTCTCTTTGAAGATCAATGTCTTCAACTTCATGAATTGCTTCATTTTCTATTTGGTTGTGTAGTTTGTTCTCAGTCTCCATCATAGCACTGCGAAGACTCCAGGACCACTTGCTGTATTCAGTCTCCAGTTTTCTGTAGGCTGAAATCTCCAGAGTATTTCTGAAGCTGAAGAGAAATTGTTCATTTAGTAAAGCCTCTGAGAGATCTTTAATGTGCTCTTTTAAACCCTTCAACATAATTCCCTGAGATTTTGAGACATGAGACATAATGGTTTTTTTCAGTTCTTGAATATTTTCACAGTAGTTTGGGTTTGGTGGTGCCATTGGTGGGCTGCCCTCCCAGAGCTGAGCAAAATACTTCACATCATTCTGAACATCAAATCTAATGACATCACTGAAACATTCTGCTTCATAAACTTCATCTTTAGCAGCAAGTTTTGTCATCTCATCCAGTGTCTGCTGTAACCGCCTCCTTCCATCTATGTTTTTCTCTCCAGCTGTGATGTCTGAAACGTTCTGATGCACAAACACACAGCTGGGATTCAGTCTGACCTTCTTCATTCTCATGAAGGCCTGAACAACAATCTGAAGAATGTCCTGCATCTCAGAGGGGTTTTCTCCAAATATATTGATCAATGTCAGATTTCCAAGACCTACAGCAAATGTGGCCAATTCATTGTCATGATATTTTGTTGATTTCCCAGACAGTTCTGGAGCATGAAGCCCTTCAGTATCAACAGCCAGAATATAGTCAAAGTTCATCTGTGTTTTCATCTCATCTGACACTTTGGCCAGCTGCATGAAAGCTCCTCTGGTGCACCTGCCAGAACTGACGGCAAACTGGAGTCCAAACATGGCATTCAGCATGGTGGATTTCCCAGAGCTCTGAAGCCCTAAAACTGACAGCACAAATACTCTCTGGTCTCCCAGTTTCTGGACGAGTTGATCTAGAACAGCAGAGATCCAGATCATAGGAACATGAGCAGCATCTCCATCCATCAGCTCCAGTGGAAATCCAGAGATCATCATCTCTGCTGCAAGACTTGGGAGAGAGGAGAAGTCAAACTGAAGGTCTTTCTTGTTTTTCTTCACAGATGAACATGATTCATAGATCTGACCGATCTCCCTCATGATGTGCTCCAAACCAAAGGTTGCTGCTTGAATTTCCTCAGATATTTTCTCAAGTTCAGTTTGTTCAGCTTTGATGAGTTGATGAGATTCACAATCATAATTTCCTTTTAGTTTTACAACCAATGACCATTTTTCATCAAATTTATGATAAAGAGCATAAAGGTCAGCTGAGGTATATTTATCCAGAAGAATTCTGAGCCAATTAAAGAAAAATATCTTCTCATGTTTATCATGTGAGTTCATTTGATTAATGAAAAGCTTCATAAACTCACTGATGTCTGATTCATGCTGCTGTTCACGAATTGTCTTCATTTCTGTTTGTTTTCTACTGATTTCCACTTCTATGTCCCCTGTTTGAAGTCGATGTAGTTCTTTGTTCTTCTGACACCATTGATGCCACAGTTTCCCCTGATGAGGCAGAAATGATTCTTTGATTTCTGTCAGATCTTTCTTCTGCAGTAAACTCATTATCTGCTGTGCTGCTTCTCTTCCTCTCCTGCAGTCATCATCATCTTCCTCATCTACTCTGATGTCTGAGTGTTTGGACACATCTTTAAGTCTGAAAGTGGAACATTTTTCTGACAGACAATCATTTATAGCTCTTCTAAGCTCTTCAGATACATCTGACTGATTTCTGTCTTTCAAACCAATCTTATATTTAGTTTTATCTGTCTCTAAAATAGTAGATTCATCTTCAGTAAAAAGACAAATGAGTGGTTTTGAGCCTGTGTACAGGTTTTCAATTATTGTTGTGTTTCTGTCATTCCTCTGAAGTTGTGTTAGAAGAACAACATTGACTGAGGCCATTTCAGTGAGGATCTGCAGCTGTTTCTCATTGTCTCCTGCATCACCGTGTAGATTACAGAAAGCAACACAGTCAGTGAATTTATCATCATATGATCCAGAGGGGCAGAACCAGGCGATCTCCACCACTCCATCCATCAGGACTCTGGTTCTGCTGCTGCCTGGGCAGTTCCTGTGGAAGAACGTGTTGTGTTTCTCATTGATCAGACTGTTCATCAGCTGAGACTTGGATGAAGACACAAAGCCAAACCTGAAGAAAAACACCATTGGAGTTTCTGCCTTGACAATCAGCTGGTTTTGACTGATTTCATTGTTTGTGTTTCTCATCTTCCAGCTCTTGTTGATTTGTCTGAATGTCCAAAGAGGAAACTCAATCTGTCGTGTGAATGGATCAGGAACAAGCAAAGGCAGAGCGTACTGACACTGGGACAGTTTAGTCACCATCATCTGCCTCAGGAAACCATCGGCACAATGAAACACAGCCATCTGAACATCCATCGGGTGGATTAGGTCAGATTGGCTTGTTACTTTGTTAGAAAAAGTCATTCTTTCAAAAAAATCATGAGAACTTTCACTCTTCTTGTCAGATTGGTCTCTTTGTTGTTTGTGATGCTGTTTAATGTATCTTGCTCTGTAGTCCATCATCAGTAGTTTTTGTAGGAAAGTCTGAATCAGTTGCTCTTCAGCACAAGACTTAAGGGACTGTAATGAATGTTCAGTTACCTGTAGAACATCTCTTGGTCTCAGTTTATTATGGTCCCTGCCTTCAAGGTGAAGTTTGTAAAAAAGATTATTCATGAATGTATTCATTTTTTCCTAGTATTTTCCTGTTGTGTTGATGGTGTTAATCTGGACTGACTCCTGATGTTCTGCAGTCCTGAATTCTCCTGTTGAAGAAATATTTTTTTTGGAATGAACAGCAGGGTTGGAAATTGACATATTAAAAAGGTCTTTCAGATTTTAGAGAATTGATGCATTGTTATTTTGGTATTTTCGTTCATTTTTTGTTTCATGGTTTTATATGTCTTGATATCTTAAATTATTAATTAATTATTTGCTTTAACTGTGTGGTGCAAAACAAATCTGCCATGTTTATCAGAGCATTTAAAAGTAGCATTCAAGTATGTTTTCAGTGCAATAGACATAATAATCAAAACCAAACAGATGTTTATGTCATGAACTGCATCGTTGTCGCTCCCTCACTTCATCCCTAGAGGGAGCCTTCATTTCACTATGGACCATTCACTCACTACATTTCCCATAATCCCATTCTCATGAACTTCCTGTGTCCTCTCACCTCTCACCCCTGTCGGCCATCTTGCCTTCACCTGCACACACCTGACAGTCATTACACCTCATTACTCTCTCACTATAAAAGCCCTGCTCTCACTCAGTCTCATCGCAAAATCTTGATCATTTCTGAGTGTTTCCTGTGTTTGATTTCCCGTCGCTGTCTCCCTTTGTTTCCTGGTTCCCGTGATTGTTCTCCGCCCACCTTTTGACCCTCGCCTGTTCTTTGTTTTTCCGATTGTTTGCCTGTGCCCCTTGTGACTCTCTGCCTGGACTGACCACGAATTGGATTACCTGTGTTGTACCTGTCTGCTGTTATTGATCCCGCCTGTCCCCCACGATTTTAGTCTAGTATTTTAGTCTTGCATATGGATCCCCACGTCTCAGCTCAGTTTGTAACAGTTTAGCAGATTTTTAGGGGGCTCATTTGCATTTAAAGAGACATGCATGAAAACAGCCTTTCTGCTTCCACTTAAAATAGGCATTTTCAAAATAATATAAATAATCTGAGGCTTATATTACATTTTGTAAAAAGGGGCATAATAGGTGCCCTTTAACCCGCAGGGAAAATCAATCCATGGCAATGGTTAAAAAGTGCAGAAGAAAAACTCGGGCAACTGTGCATCCAACACAAGCTGCAGGAGACAGATTTGACCAGGGCTGCACAATAATTCAATATCAAAAAAAAAAAAAAAATTATATATATATATATATATATATATATATATATATATATATATATATATATATATATATATTAGTGGTGTCAAAATTAGCGCGTTAACGCAGGAGATTAATTTTTTCATTTTAACGCGTTCAAAATATTTAACGCAATTAACGCATGGGCGGGGCCACCCCACTCACAACTGCTTATGAAATGCTTTTATTTAAATGCGCAGAGCGTCTTTACGAACACATCAAACAGGAGACTTTTCAGATGCGCGCTCCAACTTTACTTCAGCACCAGACGCGAGTCAAACGACCGCGGAAGCGGTACCGGTGACGAGGAGCTTAAGTAAAACGTTAGTGAACTGCGGTCAGATGAGATGCTGTCAGGCCATATGTCGGTAAAAACGAATTTAATTGTCCTGTCAGCCTATATACTCTGCTTGTAGCGCGCGCTCTTGAAGTTCACGCGCAAATGTGCCGACGCGCGCTGTATTAGGCTATATTAAACCCAAATGAAACTGCGAGCATGCAAAGTCGTAGTTATATCGTCAGGTAAAACATGAATTCACACACACACACACACACACACACACACACACACACACACACAAAAAAACGATTAAAGCTGCCTTAACTGTGCGTGTAAGAATGTATTATTTATAGGTCAAAGCAGTGTCAGATCAAGTTCAGCAGTGACAACCTTTATAGTAACAGCAGCCAAAATATCCTTATAACCAGTTGCTGTGATGTGTGTTAATTAAGGAACAAAATTAAAAAAAAGGAAATTAATAACTAAGTTTTATCTTTATATAATTTAGAATTTGATATCATTTAGGCTATATTTTCTTGCTGAAGGGCACAGGTAGCTACTAGCCTTATATGACATTTATTATAATGGGTTTGTGTGAAGATTGTTTCAAGTTCACTTAAATTATTATTATTAGTTATTTTTTTTAAAGTCTAATAAATGTTAAAGTGATAGCTCTTAATGATACTGTGATGTTGAATGATTATATATATATATATATATATATATATATATATATATATATATATATATATATATATTCAATGGTTAAGTATTGGGGGGGGGGAAATCAATCAGTGATATTTGCCTTCAGTCCTAAAACAAGATGGCGTTAAACAAATATTAAAAATATATGTTCTTTATGTTGTTTCTACATTAATTTGAAGCATTAAAGTGAAATTATTGCAATATAAAAGTATAATTAAAAACTTTAATGTCAGGTAGAATTAATCGCGATTAATTTCAGGTAAAATGTGCGATTAATTCGTTAATTTTTTTTAATCGATTGACACCACTAATATATATATAATATATATATATATATATATAAAACACTGTTTAGATTATGTTTCTGTCTTTACAACAAATATCGTTTTATAGAAACCTTAACTTTAATCAGAGTTACATTTAACCAGTTTAGTGAGAGACCAAGCATGGTTTTACCTGTGGTTACTAACTCAGTCACAATAATAATAATAATAACCATTGCAATTGTTAACATTTTTAAAAGCCACTGACGTTGATATCTGATAAATTTACTGCTGAAAATGCACTACAATTAAATTTTTTAGGCCCCCTGCAAGGAGATCGAATGACTCCCCACTCCCTTGACCCACCTTAAATGTTAATTTTGATAATCTGGCCCTCAAACTAAGCTAATTTAACAGTCCCTGCTGTACATAATAGTAATAGTAATGAAGTCAGACCTGATTATGGCAGTCCTCTTTTTGTTGTATCAATTTCGATCATGAGCTGCAAATAAAAGTTCTCTGTCAAATGTGTGTCTGTTTATAGGGTGTGGTGTAAAAGTGCTTCACATTCTTAGAATCAGCTGATTATGAAGTAAGAAGGTGAAAGAGTTTTACTGCCTTTACTGTCTTTTAACCTGATTTAGACTGACACCAGCTCTCTTGCATTACAATGATCATTTTCCACAAGACTTTTTAAATCAGGGTTCCCACACCTTTATTAGCTTCAAATTCAAGGACCTTTTAAGGACTTTCCAGGTCCCAAACCCTCTAATTTCAATGAGACCAAGGTAATATTGTGTTACCTTGTAAGACATAATGTTTTTTTTGCATTTATTTTTGGCCATATGACAGAGTCTGATATTCTATTTGTCATAAATGCATGTTAACTAACGCAAGCAAGGTAGTATGCAGAGGCCACAAAGTGTTGGCAAAATAACACATTAGGAAACATGGGAACCCTGTTTAATGAAAATATATAACAAACTTTGCTTAAAATCAGCTCCTTACACAGCAGTTTTTGCATGTAGGGCTGGGTATCGTTTCAAAATTTTTGATTTTAGTAAACAATATTTATTTGGAAACCAACATTATGACACAAATTTTAACTAGATGTAAAAAAGGTTGGTTTTATTTTTTTCAGCTTCTTGATATTTACACAGACTCAAAGACTCATGAGCCACTGCACAAAATAACTAAAAATATCCAACGCAATAAATCAGTGTAAATAATTTAACAAAGCTCAAAAAGTTTTCAATTTACACATCTGTTAGACTACATTTACACTAGTGAATATTCGTTTCGCAGTAGTTTCAATTTTGATATTTTTAGGTCCAATCGTTCTTGTCTGTCAGTCATATAATGCATGCCTATGGTCACCTCACAAAAGAAAATGAGGAACATATCTTTTTTAAACATTTCTTGTTTAAACATCCCGGATAAGCGCAAACGAGTACCATTTCTGTTAGCCGTCTTACCTACAATCTCTGTTCTGTGTAAACAATGAGTGACGTTCACGTGCGAGAGATCACTTCCGGAGCTTTCCGGGAGTAGCGCCGGCGCGCTCACACACCAGGAAGTGCGCGCACTTCAACTTGGACGTGGTTATTTACAAAAGGTAAAAAACAACATAAATACTGTTCGTTTTCTCACACAAACCACTCGTTTCGTGTCTTAGGTCATTAATGTGTACTTACGATGGGGAATTGTTTAATTTGGACTGTTTAATTTGAATCTGTGCATTTTCTTTTGTGAAGTGACCATAGGCATGCATTATATGACTGACAGACAAGAACGGTTGGACCTAAAAATATCAAAATTGAAACTACTGCGGAAACAAAGACACCTACATCTTGGATGCCCTTGGGGTAAGCTAAAACATATCAAAATTTAATTTCAAAGTGAACTATCCCTTTAACAACATTGAAAGCATAGCCAAGAATGGAGGAACTCCTTATCATAGCTGCTGTACAGGAATAGCCATGTTTAAATACATTTTGTAGCACAGCTACTAAAAGCCAATTTTAATGCTGGAAATCCATTTATCCTTTGCTGAAACTTCTGTGTCTTCATGTAGAGTGCAGGTCATGGTTACTTAGCAAAGGAAGACGCTAAGGAAATGCAAGCTACAAAGTGCCTTGGAAAAAAGGATAAAGCTGCACACCTAGCATTTTCCACATGTTTTCAGCCGTGACATGTGAACCGCCCTGGCAAACGCAAGTTATAACAAACACCCGCTGGTGGTTTAAGGTGAGTTTTCAATAAAAGTAGAACATACATTTTATTTATTGTCTTATGTAGCTTGATGCTACAGTGTGCACGAATGATCCCATAACGTGCACTAGAGAATGAACACTGCACCAAACAGACGACCACGGGTCCGGATGCTGGGCCGTCGAATCCCTCCCTGGATGTGCCTATAGGGCCAGGGAGGATAAAGCCGCGATGATGACGCCGCCCCTCGCACTCCGGGCCCGGAAGAGGAGCTCGTGTGACCGGGGGACTCCGCCCCTTGCCTGGACCCTTCCTCGTTGGACACTACCCCTTCTTCACTATACCCTAGCACGTCGTGGATCCCCTGTTTATTTTGGACACTGTTATTATTTTCCCCCTTTTTGAACACTTTCTTTTGTATTTTTTGTTTAATAAAACCCCACACCCCGTGTCTGTCGTGTGCTTCTCCCGTCACAATACACACACACACACACACACACACACACACACACACACAAGTATTTTAAAATAAATTAAAATAAATTAAATATTATTTTTTTTTATTTTATCAATAAATAATACACTATTACACTAATAGATAATATATAAAAAGATTTTATTACATTTACATTTAGACATTTAACAGAGGCTTTTATCCAAAGCGACTTACAAAGGAGAACAATGGAAGCAATTACAATCAACAAAAGAGCAATAACATGCAAGTGAAAGTCCATGAAAAGTGATTTTGTACCTCATTGGGATGGCACAATAATGCGCCGTTAACTTGCAGAACACAAGCTTCTAGAAGGCACATAAGTCTGAATTCAAGTAAAGGGGTGCAGAACCAGTGGTGGTTCTGTTGGCAAGCATTAATGCCTTGAATTTAATGCAAGCAGCTATTGGTAGCCATTGAAGACTGATGAAGAGTGAAAGTGAAAGTAACGTGACGTGTGGCCAAGTATGGAGACCCATACTTGGAATTTGTGCTCTGCATTTAACCCATCCAAGTGCACACACACAGTAGTGAACACACACCGTAAACATATTGCTATCGCTACGGCTGCTGCTTCGGTGCCTTGCTCAACGGTCTCACCCCACCTACAATCCCTGCTGGACCTGGGACTCGAACTTGCAACCTTTCGGTTACAAGTCTGACTCCCTAACCATTAGGCCCGGGGAATGGATGCTTCACCCAGATGTGGTGAAGCAGATTTGGAGAGTGTTTGGCCAGGCTCAGGTGGACCTCTTTGTGACTCAGCAGACATTGCAATGTTCCCTCTGGTACTCTCTGACCCTCCGACGCATCCCTACGTAGGATTTGGCTGTAGTGCTTGAGGCCCTTACTAAGCCTCCCTTTGAGCCTTTAGAAGAAATTTCTGACCGCTTCCTGTCTCTGAAGACTGTTCTTCTGTTAGCTCTATCTTCGCTCAGAAGAGTTGGGGACCTGCAGGCCTTTTCGGTGGCCCCTTCTTATCTGGAATTTATGCCAGGCATGGCAAAGGCTTTTATTTATCCCAAAGCTGGTTATGTTCCTAAGGTCCCTACCTCCTCACCACAGCCCGTCATGCTCCAGGCTTTTTGTCCTCCACCATTTTCTGATCCAGACCAGGAAAAGTTGAATTGCACGTGTCCTGTCCATGCTTTAGACGCCTACGTCCACAGAGCTGCCCTGTGGCGTAGGACGGACCAACTCTTTGTGTGTTTCGGGAAACCCCAGCGTGGGTTGCCTGCATCCAAGCAAACTCTCAGTAGATGGACCGTTGATGCTATCTGCTCCTCCTATGAGTCCTCTGATCTCCCCTTGCCTCTGGGGGTCAAGGCTCACTCGACCCGGGCTATCGCATCTTCAAAAGCGCTCCTTTCTGGTGTCCCGATCCAGGACATCTGCAACGCTGCGGGATGGTCTATGCCCCTTACCTTTGCTAGGTTTTATAACCTGGATGTTCAAGCTACTCCTGGCTCCTCAGTTCTGGTGCCCCGACACAAACTGGGCAGGGATTTGGAATTATGGTGGCATGGGCATCTCGTTCCCCAAAGCGTTTCAGATGCAGCTCGAGTTCCTGAAAAGGAACCTCCCAGGTTACGCATGTAACCATGGTTCCTTGAGGGAACGAGACGCTGCGTCTCGTAGCCATACTTCCGGCATCCCTGCGAGCGCTCGCTTCAAGGTTCCGAAGCTGACGCCGTTGCCGGCTCACGTGCTTTTCTAATCTCCTGATTGCTTACGTCACCCGCCACTGACATCATTCCCTTTGTTTGATATTGTTACACAATCATTCAGAAGTGTGGTTCGCCAAAGGTGTTCCCCAAAGCGTTTCAGATGCAGCGTCTCGTTCCCTCAAGGAACCATGGTTATATGCTTAACCTGGGTTGTTTCCTCACGTGTCGATTTGTTATCCTCTCGCAGAAGTGATTTACTCTGTACACCGGCATTAGTTGTGTGCTCGGTAATTATTCCAGTAAAATACTGTCATACACAAGGCCCATGACTGATTTAAAGTATCCAGATAGATGTTTTTGCCCAGTCACAATAGGAAAGTGCCCAAGCAACATTGTTTCACAACAAAAAGTTGCCCTGTAACATTGCTCAAAAAGTTGCTTCATGTATCATCAGCCTAAAAGTTTTTTTTTTTTTTGCTCTGTTGCAGATAAAGACACAAACTGGCCCCTTTCATTCCAAAAAGCAACTATGAAAAATAAAACTATGCAGGGTACCCATTTAGATGTAGGGACGGGCCCCTCTATTCCTCACTTGCTTCAACACAACTATGAACTCCTCAACAACATGGGGTATTAACCCAAGTTTACGCATGGGTTACATATACACTCATCTAAAGGATTATTAGGAACACCTGTTCAATTCCTCATTAATGCAATTATCTAATCAACCAATCACATGGCAGTTGCTTCAATGCATTTAGGGGTGTGGTCCTGGTCAAGACAATCTCCTGAACTCCAAACTGAATGTCAGAATGGGAAAGAAAGGTGATTTAAGCAATTTTGAGCGTGGCATGGTTGTTGGTGCCAGACGGGCCAGTCTGAGTATTTCACAATCTGCTCAGTTACTGGGATTTTCACGCACAACCATTTCTAGGGTTTACAAAGAATGGTGTGAAAAGGGAAAAACATCCAGTATGCGGCAGTCCTGTGGGCGAAAATGCCTTGTTGATGCTAGAGGTCAGAGGAGAATGGGCCGACTGATTCAAGCTGATAGAAGAGCAACTTTGACTGAAATAACCACTCGTTACAACCGAGGTATGCAGCAAAGCATTTGTGAAGCCACAACACGCACAACCTTGAGGCGGATGGGCTACAACAGCAGTACCACTCATCTCCACTACAAATAGGAAAAAGAGGCTACAATTTGCACGAGCTCACCAAAATTGGACAGTTGAAGACTGGAAAAATGTTGCCTGGTCTGATGAGTCTCGATTTCTGTTGAGACATTCAAATGGTAGAGTCAGAATTTGGCGTAAACAGAATGAGAACATGGATCCATCATGCCTTGTTACCACTGTGCAGGCTGGTGGTGGTGGTGTAATGGTGGGGGGGATGTTTTCTTGGGACACTTTAGGCCCCTTAGTGCCAATTAGGCATCGTTTAAATGCCACAGCCTACCTGAGCATTGTTTCTGACCATGTCCATCCCTTTATGACCACCATGTACCCATCCTCTAATGGCTACCTCCAGCAGGATAATGCACCATGTCACAAAGCTCGAATCATTTCAAATTGGTTTCTTGAACATGACAATGAGTTCACTGTACTATAATGGCCCCCACAGTCACCAGATCTCAACCCAATAGAACATCTTTGGGATGTGGTGGAATGGGAGCTTCGTGCCCTGGATGTGCATCCCACAAATCTCCATCAACTGCAAGATGCTATCCTATCAATATGGGCCAACATTTCTAAAGAATGCTTTCAGCACCTTGTTGAATCAATGCCACGTAGAATTAAGGCAGTTCTGAAGGCGAAAGGGGGTCAAACACCGTATTAGTATGGTGTTCCTAATAATCCTTTAGGTGAGTGTATATTTGGCTAATGAGATGCAGTGTATTTGAAAATTAAGGCTTTCATGTGCTATTACATATTTTGGAGGTAAAATACAGCATTCCCACAAGACAGCACGTCAGTGAAAGCTGCATTCACTTGCACGTACAGGCAGGAAGAATGGGGTCTTCCGGGTAGAATGCCCAGGATCCAGTTAGAATGGAAATTGTTGAGGCCCAGCAGGTTTAGTTTGGTTATGAGCTGTTGTGAGATTTTTGTGTTTAATGCTGAGCTGATGACAATGAACAGTGTTCTAACATAGGAGTCTTAATTTTCTAGGTGGGTAAGAGATTGTTGTGGATTTTAGACATGTGATGCTCAGAAAGATGTTGAAGATCATCAGCTGTGCAGCACAGTCTCTCAGTACACTCGGTTGCTCGGTATGTTGTCAGGACCCACAGCCTTGCGTGAGTTAATCCTAGGTGTGGGCATTTTTTTGTGCAGGTGTGTCATTCTGCATTTCAAAGCATTAATAAAACTGGTTGAATGCATCTTGGAGGTATGTGTCATCGTATGTTCCTATTTCCAAGAAGTCTATATATATATATACATATACATATACATATACATATACATACACATACACATACACATACACATACACACACACACACACACACACACACACACACACAACAGTGGATTGATTTTAATAACTTTCATGGACTTGAATGGTGCACCAAGCACTAGGAATATACAAGTATTGGATCAGGGTTCGGTATCGACACATAAATTGACAGTGACTCAGATCAGGACATCCCTATTATACAATGATTGTTTTGTTTGTCTATATGCAAACAAAATGACTAAAATAGTGTGTAAATGTTAAAAGTATGGTTAACTACTTGTATTTCCACCCAGACAGACATGATGCAGATAAATTTACTGGTAGAAACCTGTGTCAAAATTCAGCGCACACATCAAATTGTGGGTCCTTCCAAAGTTTAGGTCTAGTGAAGCTCCCTGCCTACTGGAACCTTCTCCAGGCTCTTGAAATTTTAAGACTAAATTACTACATTGCTCTACTGGCAGGCTGTCCAGCCAGCAAGACTAAGCCTCTGCATATGATCCAGAACCCGGCAGCACCTCTGATCTTCAGTCGGCCAAATATGACCAAGGTCACACCATCCTGATCTCCCTTCACTGGCTCCCAGCAGCCACCAGAATGAAATTTAAAGGTTAAATGATGACTTTCAGGACTGCCACTGGAACCGCACCCCTATTCTTCAAAGCATTCCAGCAAGTATCAGGAGCTCCCTCCCATCAGTTATAGTTCCAGTAAATTATCTCTGCAACATGTCATGAAAATTAGGAAATACTTGTCTGAAGAGTACTATAGACAAATTAAATAATCATTGTATATTTTGTACAATATATTTTAATTTGACAGTATATTTTCAACAGTATATTTTAATTTGTTACCATGATAATAACAAACAAATAAAGACCGAAATAGCACAAATGAATCATTTGTAAGTAAAAAATGAATAATCTTAATAGAAGAAAGCTGGTTAAAAGACATCACAAGAAAAACAACACGTTTAAAGCTTTTTCAATTTCTTACTTCAGTGTCAGGTGATTTTAAGAATGTGAAACACTTCCACACCACACCCTATAAACAGACATACATTTGGCTGAGAACTTTCATTTGCAGCTCATGATCGAAATTGATGAAACAGTGAGGATTCCCATACTCAGGTTTGATTTCATTACTTAACTAAAATTATTAATATTGTACAATTAATATTAATATTGATAATTTGCAGCTTATGATCGAATGTATGTAACAAAGGGAGGATTTCCAAAATTAGCTTTGATTTCATTATTTCATAATTAAAATGTATAATGTACAGGGCTATTCAATTAGCTTTGTTTGAGGGCTGGATTATCAAACTGAAAATTTGAGGTGGGCCAAAGGGGGTTGGGGGGCATGCTGATCTCCTTCCAGGAGCCCTATAAAATAAATTATGAAGAAGAAATTCATATTCAGTAGTAAAATGAACTGATATGAACAACAGTAAAAATTAGTTAAAAAAAGAACCAAAAAATCATGAAAAAAAAAATACTATGATTTTTTTGGTTCTCACTTTTGATCACAAGGTGGCACTGTCTCAAAATGTTTTGAGCATTTTCATGTCATGGTTTCAATGGTACATAAAAAGTTTTGTAATGGTACACCAATGCATTGGTAAAAATGTAGGCGGATAGGGAACGATTCAGAATGATTTAATATGCTATGTAATATGTAAATATGCTTTGTGTTGGGGCGAATTAGATAGTGGCTGTCATAAGCTGTCAAACTGGGCTTTACCCAGCTCAACGGCTCTGGCCTGAGCAGATATAAATAGAACACTATTGGCTATTTTTAAAAAAAGTGGCCGGGGCTGCTCAATATGGCCAGCTGTTTTCCTGTTTCAGTTGAAATTACTTCACCACATAAAATAATAATGCGTGTTTCAAGGCACTTCAGTGGACCTTTAAGTCATACTTGTTATAACGCACACCAAGTTTGGTCTCAATATGCTAAACCTTTGCAGAGATATAGCCTCGCATAAATTTTTGTAAATTTGTTTGCATGTCATTCATTTGACTAATCAACTTGAACTTCATAAGTTTTTGCCAGCATGGTCTGAAGATGACCTGAAGATGTCTGAACATAGGTTTTACGAACTACCAGAAAATACTACTAAAAAACTAAACCTCACGATTTTTGGGCTCAGCATGACCCAAGGAAGCAGGAGAAAATATGTTTCTCTGTGTGTGCCTTACGGTTCAAAACTGTGGACAAGTTGCGGCGCTACAGATTTTGAGTTAGAGATTTGAGAAGCAGATTTGTGTTCTTTAGTTATTGTGTGTAGAATCAGTACAATAGAGAAGTGCCACATCATGAGTGGGATGATGTAGCTTTTGCTCTTCAGTGAGTGCAACTGCACAATCATGTAGCACAATCATGTCAAAGAAAAAAGAGAAAAGTGTGGTGAGTGAACAATGCTTTAGACGGTGTGTTCCCCCGTGCTCTCGATATTTAGCTTCGGGACACACACACGATCTTTGTGTCATTTATTTGAGAGCAGAGCATGCACAGTCAGCCCTCGAAAAGGCTGACTGTCATGATTGCGATCTTCTCCTGCTTTGCATGCTCTGCTCCCGGCTGGCCATGTTCGATGAAACCGGCCAGCCCTGTGATCCCGCTGGCAGTGGTCCTGCTGTTGCTGAGGCTCAGGGGCAGCTGTTGTCATGGGGATCGCAAGTGGATCTTGCAGAAGGATCTGAGACGGGCACTGTCTTACCTCAGCCCTCTCCTGCTAGATCAACAGCCCTCTATCAGGGTTCGGAAGCCCCCACTTCGCATGATCAAGGTTACGCGGTCACCGTGATGTTGCCAAATAAGACATGTTCCTGGATTAACATCTTTGTTGATCCTGAATCAACATTATTTTCCAAAAAAATAGACTTAACCCAATCCCTACCCCTAAACCTAACCCTACCCATTTTTTTTCCTAAAATCAGAGGGAAATGATAGCTCTTTAAATTTGTAGAAGCACCTAATCATGATCTTAAGACTGAAACTGACATTTCCTGAAAAGTTATCCCTCAATTCTGATTGGTTGAATGGAATGTTGTTCCAGAATAATTAAGGATGTTGATCAAGGAACATGTTGTACTTGGTGAAATCATGTTTGCCAAGGTTACGCGGCAATGCTCATGTGTCTTAGACATGTGGAAAAAACCTTGGTTTCGGTCTCAAGGCCCTCTGTTGGGGGATCCTTGCATAATGCTAACGACGGACACACTGAAGCACTTCCTCCCAGACCTCAGGGGCCGCCGTGTGTTTGTCCGCACAGACAGCACATTAGTGGTCTCCTACATCAACCGGCAAGAGGGTCTGCGTTCGCGCCCCCTATACAGGCTGGCACACCAAATCCTCCTCTGGGCTCAGGGAAAACTCTTCTCACTGAGAGCTGTTTACATCCCTGGGCACCTCAATCAGGGAGCAGACATCTTGTCGAGGCAGGGGCTGAGGCCCGGGGAATGGAGACTCCACCCTCAGTCGGTGGAGCTCCTATGGAGGGAGTTCGGCCAGGCGGAAGTGGACTTATTTGCGTCGCAAGAAATGACACACTGCCTGCTCTGGTTCTCCCTCATGCACCCAGCTCAAGATTCAAGATTCAAGATTCTGCTCAGGAGGGACCTTCTCTCACAAGTGGGTGTACCATCCTGCATCCCCGCCCGGAATTGTGGAAGCTGTGGGCGTGGCCTCTGAGGGGGAACACCTCATAGCTTCTGGTTTCTCAACTGAGGTTGTTGAAACCATACTCCAATCCAGAGCTCCCACCACAAGGAAGCAGTATGCCCTGAAGAGGAAGCTTTTCACTTCATGGTGTGGACAATGGCTGCAGGACCCTGTTAACTGCCTGATTGGTACAGTTCTTGAGTTCTTGCAGGACCGCCTTTCCACGGGATTAACTCCCTCCACTTTGAAGGTGAACGTGGCGGCCTTGAGTGCATACCGTGCCTTTGTAGATGGCCAATCTATTGGGAAATACCCCCTTGTCATTCACTTTCTCCGTGGCACATTGAGGCTGAGACCTGTGCAACACATTAAGGTGTCTACTTGGGACCTGGCAGTGGTTCTGGAGGGCCTCTGCGGAGCACCCTTCGAACCCATTGAGGAGGTACCAGTCAAGTTCTTAACTCTTAAGACTGTGTTCCTCCTCGTCATCTCCTCCCTCAAGTGGGTTGGAGACCTTCAGGCACTTGCGGTTTCATGCCTGAAGTTTGCTCCATGGTCAGGGCATTTCTCTACCCCAGGTCGGGGTACGTCCCGAAAGAACCCATGGCTACGCCAGGTCCTGTTGTGCTTCAGGCCTTTTGTCCTTCTCCATTCCAGGAAGCGGGTCAGGAGCGTCTCAATCTGCTGTGTCCAGTGTGAGCACTGGACACATACGTCCACAGAGCTGCCCCGTGGCGTAAGGCAAGCCAGCTCCTTGTGTGCTTTGGTGGACTGAAGAAGGGTTCTCCGGCCACCAAGCAGACCAATGGTGGGCAGGTGGGTGGTCGAGGCCATCTCACTTGCTTATGAGTCCTCGGGCCTTCCTTCTCCTTTGGGGGTCCGAGCACATTCGACCCGGGGCCACAAAAGCCTTTCACATGGGCTTGGTCCTAAGCGACATTTGTGATGCGGCGGGCTGGTCCTCTCTGTAGATATTTGTTCGCTTTTATAACCTGGACCTCCCTTTCACTCCAGGTTCTCGAGTCCTCACGTCCTGATGTGCACACACACAGGCAGAGGGCTCACTCGTATGGCGCAGTGGGTATTCTCGTTCCCAAAGCATTTCGACGCAGCTCGAGTGAACTGACGGGGAACGTCCCAGGTTACATATGTAACCATGATTCCCCTAAGGCAGGGGTCGGCAACCCGCGGCTCTTTCATCCCTCTGCTATGTCTCTCTATAGCTTGGGTATACCCCGACTTTTAATAAAGCCTAAACTCTTCCCCTACACTTCTTCTCGGACGGAAGTGTATTCACGTAGTGATTCTCATGGGCCAATGTGAATAAATCTAGATTCAAATTAAAAGAGACGATAGTCACGTTGTTTGGAATATGTTTTATTATTATCCAAAACAATGTCGGAGCACTGAATGCAGTTGTATGTCATTCTTACTCAAAGCCGGAGGGCGCTCTTATGCAAAAGGTCCAAAACGCACTTATATGATAGAAGTAATAACTTATATATATATATATATATATATATATATATATATATATATATATATATATATATATATATATTCCAAAAATATTATTGGAAAATTGTCGGTTATTCCAGTAGTTTATTTTTTTTTTTTTTTAGCCAACTGAAAGAGATGATGATGATGATGATGATGATTATTATTATATTACATTTGACATTTCTGTCTCCCTCACTTCTGAAATGACTGCTACTTCCCTGCCCTGTTACATAACTGAATATAAAACTTTATCAAATATCAAATATTTTGCACCTCTGCATGAAATTTCTTTAGTGAGAAAGGGGCCAAAATGGCTCTTTTGACGTTAAAGGTTGCAGACCCCTGCCCTAAGGGAACGAGATGCTGCGTCTACTTGCCATACTCCCTGCACCCCCTGCACACCATCGCTTCGCTGCAAGCTAAAGTGAGCATGTTGCCGGTGCTCTCTTATGCTTCCTGATCGCTACGTCATCCCGCTCATGATGTGCCACTTCTCTATTGGACTGATTCTACACACACTTCAGTACGGTGTCTCGCCAGAGGTGTTCCCAAAGCATTTCGACACAGCGTCTCATTCCCTTAGGGGAACCATGGTTACATACATAACCTGGGACGTTTGTTTACTTGTCATCGCAAAAATTCACCTTTGCCTGAGTATATTAGTAAAACTAACTGAATAATATTGATTTAGCTGTATTAATATTTTTGTTATTCTTTGATATTGACACTGTTGATACTGCTACCACAATCAACAGTAAACACCAAGCTTTGTTTCAGCTGAGGCTTAGGTGCTCTTACAACACACCAGTTCATATGCAAAGCCACCTGTTCCAGCATAAATACCGTCCTTGCAGAATTCTCTAACACAAGTATTTTTCTATATTCACTGTCTGTTTCAGAGAGAAACAAGCAAGAGTAAGAATCTCTCAACATGCTATTGGGTTGTAAAATTTATCTGGTCTGGCTGAGATGTCTGGTTGCCATTGTAACCAGTGGTTTAGGGGGCTCGTTCAAGACGTTTGGATGTCTGTTGAATTATTTGTTAAATATAACATATCATTGTGTCGAGTTTATTCAGACATTACAATGTGACTAAATATTATTATTATTTTTTGTGGTACCATATATAATTCTCTAAAATCTGAAAACACTTTTAGTATGTGATTTAGTAAATGATCAGAGTAAACAATGTTTATTTCCTTAACAGGGGAATCAAGGACAATATCAGGAGTCAGTCCAGATCAACACCATGAATAAATCAGGAACATACTAGGGGGAGAAAATGAATGACAAAATGAATAATCTGTATAAGAAACTTCATCCTGAAGGCAGGGACCACAATAAACTGAGACCAGCAGATGTTCTTCAGATAACTGAACATTCATTACAGTCCTGTGAGTCTTGTGCTGAAGAGCAATTGATTCAGACTTTCATACAAAAACTACTGATGATGAACTATAGAGCAAGATACATTAAAATGAAAGAGACCAATAAACAGCATCACAAACAACAACAACAACAACAACAACAACAACAACAACAACAACAACAACAACAACAAAGAGAACGATCTGAGAACAAGAGTAAAAATTCATATGATTTTTTTGAAAAAATGTCTTTTTCTAACAAAGTAACAACCCAGTCTGAGCGGATTGACCCGATGGATGTTCAAATGGCTGCATTGCATTGTGCCGATGGTTTCCTGAAGCAGCTGATTGTGACTAAACTGTCCCAGTGTCAGTATGCTTTACCTCTGCTTATTCCTGATCCATTCACACAACAGTTTGCATTTCCTCTCTGGACATTCAGACAAATCAACAAGAGCTGGAAGATGAGAAACACAAACAATGAAATCATCAGTCAAACCCAGCTGATTGTCAAGGCAGAAACTCCAATGGTGTTTTTCTTCAGGTTTGACTCTGTGTCTTCATCTAAGTCTCATCTGATGAACAGTCTGATCAATGAGAAACACAACACGTTCTTCCACAGGAACTGCCCAGGCAGCAGCAGAACCAGAGTCCTGATGGATGGAGTGGTGGAGATCGCCTGGTTCTGCCCCTCTGGATCATATGATGATAAATTCACTGACTGTGTTGCTTTCTGTAATCTACACGGTGATGCAGGAGACCATGAGAAACAGCTGCAGATCCTCACTGAAATGGCCTCAGTCAATGTTGTTCTTCTAACACAACTTCAGAGGTATGACAGAAACACAACAATAATTGAAAACCTGTACACAGGCTCAAAACCACTCATTTGTCTTTTTACTGAAGATGAATCTACTATTTTAGAGACAGATAAAACTAAATATAAGATTGGTTTGAAAGACAGAAATCAGTCAGATGTATCTGAAGAGCTTAGAAGAGCTATAAATGATTGTCTGTCAGAAAAATGTTCCACTTTCAGACTTGAAGATGTGTCCAAACACTCAGACATCAGAGTAGATGAGGAAGATGATGATGACTGCAGGAAAGGAAGAGAAGCAGCACAGCAGATGATGAGTTTACTGGAGAAGAAAGATCTGACAGAAATCAAAGAATCATTTCTGCCTCATCAGGGGAAACTGTGGCATCAGTGGTGTCAGAAAAACAAAAAACTACATCGACCTCAAACAGATGAAATAGAAATTGAAATAAGTAACCAAAAAAGCAGCTTGAAGGAAATTCGTGAACAACAGCATGAATCAGGCACCAGTGAATTTATGAAGCTATTCATTAAGCAATTGAACTCACATGATAAACATGAGAATATGTTTTTCCTTAAATGGCTCAGAATTCTTCTGGATGAATATACATCCACTGACCTTTATGCTCTGTATCATAAATATGATGAAAAATGGTCATCAGTTGCAAAACTAAAAGAAAATTATTATTCTGAAACTGATCATCTTAAAGCTGAACAAACCGAACTTGAGAAAATATCTGAGAATCTTCAAGCAGCAACCTTTGGTTTGGAGCACATCATGAGGGAGATCGGTCAGATCTATGAATCATGTTCATCTGTGAAGAAAAACAAGAAAGACCTGCAGGTTCACTTCTCTTCTCTCCCACATCTTGCAGCAGAGATGATGATCTCTGGATTTCCACTGGAGCTGATGGATGGAGATGCTGCTCATGTTCCTGTGATCTGGATCTCTGCTGTTCTAGATCAACTCATCCAGAGACTGCGAGACCAGAGAGTGTTTGTGCTGTCAGTTTTAGGGATTCAGAGCTCTGGGAAATCCACCATGCTGAATGCCATGTTTGGACTCCAGTTTGCTGTCAGTGCTGGCAGGTGCACCAGAGGAGCTTTCATGCAACTAATCAAAGTGTCAGACGAGATGAAAAAACAACTGAACTTTGAATATATTCTTGTTGTGGATACTGAGGGTCTTCGTGCTCTAGAACTTGCAGGAAGATCAACAAGACATCATGACAATGAATTGGCCACATTTGTTGTAGGTCTTGCAAATCTGACTTTGATAAACATCTATGGAGAAAACCCAGCTGAGATGCAGGACATTCTTCAGATTGTTGTTCAGGCTTTCCTGAGGATGAAGACAGTCAGACTGAACCCCAGCTGTATGTTTGTACATCAGAACGTTTCAGACATCTCAGCTGTAAAGAAAAACATGGAGGGAAGGAGACGAATGCAGAAGATACTGGATGAGATGGCAAAACTTGCTGCTAAAGAAGAAGACTCTGATGCAGAATGTTTCAGTGATGTCATTAGCTTTGATGTTCAGAATGATGTGAAGTATTTTGCTCAGCTCTGGGAGGGCAGCCCACCAATGGCACCACCAAACCCAAACTACTGTGAAAATATTGAAGAACTAAAAAAAAATATTATAGATCATGCCTCAAAAACACACGGAATGATGCTGATAGACTTAAAAGTTCGTATTATAGATCTATGGAAGGCTTTGTTGAATGAACGATTCGTCTTCAGCTTCAGAAATTCTCTGGAGATTTCAGCTTATAGGAAACTAGAGACAGAATATAGCAAATGGTCCTGGAGTCTTCGCAGTGCCATGATGGAAGCAGAAAACAAACTACACAACAAAATAGAAAATGAAGCAATTCATGAGATTGAGGAAACTGATCTTCAGAGACAACTAAAGGAGACAAGTGAAGAAGTGAAAAAATCTATGTCAGAATACTTTGAGAAAGACATACATACAGATTTACTTATTCAGTGGAAAACATCATTTGAAATCAAAATCAAAGAGCTTCAGGAAAACATTGTGAGAGAAACAAAAAGGAAACTGAATGGGATTCTTCAGCAGCGACACCTTAAGAAAAAGATTGATGCTCAGAGGACACAACATGAAAACACTCTCTATGAAAAGAGCAAAGATCTTGCTTTAAAACTCAAAGATAAAACAAATGATGAAGAAACACTCAAGAAAGAGTTTGATTTGTTTTGGGAACAGAATGTGAAGAAAATCATAACAGATACTCCTGCAGTCAAAGACATTGACATAATGAAAGATGTGAGAGAGATCCTAAGTGATATCTACAAGGGAGATCTCCCTGTAGACTACTGTAAAGATGACAATGGGTGCAATGATATTTTCCTAGTGTGGAGTTATTCTGAATATGTTACTATCAAAAAGCCCACAAGATGGTATAAAGAGGCTTACAAAAAAACCTTAAAAAAAACACTTGGATATGCTCCATCTCTTTCTTCAACAGATGAAGCCCAAATAAGATCATTAATTACTGATGTTGTTCAGCAGACAGACAAAATGATTCTGTCATTTAACATTTCAAAGATGGGCTACAGCACCAGCTACATCCAACAACTCACAGAATTCATCAAGACAAGAGTAGCAGAACAACAGGAAGGACAAGTGAAATATGAGTTCAAAAAACAATTCTTCATTGATTTGATTTATTCCATCTGTAACAGAGCAAAGGACATGATCACTGACCAACACATAATGTTCAGGGAAGCCAATGATCCTGTAATATATATTAAGAAGAAGAAAGAAGAGAATTATAGTATTTTCCAGAAATACTGTCATGGAGCAACATCAATTGCCATTTTTGGTCAGATCATCTGTCAGAAACTCAAAGAGCCCATTGAGCAGAGTGTCTACAAGAAGACTGCCAGAGATTTAGCAGATGAAATGAGATCAAACTGTCCATCCCTGAATGGAAACAGATCAAAACTAGAGAAACACATCCTGAAGACACTAGCAGAAGAGGAGGATTTTAACAAATACATGAACTACATTCATAAAAACAGAGATCACTTCAAGAGTTTCATCAGAGATGAAGTCAGTATATACATCAATGACAGGTTTAGTGTCAGTGTTTTCCCCAAGATGAAGGAAAACATTAAACTCCTGCAGCAGAAGATCATTAAAGCAGCTCATGAATCTACTGAACATGTTCAAGTGAACAGAGGAGATGTTGGTTTGTGGTTGAAGAGTTTCACACAGCAGCTCTCAGATGAGCTGATCTTCTCTGAAAAAGACCTCAGTGGAGTGAAACATGATGATGTTGATGATTTCAATCTCCTGGAAGATATGATTGGAAAAGAACTTCCTGCTATAATGTCTGACATTAGCAGTAGATTTAGCACAGAGATTTTTCCAGTAAAGCTGGACTGTAAGGACAGACCAGACCAGCTTCTGATTGATCACTTCTGTCAGTGCTGTTGGGTTCAGTGTCCATTCTGTGGAGCCACCTGCACCAACACCACAGCAAACCATATTGAAAGTCACAGTGTTCCTTTCCATCGAGTTACTGGAATAAATGGGATAAAATACAGCAATTCAACAAACTTGAGTGTTCAGATCTGCACATCAGCAGTAGCAAGCCGCACACTGTCCTTTAGTTCAAGAGCCTCAGGTAATAAAAATGTCCTCTGGAGAGAATACAGAAGAGCAGGAGGAGTTTTTGCAAAATGGAGCATCACACCTGATCTCTCTGAAATGCCCTACTGGAAGTGGTTTGTGTGCAGATTCCAGAAAGATCTAGAAAAATACTACAAAAAAACATTTGAGAAAAGTGGTAAGATTCCAAAAGAATGGAAAAAAATGGAAAAAATTGATGCTTTGGAAAGTTTGAATGATTACATTTAACTGAACAAATGAAACTCCAACTATCCTCACTGCAGAGACTCTCAAATCATCCCACTGCAGAACAAATTAGATAGAATAGCTTAATGAAAAAATTCAAATCATGTTTCACAGCATCAGTTAGATGATTAATATTTATAGTAGATAGTGGATTAAAATGATTTATGAAAAATTCTTTAAAAATTGATTGACATTTCCATTAGAATAATACATTATATTAAAATTAAAATGTTTTTGTTATTAGTTACTTATAAGTTGGGCAGTACAATTAATCGAATTTCTAGAGGTATGCTTACAGCATGTCACCTTGTGAGAGGAAGCAGACTAGACTAATGCATATGCAAGATATTGCACTTCAAAATACCAAAAAGATTTATCAATAACAAATTATTCAGAATTTTTAATGCATTTTAAAATAACTTTTCCCATCAACGGGTCACAATAAGTGAGCGGTGAACTGCGAGATGAATAGAGTGAGCTTTATAGTTACGTACACAATGTTTATCTGATACAAATAAATTACATCAGCAGATTATGTTGGAATGGACTGTTATTGATGCTTCCATAGACATCTGTGTGTATTTTAGTGTATTCTATACTTCTGTTTATTTAAATATGTGAAACCTAAAATAAACATTATGTGGTTAAAAACACTACATAGTTGTGATTATATGACAAGTGCTGAGCATGTCCATCTCTGCTTCAATGCAAACCAAAGTGCAAAAGTCTGAATATGGCAGTTATGTGATATCACTGAACATTCTAAATCCATACTCCCAGGGGCACAGAAGTAAAAGCTCCACATTTGGGACCATAGCTCTCAAAGGCCCAGTTTCATAGACGGGGCTTAGCCTAAGCCAGGATTAGGCCATAGTTCAATTAAGACATTTAAGTCATTTTTATAAACGTGTTTAAGAAAAAAATATTACTGGTGTGCATATTGAAACAATACAAAGGCACTGATATATTTTAAGATCAGTCAATGCAAGTATCTTTTAATTGAAACAGCTCAGACTTACATTTTAGTCTAGGACTAGGCTTAAACCATGTCTGTGAAACCTGGGGAAAAGGTTTAAGGTGCAGTAGGAGATCTTGAGAAATGCTAAGTTTATCCTGAGAGCACTGAAAGCGAATGTCCCATCCTCCCTGCAAATCACCGCCCAAAGCCATGACCCTGAACACATCTATGCACACAAACCAGATGACCAGAGACAGCATTACTACCAGTGGTGGACGAAGTACACAAATCAAGTACTTGAGTAAAAGTACAGATACATATAATAAAATATTACTCCAGTAAAAGTACTCCTTTTCCAATTTTACTCAAGTGAAAGTGCAAAAGTACTAAATTTTTTTTGTATGTAGGTAAACAATGTAGTGATAGATTTATTTTGCCTTTTTATATAGACTACTAGGGAAGTAACGTGATCACATGGCACAAGATCATCTCGCGAGAGCATGACAGACCGTGCAGTGTTTACGTAGATCTTTGTGTTTACAAAGTTTGCAATCTCTGTTCAAACACCAACACAATCTTATTCCACATAATCATCATTTCTGTGTTACAGACAATTAAATAACAGAAGTACAAAAATAAAAGTCTATAGTTTGGGTATAAACACTTAATGTATATAATAGCGATCAAAATGAAGGTATCTTAAAGGGTTACTCCACCCCAAAATGAAAATGTTGTCATGAATCACTTACCCCCATATCGTTCCAAAGGTTTGATCATCTTCAAAAGATATTTTGGATGAAAACTGGCAGCTTTTTGACTGTCCCATTGACTGCCAAGTAAAATACACTATCAAGGATCAGAAACGTATGAAAGACGTTGTCAAAATAGTCCATCTGCCATCAGTGGTTCAACCATAATTTTACGAAGCTACTGGAATACTTTTTGTACGTAAACAAATATAACGACTTTAGTCATTTTGGATAGTATCCACTGGACGCAGCTGCAACATGCGGATATGCTGTTTTCATTCGAATCAGAGCATAAATACACACAGACGGTTTCATCGAACACACGCGCGTTGCCATGGTCACGCGTCTGGCCCTAAGTTGACTTCTGGTCTGTCCTCCACAAACAATAAAAACAACAGCAAAGTCCATCTAGAGTAGATTATTTATAATAATTAGCAAAAATAAATAAGTAAATTAGCTAGCAAGTTGTAACTATGTCTAGTCAGTATTATTTTGGGCTACCATTAGAAGAAAAAAAAAAACGTTATTTGGCCAAACATATATGCGACAAAGTTGCACTACCAGACCCGTTCAACAAAAGGTTGGGGCAAGAATGCTTTTCTACACGCCTGTCTGCTTTACCGGATATCAGTCAGGTACACATATTTGAATACCTAGTGGAGAAGGAATGTGTATATACACACTAACATACACGAATGGAAATACCCGTGTTGTTTACGGTGAAATTGAGGCGGGTCAGATGCTTTCAAAGAGTTACTCCGCATGGATCATTGCTAGAAAATCCGGCGAAGTCCAGAGTGGGCATTGTACATGCATGGCAGGGTAAGTATGGCTGGCTAACTAAACAATAAACTAAAATTATATTTTAAAGTAGCATTTATATTAGACCTTTTTCAATAAAATGTCTATCTGGATCTGTGCAGCAATGGGGTGTGAAGTCATGTCGGTACGATTTTGGTTACTGTGGAGCAGTGCGTCCAGGATGGTCTGCAGAGTGGCCCATCTGTCACTTCAAAACCAAGTGTTTGGTCAAGGGTGATTAAGAGGGGAGTCTTTTTGCAGTTATTATATTTTTTATATTAATTATATCCTGGTCTTTTCAGTGTGAAGCTGGTGGTATTTTGTACAACATGACATATATCATGGCTATTTTCCTTAATAATTATTGTTATTATAATGTATATTTATGTATAATTTCAGATATACTTTTACGCCAATCCACAACCAATAACTGCAAAAAAACTCCCCTTATTAGTCACCCTTGACACTTGGTATTTCCAACAACACGGGTATTTCCATTTGTGTAGGTTAGTATGCATTTAACTTTTCCAGAATGAAAATAGTTATACGCATCCAAGCTGCGAGATGCCTTAAACGCCTCCCGTGTATATACACATTCCTTCTCCACTAGGTATTCAAATATGTGTACCTGACTGATATCCGGTAAAGCAGACAGGCGTGTAGAAAAGCATTCTTGCCTCAACCTTTTGTTGAACGGGTCTGATGTGCAACTTTGTCGCATATAAGTTTGGCCAAATAACGTTTTTTTTCTTCTAATGGTAGCCCAAAATAATACTGACTAGACATAGTTACAACTTGCTAGCTAATTTACTTATTTATTTTCGCTAATTATTATAAATAATCTACTCTAGACGGAATTTGCTGTTGTTTTTATTGTTTGCGGAGGACAGACCGGAAGTCAACTTAGGGCCAGACGTGTGACCATGGCAACACGCGTGTGTTCGATGAAACCGTCTATAGAAAATGTGTCCGTGTGTTGTGGCTGACACAGAACAGCGTACTGTTTACGTCCAGTGGATACTATCCAAAATGGCGCTACGGTGACAGAGAGGAGATGAATTGTTGACTAAAGTCATTCTTTTTGTTTTCTTTGCATACAAAAAGTATTCTCGTAGCTTCGTAAAATTATGGTTGAACCACTGATGGCAAATGGACTGTTTTGACAACGTTTTTCATAGGTTTCTGGATCTTGAAAGAGTTATTTACTTGGCAGTCAATGGCACAGCCACAAAGCTTCTGGTTTTCATCCAAAATATCCTAAATTGTGTTTCAATGACCAGCAAAGCTTTTACGGGTTTGGAAAGACATGGGGGTAAGGGGTTATTCAACAAATTTTCATTTTGGGTGGAGTATCCCTTTAATACGTGTATGTATTGTAAGGCTTATCCTCTTCCACCAGGAGGTGGCGACAACTGCATGTTTAAAAAGGCATTTATCATTGAATCATTCATTCAGGAGATTCCAATAGTAAAACAACTCTTTATTAATTGTAAAATTAGCTTGATCAAATATATATATATATAAAAAAAAAGACTTGACAATGAACAATGTGTCAGAATCACTAGTAAATGTTATTTAGTTTAGATTTGTAATCTTTTTTTCTTCAGAATCATGCGAGAATTGTGATCTCCAATTTCAAAACAAAATGTGTTTTTTTAAATTGCTGTGCGTTCACACCGCCGCCGGCAAGAGTGTCAAAGTGCCCGGAAGTCATTCATTTTCAATGTGAGCCGGGCGGCGAGCTCCGGCGAGAAGCGTCGCGGCGCATCTTGGGCGGTGTGGGCGTCGAGGACAGTTGAAATCAGGGGTGCGTCTCAATCAGTTCCCTAGCTCCCAAGGTCGTGAATCAATAGATCGTGTACACGAAGTCGGGTGCTAGTCAGCCCTGGCTCACTACACATTGGGACACTTTTGATTCGTAATTTCCGGCGACAGACTAGTCGCACTGTTAAACGTCACCACTCGTATTTATTAACAACTGGCAGGTCAGATATCTTTGTAAATATATTTTATTAATGTTATTTAAAGTATATTCTAAGAAAATAGATTTAATGTTTGGCTGTTCTGTTAGTATTCAGCTGAATATTAATTATAAATGTTAACAATATTATCTGTTATCTGTCTAACAATGTTTGTATTTATGTGAAAGTAACAAACCGCATAAAGAACGTCAAAAGTTTAAAATCTCTAACTTAAATAATGATTTGATATATACAACAACGATAACAAGCTACTTAAATTTGTAGAAGAAGTTTGCCGAGACGTCCGCCATCTTTTTCCAACCGAGAGGATTAAAAAAAAAAATGACGTAATAATTTCCGTTAAGGGAACACAGGGAGCAACGATGCTCCCTAGTTTTTGCGGTGCATTGTGGGATTTTTCAGTGAGCGAACGTTCCAGTGCACTGGAAGAATTTCGCGATAGAGACAGCCCTTAAAATGGCCGACTCCCTGATCAGTGCCCTTACTACTGAATAAGGGAGCTGATTGAGACGCACCCCAGGTCAACTTTATGGTAATGAGCTATGACGCGGTTCGGCGCAACCAATTGGAATGTACAAGTTCCCCCCTTGAGAGGATTCTACAGAACGCAGTCCTGTAAACTTTGGTGCCGCACTAGTTCTTAAGCTTTTTCGTGCTAGAAAATGTTTTTCAGCGGAATCTAATTAATTTGATCAAAATAACACAGACTTAACCAACTGCATTAAGGCTACACTTCAACCAGGACTGTTTGGAATGTAGGCTGCACACAAATTAATGTTAATTAAAGAACACGGCTAGTAAATGTCTGCTATAAACTGCATTTTGAAATTAGACTAGCATTTAACAATGAACACAAAAGCCACACCACACAAATGGCATTTAATTTGTTTATTTCATTAGCAAACACATAACTATAATTGTTAACTTTCTTTTAATCGATCAAATTCTTACTTTCACCTTTAAAACTTAAAACCTACTTACACCTACTTGTCTGAATAAGATCAACAAGCATGTTGTCAGAGCATCCGCCGTCTTTCAACAGCGTTGTGAGCAGAGCAAATTTTGATGTGGTGTGAACGCACGGTTATCCAGAATCATGCAGCATTAGTTTTCATGTTTATTACTGCATATGATTCATTAAAATAGAAGTTAAATTTCAAAAAGTACAACAGTATATTTTTTACAATTTTGGGGGGAATAAAATGTTGTATATAATCAAGTAAATTATATATGAACAAATCCCTCTGTAAAAACCTTCAGGATATAAGACAAGAATAAAAATGTAAAGTTTGGTGTGTGAAAATGCTACTGAAGTGGAGATTTATGGCTCAGTGTAGGAAAAAAAACTCATTTTGAGAAAACAGGTTTTAAAAATATGTATTGTAATTTAAATATATTGACACAAATAGATGAAGTATAAAATAAACAC
The DNA here is from genome assembly GCA_033026305.1 of Cirrhinus molitorella. Lineage (NCBI taxonomy): Eukaryota > Metazoa > Chordata > Actinopteri > Cypriniformes > Cyprinidae > Cirrhinus > Cirrhinus molitorella. The sequence continues at coordinate 53,156,559 of CM065117.1, forward strand.
TTAACAGTGTCTTTTGGATGTTTTCCTTCCACTAGTCTGAAAACAAACTTTATAAAAAACCAAAAAGCCCAAAATCTCAAATTTGACAGGTGACTGAAAAAACAGTTTTTGCCTGCAGTGTCTCGCCTTAAATAAACTTTTAACAAGTTAAACACCTTTAATCACTCACTGCTTCGCCTCTTTGACCATTACTTTTTAAATGATGCGCGCAACTAGGGCTGTGAATCTTTGTGTAAACAGCAAATCCATTCGATTCACGATTCATAGGGTTTCAATTCGATTCAAGAACGATTTTTGCAAATTCGGAACAATTCCATTCGAGACGATTCACAAATTTGATGCGAATCGATTATTAACATGATTTTTTAAATGTTTCCCCCTAAATTCTTTATATGCTTAGTACACTTCTGACTTTATGGAGTCCGAGAGTAAGGGCAAAATAATAATAATAATAATAATAATAATAATTAAAAATAAATAAATAAATAAAACACTTTTGTCCACTTTTAGATGTTAGTTTAATGATGCTATGGCATGACATTTAGCATATGTAGACATTTCACCATAGTGAAAAGTAATCTATTTAAAATACATTTATTTCAAACTAAGTATAGTTCAAATCTATTAACATATTTATTAATATATCCCTCCAGACCTAAAATGTGATTTAATGTCACTATTGCTGAGGATTGTACTATAATTTAATAAAAATGTCTTTAAATGCAACATATTTAAAGTGTACCTGAAATATACTTCAGTTCACACTTTATGTCAGTTTAGTATAGGCTACTGAAATTGTAAGGTATATTTTATTAAGGACCTAAATATGTCAATTTATACTTAGCATGAAATAAATGTATTTCAAATACTTTGTATAATACTTATTTCTCTTTATTCTTTTATTAGCCTATGTAAGCCAAGATTTTTAAAAAAGGCTTTAAAAGTAGGCATTTTATTTCACACGCATGATGCGAGCTTCTGTATCTTATTTTCATAAAATGAAATGCTACAGGATTTAAACTATTACTTTAGGCGAATTATAATTTTAATGATGTAGTAACGAACGTAACTTTCATGCATGCCACAGATAACGTAAACATTGTGCTCTTATTTTAAGGTTGCTGTTTCCTTCGTATTTTCGGTTTAACTACATTAAGTTAAAACGTCACTTATGTTCAGTGGAATTGTGCGTATGCTTTCAGACACTTACATTGTTTTTGCTCCATCCAAACGCGCAGCTTTCACCTGCTCATGTAACGTCAGTATGTGGTATGACTGAGAGCCACTGAAAACTACTGAAAAGTAAACCTACTTTCCACGAACACTAAAGATCATTGCACATTGTAGAGATGAGGCCTCAAAAAACGTGTCGATGAGCGCGCGCCATCCAGTGGCAGGCAGTGAATGAAGCAATTGATGAGGAAACGAACAATACTGTTCAAGGTCTGTTAATTCGTGCTTGTAGTAATGTATATACTTTAAAGCACTGAATCGCTATAGAATTCACGATTCATTCGATAGTGTTTTAAATCGATAAATAGCTGAAATCATCGATTCACGATTAAAAAATTCATGTTTGAAGATTGATGCATATTGCAACCTATTTCAGAGACGTAACCAAAGGGAAAACCCCAAGTCTTAAAGGGGCAGACACCCAGACCACAATATGCATCATCAGGTTTTGTAATCGATGCATCGAGAAAACGAGTGAATCGTTACATCCTTATGGGCAACAGTTGCATGCGGGCTACGTTCGGATTTCTTAAAGGGGACGAATTGGAATGTCCAAAAGGATTCTAAGAATAAACTAAAATCCTACAAGACAAAGTAAAATTCAATTAAATTAAATCAGAATGTCCAAAAGGATTCTAAGAATCCAGAAAAGATGCTAAAGGATAACTGATATTCCTACCCAGATAGTATACACTTCCGGGCCGCATCTGGGCCAAACATGGCACATCTGGCTCAGTTCCGGCAATGGCAGAGGTCATATGGGCCGGATCTGGCCCACACACATCAAGCCGGTTTTAGTGTCAGTTGTGGCTCGTTGTATGTGGGCCAGATCTGGCCCATGTGTGACAAACCGGTTTTAGGTTGAGTTCTGGCACGTTGTATGTGAGCCAGATCTGGCCCATGTGTAGCAAACCGGTTTTAGCTTGTGTTCTGGCACGTTGTATGTGGGCCAGATCTGGCCCATGTGTGACAAACCGGTTTTAGGTTGAGTTCTGGCTCGTTGTATGTGGCCAGATCTGGCCCATGTGTAGCAAACCGATTTTAGGTTGAGTTCTGGCACGTTGTATGTGGCCAGATCTGGCCCATGTGTAGCAAACCGATTTTAGGTTGAGTTCTATGTATGGGCCACATCTGGCCTATACCAGGTGATTAAAATGATTTTTACATTTTATCCATTCAAAAACTATGAAAGCTATCCCAGCTTTGCACATAAATGTAGTGCAATGCAGACTAAATAAAACATAGTAGGACATTTGTGTCTACGGCTTGCTGAGCAATGGCGTTTTCAATTGGCCATAATACCTGCAAACCAATAGAAATGCTTTTCTATCACTGCATGTCCTGCTCCTCACAGTTTGTCACACAGAATGCAGATTAACGAGTGGCAGCTTTTAATGATTATAAAGGAGTTTGCAAGTGACATTGAATTTACAAAATAGTTTTCTGCATTTTTTATTTTATGCAAAAGTTAATATAAACTAACTTTTAGGAACACTGTTGTCTGATTGTGCTCTATTTTGTCAACAAAAATAGTTCCAAACAAAGTCACAGCTGAGCCACGGCACATCTCCAAGCAAACATAGCACTGTTTTGTTTATGAATGCTTCATTCCTGAATGAATCAGCCGTTTAAATGAAACGACTGAAATAATGATGTAGTGACAAAGACAGTGGCTTGCTGCCACCTACTGGTGGCATTACTTAACATTAACTTAATACAATTTTTTTAATTAAATATATTAATGCCACCTCAGAGTTCCACATTTGTGCTCTTCTGTGCCGTGCAAAGATTAATTGTTGTTGCTGATTTCATTTGACTGGTAACTTATTCTTCATGTTTGTATCTTATTATTTTAAATGAATTTATTGTTTAAAATTATTATAATTTTTTATTTATTTATTTATTTTTGATAAAATTTTATAAATCTAAATATTTTGGCACAAAATATGGCACACATTTAATAAAGTTAAAATGGCATTACAAAGGTAAAAAAAAAACCTATAAGGAGTTAAATATCACTTTGAAAGTAAATTTCTGTTATAGATCAGGTGTTCCTAATGTGTGTGTGTGTGTGTGTGTGTTTTTAGTAGAAGCACTAGTGCTCCTGAAAAGAAATGTAAGCATATAGTCCTTAAGCTAATGTTACCTTTTTTATTTCACTAATAAATCTTTTTATTTTCATCATTATTATTATTATTAAACACAAGGAGTCATTAATGATGACATACAAATTCACACTCAATGCATCTTTAATTGGACAAGAATTGCACGTGCCTGTCTTACTATACAAGAAGGCAAGGCAAGGCAAGGCAAGTTTATTTATATAGCACATTTCATACACAATGGTAATTCAAAGTGCTTTACATAAAAGGAAATAATAAAATCATGAGATTATGAATTAAAATAATCATAAAAAGTAATAATCACAACAATAAAACAATTAAAATGATTTTTAAAAAATGATTTAAAATGAATTAAAACAGGAATAAAAATGATTATACATAAAATACATTGCAATAAGTTCGGACGTAGCACAGTGCTCATTCATTAAATGCACAACTGAACAAATTAGTTTTTAGTCTGGATTTAAATGTGGCTAGTGTTTTAGCATATCTGATCTCTTCTGGAAGCCGATTCCAATCGTGGGCAGCATAAAAGCTAAAGGTGGATTCCCCTTGTTTTGTGTGAACCCTTGGTAATTCTAACTGACTCGATCCTATAGTGATCTGAGTGGCCTGTTAGGTTTGTATTCAGTGAGCATATCTGCAATGTACAGGTCCTTCTCAAAAAATTAGCATATTGTGATAAAGTTCATTATTTTCTGTAATGTACTGATAAACATTAGACTTTCATATATTTTAGATTCATTACACACAACTGAAGTAGTTCAAGCCTTTTTTTTGTTTTAATATTGATGATTTTGGCATACAGCTCATGAAAACCCAAAATTCCTATCTCAAAAAATTAGCATATCATGAAAAGGTTCTCTAAACGAGCTATTAACCTAATCATCTGAATCAATTCCTGAGGCTTTTAAAAACTCCCAGCCTGGTTCATTACTCAAAACCGCAATCATGGGTAAGACTGCCGACCTGACTGCTGTCCAGAAGGCCATCATTGACACCCTCAAGCAAGAGGGTAAGACACAGAAAGAAATTTCTGAACGAATAGGCTGTTCCCAGAGTGCTGTATCAAGGCACCTCAGTGGGAAGACTGTGGGAAGGAAAAAGTGTGGCAGAAAACGCTGCACAAAGAGAGGGGGACCTGCGGAAGCAGTGGACTGAGTCTGGAGTAGAAACATCCAGAGCCACCGTGTACAGGCGTGTGCAGGAAATGGGCTACAGGTGCCGCATTCCCCAGGTCAAGCCACTTTTGAACCAGAAACAGCGGCAGAAGCGCCTGACCTGGGCTACAGAGAAGCAGCACTGGACTGTTGCTCAGTGGTCCAAAGTACTTTTTTCGGATGAAAGCAAATTTTGCATGTCATTCGGAAATCAAGGTGCCAGAGTCTGGAGGAAGACTGGGGAGAGGGAAATGCCAAAATGCCTGAAGTCCAGTGTCAAGTACCCACAGTCAGTGATGGTCTGGGGTGCCATGTCAGCTGCTGGTGTTGGTCCACTGTGTTTTATCAAGGGCAGGGTCAATGCAGCTAGCTATCAGGAGATTTTGGAGCACTTCATGCTTCCATCTGCTGAAAAGCTTTATGGAGATGAAGATTTCATTTTTCAGCACGACCTGGCACCTGCTCACAGTGCCAAAACCACTGGTAAATGGTTTACTGACCATGGTATTACTGTGCTCAATTGGCCTGCCAACTCTCCTGACCTGAACCCCATAGAGAATCTGTGGGATATTGTGAAGAGAAAGTTGAGAGACGCAAGACCCAACACTCTGGATGAGCTTAAGGCCGCTATCGAAGCATCCTGGGCCTCCATAACACCTCAGCAGTGCCACAGGCTGATTGCCTCCATGCCACGCCGCATTGAAGCAGTCATTTCTGCAAAAGGATTCCCGACCAAGTATTGAGTGCATAACTGAACATAATTATTTGAAGGTTGACTTTTTTTTGTATTAAAAACACTTTTCTTTTATTGGTCGGATGAAATATGCTAATTTTTTGAGATAGGAATTTTGGGTTTTCATGAGCTGTATGCCAAAATCATCAATATTAAAACAATAAAAGGCTTGAACTACTTCCGTTGTGTGTAATGAATCTAAAATATATGAAAGTCTAATGTTTATCAGTACATTACAGAAAATAATGAACTTTATCACAATATGCTAATTTTTTGAGAAGGACCTGTATAGTGATATTCTCAATGTAACTCAGAAAAAAGGATACAAGTTTAATTCATTTGAAATACTTTTGCTTAAAGTTACTCTGTCAGATATGCAAAAGAAATCTGTCTTATCTCTTATTTTAGCTACTGTGTATAGACCACCAGGGCCGTATACAGACTTTCTAAAAGAATTTTCAGATTTCCTTTCTGACCTGTTGGTTAATTTTGATAAAGCACTAATTGTCGGAGACTTTAACATTCACGTCGATAATACAAGTGATGCCTTAGGGCTTGCGTTTACTGACCTATTATATTCTTTTGGAGTCAAGCAAAATGTCACCGGGCCCACTCATCGTTTCAATCATATGCTAGATTTAATTATATCACATGGAATTGATCTTACTGATATAGATATCGTACCTCAAAGCGATGATGTTACTGACCATTTCCTTGTATCATGCACGCTGCGTATGACTGATATTAACTATATCGCTCCACGCTATCGTTTGGGCAGAACCATTGTTCCAGCCACTAAACATTTATTCACAAGTAACCTGCCTGATTTATCTCAACTGCTCTGTGCACCCAGTAATACACAGGATCTAGACAAATTAACTAGCAACATGGACACTATCTTCTCTAATACATTAGAAGCTGTTGCCCCCATCAAATTGAAAAAAGTTAGAGGAAAACGTACTGCGCCATGGTACAACAGTACTACCCATTCTCTCAAGAAAGAAACTCGTAATCTTGAGCGCAAATGGAGAAAAACTAATTTGGAAGTTTTTAGAATTGCGTGGAAAAACAGTATGTCCAGCTATAGACAGGCTCTAAAAGCTGCCAGGGTCGAGCACATCTGCAAACTCATAGAAAATAACCAAAACAATCCAAGGTTTTTATTTAGCACAGTGGCCAGATTAACAAATAATCAGATGCCGCCCGACCGAAATATTCCTTTACAGTTTAATAGTAATGACTTTATGAACTTTTTCACTGATAAAATAGATAACATCAGAAATACAATAACCAATGTAGATTCTACAGTGTCTAATATGTCAATTTCCTTTTTCACACCCAAAGAAAACCTGCAGTGCTTTACCACTATAGGACAGGAAGAGCTAAATAAACTTATCAATACATCTAAACCAACAACATGCCTATTAGATCCTGTACCCACTAAATTACTGAAAGAGTTGTTACCTGTAGCAGTAGAACCACTCCTCAATATTATTAACTCTTCGTTATCTTTAGGACATGTCCCAAAACCATTCAAGTTAGTGGTTATTAAGCCTCTTATTAAGAAACCACAACTAGACCCTAATGAACTAGGAAATTACAGACCCATTTCTAATATTCCGTTTATGTCTAAAATTTTAGAAAAAGTTGTATCTGCTCAATTATGCTGCTTTTTGCAAAAAAATGATATCTATGAAGAATTTCAATCAGGTTTCAGGCCCCATCATAGCACAGAAACTGCACTTGTTAAAATCACTAATGACTTGCTTCTTGCGTCAGACCAAGGCTGCATCTCATTGCTAGTTTTACTTGACCTTAGTGCTGCGTTTGACACTATAGACCATGACATACTAATAGATCGACTACAAAACTATGCAGGTATTCAAGGGCAGGCTTTAAGATGGTTTAGATCCTACCTGTCTGATCGCTACCACTTTGTTTACTTAAACGGGGAGTCGTCTCAATTATCACCAGTAAAGTATGGAGTGCCACAAGGATCTGTCCTAGGTCCTCTGCTTTTCTCAATATACATGTTGCTCCTTGGCAATATTATTAGGAAATATGGAATTAGTTTCCATTGTTATGCTGATGATACTCAACTATATATCTCAACAAGACCAGATGAAACTTCTAAATTATCAAAGTTAACAGAGTGTGTTAAAAATGTAAAAGACTGGATGACCAATAATTTTCTCCTATTAAATTCAGATAAGACAGAGATATTACTTATCGGACCAAAAATTAATACACAAAATCTCTTGGATTACAATTTGCAACTAGATGGATGTACTGCTGCTTCCTCTACTGTCAAAAGTCTGGGTGTTATATTAGACAGCAATCATATTTCCCATGTTACAAAAACAGCATTCTTCCATCTTAGAAACATTGCCAAGCTGTGAAACATGTTACCTGTTTCTGATGCAGAAAAGATAGTTCATGCATTTATGACCTCTAGGCTGGACTATTGTAATGCATTGCTAGGTGGTTGTCCTGCATCTTCAATAAACAAGCTACAGTTAGTCCAAAATGCAGCTGCTAGAGTCCTTACCAGGTCAAGAAAATATGACCATATTACCCCAATTTTAAAGTCTCTGCACTGGCTTCCTATTAGGTTCCGTATCAACTATAAAATACTACTTCTTACCTATAAGGCCCTAAATGGTTCAGCTCCTGCGTACCTAACTAGTCTTCTACCTCGCTACAATCCATCACGCTCCCTAAGGTCGCAAAACTCAGGACTCTTGGTAGTACCTAGAATAGCAAAGTCCACTAAAGGAGGTAGAGCTTTTTCACATTTGGCTCCCAAACTCTGGAATAACCTTCCTGATAATGTTCGGGGTTCAGACACACTCTCTCTGTTTAAATCTAGATTAAAGACACATCTTTTTAGCCAAGCATTCACATAGTGCATCTCAACTTTTACTGCAGTTATATCTGATCAATTGCACATTATGAATCTTTAGCTTTGGTTGAACAAATCCTTTTGCTTGGTTTGAACAGCAGCTATGCTAATTATGTTCCTATTTGTTCTCTGTTTCTGCCACGGGATTGACATCTCGTGGTAACTAGGAATTACACAAGCTACAGTCTGGATCAGGAACACCGAAGAAGAGATGATGATGCCAACCCCTTTAGAGGACTTTAGATGATATCAGCCCTGAAACACCATACATCACTACCGAATTTTACTGCAGTGATTTGATTGCAACATATAATCATTAATGTTAACATTATACAAATTGTACAAACTTTAATTTAACAAACCTTAATTATTGTACAAACTTTAATTTAACAAACTTTAATTATTGTACAAACTTTAATTTGCTGTTAAGCTGCTTTGAAACGATTTGTTTCGTGAAAAGCGCTATACAAATAAACTTGACTTGACTTGACACATTAAATGAGAAACGCAACACAACTAATTAAAAGAAAAATTACAGCTTCCATAATTTACTTATTATACTCAAAAACTGCTTTCTGGACCTAACTGCAGGAATCAATGACGAAATCACAAAATATTTCTCATCTCCGTCAAGGGTTGTGTGCTGATGTCATAGTTTGGAAATCAAATGTAGCCAGGTCTCTGAGAAAATTACTTTGTTACTTTCGTCCAACGTTACTTGATCACCCCTGCTCTCCCCTACATTCTTTACACACCATTTATGTGTAGGGACTCCTAAAAACTAAATTGTTTAAAATGCTTAAACTGTATTTTTTTTTATTTATTTTATTTTCTTTATTTTAAAGTATGATGCAATAACTTTGGGTTGCTGATATCCAATGAGAGGGCATGTTTAAAACAGGTGTACTATGGACAGCCAATGACTGTTGAGCCTGAGGGTGTGCCATAATGCGAATCACGTAATGAGGAAGAAGATATTGCACATGGTGAGAACGGGTACTGCGTGCAAGATCAGCTCGTCTCAGTGGACATTGCGTCATCCTTTTGGAGACTGATATATTAATTGTAATATAAGGCCCAAAGTGCAGCGCGACAACGCGTGTTTTATTTTTCTGTTTATATGTAAAGTGTGGTTTTGGTTGATCCGGTAACTAACAAGTTGCGGAGGACTTCAGACGTGCGTGCGAAAGCGGACAATTGAAGCATTTCATCGGTAGAAGTGGATCGGCTGGATTCATCTGCTTCGCAGGACGGCTCGTGAGGAAACGCTGACTGTTTGTGGCGTGGGTGAGTTCATTCCTGGACAGGATTATTTGCGATTTCGTCATCTGATTAATGTGCACCAACTAACTGGGCCCCAACGTTAAGATCGATCGTACATTTGAACTGTTTGACTGACTCGACGTACATTTGAACTGTTTGACTGACTCGCGTGAATTTTCATTGACTGAAAGATATGTAATTATTGTTTATGCAGTACTGAGAAACTGCGTATAGTGTGAACTGCGAGTTTCACAAGTGTATAACTGATCTTGAAAAAGATATTGTTGTTTTTTCATTATTGTTGTACCTGGTTCTAAAGGAAACTGAGTGTTTTACTCAAACAGGGTTTAAACTGATGTTGTATATCTCGATTCAAGTATAATCTTAAAACAAATAGGAGCAAAGTTAAGGTTAAGAAGTAGAGTGTAATAAGTGTGAAAGAACAAAAACTTCTGAGACCATAAAAGAGGTTTATATCTTTATTTAAAAGAGAAGCAACTCGTATGTCATTAGAAAGAAGTGTCTACCTGTTTTTATAGGAAAAAAAGGGATTGTTATTGGTTTCTTTATTTACTGTTTTCTCTGAGGGAAAAAAAGGAAGCATTACATTTAAATGGAAGAAAAATAAATCTTTGTTATTCTTTTCCTTTTAAACATTTGCCTTTGTATTTTTATTTACAAAGTTACTAAATTCTTGTGAATTGTAAGAGTTATTCAATTGATCTTTAGTAAGGAATAGTAAAATATTGGTACAGGAGGAAAAAAAATACATTTACAGTTAGATTTGTGTTAAAAGACAAAAAAAGGGAAAATACCGGCCTAATTCACCATTCAACTGTCGGGAATCCGGGTTTCTTGTTGGAGTAATAAGTAAATTGACCCCTAGGGTAATAGAAGGGTTACATTTTGGAGGCACCGCTGGGATGGTTTTTTATTTTTCCCTGTCTACCAGTTTCTCTCTTTTATAATTTAGATAAGCAGCGGAAAGTGACCTGAAATTTATTTTTGTCAAGCAACTTGCCTTTAGTTTCAAGGTATGGATATCTCACAGACTGTTCAGTGGGCTAGGGAGGAGAATGTTAGCCCCTCACATGCTGTTGTGTTGGGCAATGTTCCTTTGGACACTAGTGATGACACTATTGGGAAAGTGTTAAATGCAGTGAAGGTTTTGGGTCGTACTAAAATTTGTGGTCGCCGTGGTGATGTAACTGGCAAGCAGTTGTTTATTTTAGTGGAGACTAGCACAGACCTTGATCCAAGTACCCTACCTCCTCAAGTAGGTATTGAACAGGAAGCTGGGCCCTGGCGTGTTCACTTTGTGGGTAGTCTATTAGCTGATGATCCCACTGCTGACACTGACACCTTTCAGATTAAGTTGTTAGCCCTATTGCAGCAGGAGGGTAAGTCTATGGATGAAGTGAAGGCCATAGTAATGGGAGATCAGTCTCCTAAATCTGATATCAGTGTGGATCTAGTAAATGCTATAGGTAAATTAGTAGACAGATGTAACCAATCATCTACTGATGGACCTAGTTACCGAAAACTGAGGTTGTTTTCAGGATTGAAACCTGTCCCACCAGGAGAAGAAGAGTATGAAATCTGGATGGAACAGGCTGCTCAAATGACAAGTGAATGGCAGTGCACTGAAGCTGCAAAGAAACAACGCATTGTCGAGAGTTTGCGAGGTCCTGCTGCTGATATTGTCAGGTTTTTAAAAGTGAGTAGCCCATCTGCAACTGCGAATGAGTATTTAGCCGCACTTGAAACTGCTTATGGGACTACTGAGAGTGGGCCTGACCTTATGGCTAGATTTCGTCACACCTACCAAGAAAGTGGAGAGAAACTTTCAGCTTTCTTGTACCGCCTGGACAAACTTCTTCACAGAGCCTTGTTAAAGGGAGGGATTGATGCAGCTGGCATAAATCGAGCCCGAATGGAGCAGCTAATTAAGGGAGCACTTACCAATGATATGGTTGCATTGCGAATCCGAATGACTCACACTTTGCAGAATCCCCCATCTTTTTCACAGCTGATGAAGGAAATTCGTGAAGAAGAACATTGGGTAGCTGCAAGGGAAAATGTTAAAGTTTCTGTTGCCACTGTTGTCTCTCCCCAAGCATCTGTGCCATCTGAATTACAAAACCTAAAGAAAGAGGTTAAAGAGCTATCTACCCAGATGAGTCAACTGTTGAACGTGGTTACTGCACCCTGTACTTCTGATTGTGCTCCTCAGAAGATGCCTGTTAAAAACCCTGAGAGTGTGAACCGAGACAACTCCCAAAAACCTAAACCCATCCAGCCACCAGTGCCTGTGATCTTTTGCTACAAATGTGGTGAAGATGGACATAAGAAGTGGGAGTGCAAAGCACCGGAAGACCTCAGGAAAGTGAATCAGAAGCTGATAAAGATGCATCGCCTGCAGGGAAACTGGGCAGGAGCTCAGTGAAGGAACGGCACAGGGCTCCTGAAACAACACGTTCCACTTGTGGTTCATTCATGCTTGATGCTGATAAGCCAAACTTGCCTGAGGGGTTAGTAGGACCTGTCTCTGAAGTGCCTGTCCAGATAGAAGGTATTTATGCCAAAGCTCTTCTTGACAGCGGTTCACAGGTTACTCTAGTATACCGAAGTTTTTATGATACCTATCTGAAGCACCTGGAACTTCAGCCTGTGAAAAACCTTGAGATTTGGGGTTTAAGCTCACATAAATACCCCTATGATGGATACTTGCCCCTCAGACTTGAGTTTACAGAAGGTGTAGCTGGTGTGCATCAAGTGATTGATACGCTTGCCATTGTATGTCCAGACCCTGTGAAACGGGAAGGGATAGCCATTGTGCTTGGGACCAACACTAGCTTAGTGAAGAAGCTGCTTGAGTCTTGTCGTAAACAAGCTGGTGAGAAATTCTTAAATGTGCTGACCATACATCCTGTAATCAGAGAGGCGTATGAGACAATTCAACAAACAGATGTTTCACTGGATGACCCAGACAAGCATGGAACAGTTTGGTTTGTGAAGCATAACCCTGTTGTCCTGAAACCAAATCAAGTTCTGCAACTTCCTGGTCTGCTCAAGTTCCCTGGTCAAATGACTGAATCACTGGTGCTAGTAGACAGAGCAGCAGTTGGTGATACAAGCTCTGATCACTTAGAGGTGAGGCCTGAACTTCATTCAGTGTCTGTTGTATCCAGTCGCCGAGTTACAGTGACTGTCAAAAACATGTCTACAAAAGAAGTATGGGTGAAGCGTGGAACTTCTCTTGCCCATGTTTTTCCAGTATCCTTAGTGCCACAACTTACCGCAAAACCACCATCAGAGCAAAATGCTTTGACACCTGCGTCCTTCGATTTCGGAGATTCTCCCATGCCTGTAGAAGCAAAACAAAGATTGTGTGAGAAAATGATGCAGAGAAAGGAAGTGTTCTCTCTACATGAATGGGATGTGGGATGTTCGAAAAGCACCACCCATGAGATAAGGCTGAATGATTCACGCCCGTTCAGAGAAAGATCACGCCGCCTTGCCCCCGCTGACTTAGAAGATGTGCGACTGCACCTACAAGAACTACAAAGTAGTGGCATTATATCAGAGTCCCGCAGCCCCTATGCTTCGCCCATTGTTGTGGTGCGCAAAAAGTCTGGAAAAGTCAGAATGTGCGTGGACTATAGGACGCTCAACCAAAGGACTATACCAGACCAGTATACTGTGCCCCGCATTGAGGATGCTCTCCATAGTCTTTCTGGAAGCAGATGGTTCAGTGTTCTCGACTTGAGGAGTGGGTACTATCAAATACCCATGAGTGATGCCGACAAGGAGAAGACTGCGTTCATCTGCCCGGTGGGGTTCAATGAATTTGAGCGTATGCCTCAAGGGATCTGTGGAGCACCAGCCACTTTCCAAAGAGTCATGGAGCGTGCTGTAGGAGATATGAACTTTTTGGAAGTGTTCGTATACTTGGATGATTTAATCATCTTTGGACGAACCATTGAGGAGCACGAAGAACGCCTTTTAAAAGTCCTTGATAGGCTGAAAGATGAGGGCCTAAAGATCTCTCTTGACAAGTGTCAATTTGGTAGGACTTCTGTGAACTACGTAGGGCACATTGTGTCACAGGATGGGATATCCACTGATCCTTCCAAGATTGAGGCTGTTGTATCCTGGCCTCAGCCCCAGACAGTAACAGAGCTCAGATCTTTTCTAGGGTTTTGTGGATATTACAGGCTTTTCGTAAAGGATTTCTCAAAGGTGTGTCGACCTCTCAATGAATTGCTACAAGGGATTCCATCTTCTGCCAGATCTGAGAAGAAGAGAAACAAAAATTCACCTGTGAGTAACACAAAACCCTGTTACAAGTCTTCTGAACCGTTTGGATCCCGATGGACTATGCAGTGTGATACAGCCTTCCAAACCCTGAAAAACTGTTTAACTCAAGCTCCAGTGCTAGCCTTTGCGGATGCACAAAAGCCATATGTTTTGCATGTGGATGCGAGCATAGATGGACTAGGAGGAGTTCTGTATCAAGAACATGAAGAAGGATTACGCCCAGTTGCTTTCATCAGTCGCAGCCTTTCCCCTTCAGAAAGAAACTATCCAGCCCATAAACTGGAATTTTTAGCTCTGAAGTGGGCTGTTGTGGACAGACTGCACGACTATCTTTACGGTGTTCCATTTGAGGTTAGAACTGACAATAATCCTCTAACCTATATAATGAAGTCAGCAAAACTTGATGCAACGGGTCACCGCTGGTTGTCTGCCCTGAGCACTTACAATTTCAGTTTGAAATACAGACCTGGCCGAAAGAATGTCGATGCAGATGCATTATCTAGGCGTCCACATACCCCCTCAAGTGCTGACGACGAGTGGCAGGAAATTCCAGCTGCAGGTGTGAGGGCTCTTTGTCAGGCTTTGTCTGCAGGGAGGAGAACAGGGAATGTCTCTTACCCATGTGTGGTGCAACAGGCTGGAGCACATATGTCTGCTGTTCCTAAAGCTTACTCTCATGCTACTGAAGTGTCTGCAGATCACTTACCTGTGCTTAGTCAAAGTGAACTTCAAATGGCTCAGAGAAATGATTCGTTCCTCGGAGAGGTGTGGAAAGCTGTTAGTGATAAGAAATCTTCTAGCAACATCCAGAGCAGCCACCCTAAGATGAAGATCCTGAAACGAGAGTGGGAAAAATTGTCAGTAGATAATGGATTGCTTTACAGAACTGTTCGTCAGAGTGATCACCAGGTGAAACGACAGCTTGTACTTCCTAAACAATTCCACAGCAAAGTATTGAAGTCTTTGCATGATGAGATCGGACATCTAGGTTTCGAAAAGTCCTATGGACTAGTCCGTGACCGATTTTACTGGCCACACATGAAGCGTGATGTAGAGGCTTACTGTAAGACATGTGAACGTTGCATAAAAAGGAAGACATTGCCTCAGAGGGCTGCTCCATTGTCTCACATGCAGAGTTCAGGACCCATGGATCTTGTATGTATCGATTTTCTGTCCCTCGAAGCCGATTCTCGAAATGTCTGTAATGTATTGGTGGTCACTGACCATTACACGCGTTATGCGCAAGCTTTTCCCACGAGAGACCAAAAAGCTTCTACAGTGGCCAAGACTTTGTGGGAAAAGTATTTCATACATTACGGTCTTCCTGCTCGAATACATTCAGACCAAGGCAGAGATTTTGAGAGCCAGTTGGTGTCTGACATGCTGACTATGCTAGGGGTAAAGAAATCAAGAACCTCACCTTATCACCCACAAGGTGATCCTCAGCCTGAAAGATTTAACAGGACCTTGTTGAATATGCTGGGTACCCTTGAGCCTAGTCAGAAAAGTAAGTGGAGTCAGCACATAGCTCATCTAGTACATGCATATAACTGTACTTCCAATGAGGCTACTGGTTTTTCTCCTTATTCTCTGATGTTCGGCCGAGAGGCTAGATTGCCTGTCGATATTTGTTTTGGTGTCTCTGCCGATAATACATCACCTCTGTCGTACTCGAAGTATGTGTCCAAGATGAAACAGGGATTACAGGCAGCTTATCAGCTGGCTCAAGCTACTTCTGAGAAGATGAATCAGAGTAATAAAGCCAGATATGATCAGAAAGTTCGCTACCATAGCTTGAAAGTAGGTGACAGAGTTCTGATTCGAAACCTTGGCCTCAAAGGAAAACAAAAGCTTGCCGATAGATGGAGTGCCAATCCTTATGTAGTGGAGAGTCAACTGTCTGGTATTCCAGTTTATCGTCTGAAGCCCACTGATGGTAATGGACCAACCAAAGTCATGCATCGAAATCATCTCTTGCCTTTAGGACAGGAAGTCAGGTTAAGTTCCCAGGTAGATCTGAGTCCTGCTCCTTCACCTAGAGCTTTGAGGCGTAGGAAAGCGAAAGAAAAGTGTAAAACTCAGTCTGAAACATCCCCTCCTGTTGTGGATGCCTTTTTGAGAGAAGGTGATTCTTCTGATTCAGAGTCTGAGTTTGGGTTCTATTCTGAGGATGTGGTAAATGTTCCTTCTCAAGTGATAGATGAGATACAGAGTAAAGACCCTGTTCAAGATGTAGAGTGTTCAGAGATTAGTGATGCTCACAGTGTTTCCGAGATGCCAGATATTCCATATCAGAGTGAAATTTCTGATGTTCAGCTAGAAGCTGAAGGTAGAAATACTGAAGTAGTTGATGTAATAACTGAAGCTCATGAGAGTACCTTACAGACCACGGCTCCTACTGGTCATGTAATCCAGCCAGAGGTTGTACATCCTGAAGTACGTAGATCATTTAGGGAGAGAAGGCCTAATACCAGATTTACCTATGATAAGCTGGGTGTGCCGTACATACAGTCGGTATCCTCTCAACGCTGTGGTATTAGCGTAGCAGCGGCCGAAATACTAAATGTTTCCAGGGCTTACAATAGTTCACATGCTTGGTGGTGTAATCCACATGCCTTGTGCGAAATATGTAACAACCAACCTGTACTTGTGCCTTATACGCAGATGGTTACCCTTTAATTCTTGTGTGATAATATTGTAACCAGCATGGGGACATACTGGATTTTTGGTGGGGGGAGTGTGTAGGGACTCCTAAAAACTAAATTGTTTAAAATGCTTAAACTGTATTTTTTTTTTATTTATTTTATTTTCTTTATTTTAAAGTATGATGCAATAACTTTGGGTTGCTGATATCCAATGAGAGGGCATGTTTAAAACAGGTGTACTATGGACAGCCAATGACTGTTGAGCCTGAGGGTGTGCCATAATGCGAATCACGTAATGAGGAAGAAGATATTGCACATGGTGAGAACGGGTACTGCGTGCAAGATCAGCTCGTCTCAGTGGACATTGCGTCATCCTTTTGGAGACTGATATATTAATTGTAATATAAGGCCCAAAGTGCAGCGCGACAACGCGTGTTTTATTTTTCTGTTTATATGTAAAGTGTGGTTTTGGTTGATCCGGTAACTAACAAGTTGCGGAGGACTTCAGACGTGCGTGCGAAAGCGGACAATTGAAGCATTTCATCGGTAGAAGTGGATCGGCTGGATTCATCTGCTTCGCAGGACGGCTCGTGAGGAAACGCTGACTGTTTGTGGCGTGGGTGAGTTCATTCCTGGACAGGATTATTTGCGATTTCGTCATCTGATTAATGTGCACCAACTAACTGGGCCCCAACGTTAAGATCGATCGTACATTTGAACTGTTTGACTGACTCGACGTACATTTGAACTGTTTGACTGACTCGCGTGAATTTTCATTGACTGAAAGATATGTAATTATTGTTTATGCAGTACTGAGAAACTGCGTATAGTGTGAACTGCGAGTTTCACAAGTGTATAACTGATCTTGAAAAAGATATTGTTGTTTTTTCATTATTGTTGTACCTGGTTCTAAAGGAAACTGAGTGTTTTACTCAAACAGGGTTTAAACTGATGTTGTATATCTCGATTCAAGTATAATCTTAAAACAAATAGGAGCAAAGTTAAGGTTAAGAAGTAGAGTGTAATAAGTGTGAAAGAACAAAAACTTCTGAGACCATAAAAGAGGTTTATATCTTTATTTAAAAGAGAAGCAACTCGTATGTCATTAGAAAGAAGTGTCTACCTGTTTTTATAGGAAAAAAAGGGATTGTTATTGGTTTCTTTATTTACTGTTTTCTCTGAGGGAAAAAAAGGAAGCATTACATTTAAATGGAAGAAAAATAAATCTTTGTTATTCTTTTCCTTTTAAACATTTGCCTTTGTATTTTTATTTACAAAGTTACTAAATTCTTGTGAATTGTAAGAGTTATTCAATTGATCTTTAGTAAGGAATAGTAAAATATTGGTACAGGAGGAAAAAAAATACATTTACAGTTAGATTTGTGTTAAAAGACAAAAAAAGGGAAAATACCGGCCTAATTCACCATTCAACTGTCGGGAATCCGGGTTTCTTGTTGGAGTAATAAGTAAATTGACCCCTAGGGTAATAGAAGGGTTACATATGCATTTAACAAAATCACAAACATCAGTATGTGTTTAACAAATGTCTTTTTTGTTAGTAATTAATTTAAATGACTGAAACATAATTTTCATATAAAGTATAATAAATAATAAAGTAGGTATAACTGTTTAACATTTTTAAAATATATGACAATGCACAGACACGGTTTATATTTTTGTTAAAGGGTTAGTTCACCCAAAAATGAAAATTATGTCATTTATTGACTCACCCTCATGTTGTTCCAAACCCGTAAGACCTCCGTTCATCTTTGGAACACAGTTTAAGATATTTTAGATTTAGTCTGAGAGCTTTCAGACCCTCCATTGAAAATTTATGTATGGTATACTTTCCATGTCCAGAAAGGTAATAAAAACATCACCAAAGTAGTCCATGTGACATCAGTGGGTCAGTTAGAATTTGTTGAAGCATCGAAAATACATTTTGGTCCAAAAATAACAAAAATTACGACTTTATTCAGCATTGTCTTCACTTCCGGGTCTGTTGTGAATCCACGTTCACAAGACTGCAGTGAAGCATGTTCATTTCTTAGAGGAGGTGATGATTTTGGAGCATTTAGTACAGAGGAAGCATATGCCACTGCTCAAGAAAGTGTGCCGATTTCAGTTCTTAAGGTCATCACCTTAAGAAAAAATCATCATCTGCACCGTAATAGTGCAGAGTCTTGTACCAGAACGCATGGTGTAAAGGAAGCATTAGAGAGGCGTGAAAATCCTCCAGGAGAACATAGCAAACAACCCTGTGGCAAAGATAGCAGGTTTTGTAGTTCTCTATATGAAAATTGGCCATATAGAGGAAAAATGCTGGTCACTGGGAAGGGGAAGACCTTATTTTCTGAAACATAGGACATCATATTCTAAGGGTAAAGACCAGTGGTTTACATGTAATAAGTCATCCTCAGATAAAACTCCTAGTGAGTTAACTGCATCGTTCATGCTACCTCTGTTTCCTCATCATTTATTAAGGTGGTAGTTCATTCTGATAGGTGTTTATAGCTGACAAGATGTGCTACCTCAGTTTCCTCATTATTTATTAAGGTGGTAGATCATTCTGATAGATATTTTAATCTGATAAGATGAGCTACCTCTGTTTCTGCATCATTTATTAGGGTGGTATTTCATTCTGAGAAAGAAGCTCATATCGTTAGATAAGCACAACAGCTTGAACAACTGGTAGCACATCCTGAGCGGGTAGGACAGATCGCCAGAACACCGGATTTAGCGTCCAACTCAAAAAGAATGTCCAAAATCTCATCACAAGTAAGTTTTCTTTCCATTTTTACTCTGAAGTAATGCGGTCACCTCTGAGTGAAGACCTGACACAATTGTTCTTCATATTATTATGAGTAAATGTATACATTTTAATTATGAAATGTAGTGGAGTAAAAGTAGTCTGAATTATAAAAAGTACAGATACTGCCAAAAAATACTTAAGTACTGTAACGAAGTATTATTACTTTGTTACATTACACCACTGCGTAACAGCTATCAGCCACATTTGGCCCAAATGTTCTTGCTATCTGGGGTGGCTATAGAACAACATCAGGTTGACTAATTACTGGTTGTGAAGGGAAAAAATAATAAACGATCCCCCAGTTTCACAGACATGGCTTAAGCCTAGTTCTAGACTAAAATGTAAGTCTGAGCTGTTTCAACTGAAGGAAACTTACATTGACTGATCTTAAAATATATCAGTGCCTTTGTTTTGTCTCGAGACACACGCCAGTAATGTTTTTTCTAAGGCATGTTTATAAAAAGTACTTAAATGTCTTAATTAAACTATGGCCTAATCCTGGCTTAGGCTAAGACCTGTCTATGAAACTGGGCCTATATACTATAAGAGCAAGCAAAATAAGGGTTAGGCATAAAAGACATAGTTATTGTGTTGGGGCCCCATACCTGGAATTTGCTTAGGGCCCCCAAATCACTAAGTCTGCCCCTGCTCACCTCCTTCATGAACCAGAAGTGCAGCTTAACAGGAGTGCACAGATGAGACCAGACATATAATTGAATTTCTTTCTTTCTTTTTATTCACTTTCACATATATCTTTTTTAATATGTCATTTTTGTTGATGTTCGATCAAAACAGTTTCTCTTCCTTTTTTTAATTAAGACTTTGACTGGTTTTATAATAACTCTTCCAGAATGAGATTTGAGATAATACAGATTTTTATTTAAATTCTTACAATTCTAAACTTTGAGGAAGCAACTCTGAACCAATCGTTCAGATAGGTGATGAATTAACAGCAGTATATGCAGGTGAATATAAAATATGCGTTCTTCTCTGCTGCTTTTTAAGCAAATACAAACAGCATAAGCTTGCCCTCTACAGGTATTACAAAAACTTGATTCTCACTCTACAACATCAATTTCCCCCCAAGCTTGCATAATAATCACATTGCCAATTCTCTCCACAAACTACAATACTATTACAAATAGCATCACAGTTCACAATTTCACAGATCAAAATGGCATCACAGCTTACCGTGTTTTTACAACAATTTTCAGTTCACATTTATTTATTTATTTTTTTACTTCCATTCATAATCTTTCAGATGAGTAGGCAGTTTCCTGGTTCTCTGTCATTGTCTCATAATTACAAGAGAGCTAGCAGGTTTGTTCATTTAGGGATATCCCCAGATTCGTCAGAAGGATGAGTTCCTCAGTTCCTGTTTCCTCAATTTCTTTAGCAGCTATAGGTGTTGAGTTTCCAGGAATGTTGAATTATGGGTGAAACATGAAAATAGGAAGTGTGATTGTATGGGTAAATAAAGCAAGACCTCAATTCTTCGAAGAATTGTCAGTTAATTGGTCTATCTAATTGTTTTCCTGCTCCATGTACCCGGTCCACTCGCTGTTCAACTTCCACTCCATCAGATTTAGTAAAATAACCTGAAAATAACCTGACCACTCGGCCAGGCCCAGGATTACTTTATAAAAAAGGGTCCAGTCACAGTCTACAATTTAATTGTAATTGTTCCATCAGCACTTTTTTATAGCATGGTTTTGAAATTCTCATTGAGTGAAATGAAGTGTGACATGTTGACCAGCTGTCAACTCAATGCAATGTATAATATAATGCATTTCAGTAACTCTCTTGCCATTTTTCTCTCGTCAAGCCATGATGCCCAGGAGCTTGCTGTTTGCCATGTGTTGTAGCTCAGCGCTGGCTTATTTAAACTCAAGTCTAGACCAGGACTGGGATTTGTGGAAGAAGAAGTATCACAAGTTTTACTCCAGTGAGGTGAGAATATGAATTTCACAAGCATCTGTCAAATGATCCAAAAGATCTGAGCCAGTATTCACAAAACATTTTATATTACCACTAAAAGTTTTCCTAAATACCAGTAAAAGTTTTTAGCTGAGAGTTTTCTCTTAAAACCTATTAACAAAGCAGCTGAGACAAAACTTTACTAATGAACAGAGAGAAGGCTTAAGCTAGGAGTAAGGACGGGGTTGACCTCGTTGCTATGAATGACTTCAGCATGCTCATTAACTATGCACACAGTGATTGGCTGATAGGGGAGGAGACTCTGTCAGAGATTTGTTCATAGAAATTATGCAGAGTGTGATATTCTGTTGCCATATTCAAATTAATATAAAAAGTATTGCCACATTCAAATATTGTTTAATGCAGGCTAAGTGTCACTATTTAAATAAGTTCAGCTTCTCATAAACAGTTAGCTGATATGCATATATTCAGCCTTTTTATTAACAGAATAATCATGGCTGATAGTAAGATTTGCAAATGTAAATGAAAACCAAACCAAATAAAAACCAAATCAGCTGTTAATGAAAACAAGGATTTGATCAAAGGAAAATTTGGAGTTAACCTCCAAAACCAAAAAAGTTGTGTGGGAAAACATACGTATGCAAATAAATGCTGAGTGTTTAAATTCTGAGGCAGATTGTCAGCAATAGCCATTTTAGGATATTTCAAATATAAATATTTTAAATATCCTCAAAAATATCATATTTGTGATTTGATCTTAGTGACTTACGAGTCCTCTTCACTACTCCTAACGTTTCACAGATTTAGGGCTAGTTTTAGCATTAAAATGCTTTGTGAAATACTCTAATATTTTAGGACTGACACGCCCATTATTTTTAAGAATTTCTGCTAAATCGACAAATTATGAGCTACTTTTAGCCTTAAGATGTTTTGTGAATACGGGCCCTGATCTTTTACCTAGGCCTACATCTACAATATTTAGTTTATTTTTCTTCCTTGTTTCTTATAAAACTGACAAAGCTTGATTTAATAATGTATATGATAATGTATACATTTGACCAGTGATGTCAATAGTTTTATACATTGGCTTATTAAACTGTGTAATTGTCTGATGATTATATTGGTAGGAGGAACTTGGAAGGAGAGAGACATGGGAGAAAAACCTTGAACTTATCGCCAATCACAACAAGCAGGCCTCCATGGGCTTGTATTCATATAAACTAAGCATGAACCATTTGAGTGACATGGTGAGAACACCAGTCCAGTGTGCCCCCCCCCCCCCCTTTTCCACTGCATTTTTTGTTTGTGGTTTTTGTTTTCATGCACATGCATCTAGTCTGCTTTAAAAAAAAAATGACTTTTTATCTCATTATTATGATTTATGTAATAATTTAAACTTTTTAAGGTGGAAATGGGCTTTCATACTTTTTAAAAGGTTCTAGTGTTTAAATTAAAATAGTATAGAAACTATACAGCCATAAAGGTTTACATTTTTGAAGACAGGCTATATGCCTTGCAAAGCAAGTGATAATTTCATCATCTGAAACACAAATTTTCCTCGTTGTTACGTTGATTCACAGACAACAGAGGAAATCCTAAAAACGTTAGCTACAACTCGTGTTCCCCCTGATTTTGAGAGGCAAGCACCAGAATTTTTGGGCTCTCCTGGAGCTGCTGTCCCAGACTCTGTGGACTGGAGAAAGAAAGGATATGTCACCAGTGTGAAGAACCAGGTATAATATGATTATACACTATATTTTGATAGAATAAAAAATAACAACGTTTTTTTTTTTCTCATTTAGATTTGTGTGTACATAGCTTTTTATTTTTCATGACAGCTCTTTTTTTTTTTTTTTTTAATAGACCTGAGACAATTTTTATTTTATTTTATTTTATTTTATTTTATTTTATTTTATTTTATTTTATTTTAATTTATTTATTTATTTATTTATTTTTTTTTTTTTTTTTTACAAATTTCAGGTTCACATTATATTTCTATTATATGTAGCTTGAAGGTAAAAATGTGCAAACATTCCACAGTTCTTGCATTTCTGGTCGACCTCAGTCCTCAGAATCTGGTGGACTGTTCCTCCAGTTATGGCACCAAAGGTTGCGATGGTGGTTGGCCTATTTCAGCCTTCCAGTATGTTATTGCCAATGGTGGAATAGACTCAGAGTCATCTTACCCTTATGAAGCAGAGGTAAGTTGTGTGTGAAGAAGAAACAAGTGATAATTAACGGGAAGCATTCCATATTTGAAGTGACAGGAACTGTCACCACAAGGTTTTAGCAAGACATATGCAGACAGCTGGACTTCTCAGTGCTTTATACATTTTTAAGAAGTTGCAATCCATTATCATTATGAATATAATTTATTAATAAATAAATGTGTCCTACAGCAAGGGCAGTGCAGATACAGTCCATCCCATCGTGCAGCAAACTGCACCAACTACTATTTTGTCACTGGGGGAGATGAGGAGGCCCTGAAGCAGGCTGTTGCTAACATCGGGCCCATTTCAGTGTGCATTGATGCCACCGGCAACTTTGGACTGTATCACAGTGGTGAGCAATTATTTTTTACACATTTGAATTGAAACTGATTACCAGATTAAAGTATTCAGGTTACGAACTTGGGGTCTAAATGATTTATTTTTTTCATTGACAACTATTATAGCATTATCTTAACATCTCTCCGCAGGGGTTTACAATGATCCATCCTGCAACAATGACGTAAACCATGCAGTGCTGGTTGTGGGATATGGTGTGGATTCGGTTACTGGCCTGAAGTTTTGGCTGGTAAAGAACAGGTACATGCTGTCTATTCTTAACATGTTTTGATCACGAACAGAGTCTGATGTGTTTTGTTGACATGTTCCTACTCAAAGGCTTGTAAAATCAGACCATCTGTCTCAAAACATTGAGATGAAAAAATACAAATGCTGATTATTTTCTTTTACTTTAACAGTTGGGGTACGGATTTTGGAGAAGGTGGCTACATCCGTATGGCCAGAAACCAGAGCAACATGTGTGGCATCGCCTCATATGCCTCCTTTCCGGTTGTGTCAGGGGTTTCCAAACTGGGGCCCGCAGACCCTTGGGGGTTCGTGACTCAAAGCCAGGGGGTCCGCAAAATCATTTTCTATACCATATTTTCCGGACTACAGCTTGCGTTTTTGTTTATCCTCTGAAACATGCTATGGTTTATTATTCCAAAAGAACTTATAATGTATTTAATGTCAAATATGAAAAACATAAACACTTAAAAGCGGGGACTTCAAGGTTTTTATACAGCCTATATTTCTCAAATCTGTTTTACTTCATTATCGCTTCATTATCGAGGTTTATAGTTCGTTTTCTTTACAAACGATTCACGCAGAATGTTAGGTCTGTGAGTCGACTGGGTGGTTAAGTTTCCTTTAAAAGGGATGACACAGATGTTGTCACAAATTCAGGTTGCTTTGTCAACATATTTTTATTGATTATGTAGAAAGAGAAAAGATTGCTACTACAATTTAACAAATATATATACAGTATATATAATGTTGAGCTGAAATTTCCAGTCAGACAAGGGCATTTCGTTTGTGTCAAGTGTACTTAATGCTTCCATATTATTGTAAGCTAAAAGCTTATAGTAAAATAATAAAGTAAAAAAAAAAAAAAAAAAAAAACTTTATTATAATTATAATTAATGATAGTAATTAATTATGTAAATCTGCAGTCCAGACTCAGGGAGAGTGCATCCCAATCCTGAATCTTATTTATGCAATTGGAATTGAGTAAAATGTTGAATTACATATTACAAATAATATTCATAATGAATATGTAAGGTAGCACAAGTTATATATTTTTACATTCATCAGCAGGATTACATACATTGTGATTTTCTGCTGTTACAAACAGTTTAACTGGTAAAATACTCAGACAGCTAAATGTGTCATTACAGCAGAAGAATGGAAAGACAGCATCAGTGAAGGTGGTTGTGAATGTGTGTAGATGTGTGTTAGTCACAGGATCAGAGAATGACACTGTTCCTTTATCACAATCCAGATCAACTCTTACAGATTTGAGCTTCTGTTTAACAGGAAAACCAGACTTTGTAAACACATTGTACCGCACATTCCATACATTAGCGTTAAAGAAATCACGTCTCTTCTTTTGGTTTGATGCTGTAGTTACTCCAAGACTCCAACGTGAACACCCTTTAACCTCCACATCCCAGCAGTGTGTTCCTGAATTAAAACCCTCTGAACCCAGAACACAGGAATAATAGTCAAATCTCTCTGGATTATCAGGAAGAGGCTGTTTGTTCTCACTGTCTCTCACACTGGTCAGATCATCAGACAGGACGAGACATGGGTTTGCAGTGTTTGGATCCAGAATCACAGGAGCTGATATTGGAGACACAATCAACAGCTGCTTTTATTCTGACAAAGTTTTTTTACATTAGATATTTGCTGCACACTCTGTAGGGTCCTTATTAGTATTATGGTAATGAAGAATCTTATTAGTTAAAATTTTTGTTCCTCAGTTTGAATAATTCAGCCAAAAATAAAAATGACTTGATTATTCACTCACCCCCAGGCCATCCAAGATGTCATGACTTTATTTTTTAGTCAAAGAGAAATTAAGGTTTTAGAGAAAAAAAAAAATCGTATTCGAATTCGTATTACAAACAAGTCACGCTGCATTTTTAACTCCTCCAATATCTTTATGCAAAGAACAGAGTAAATCATAAGGTTTTAATAGCTGAAATTCTTTTTCTGTTTTTCAGCTTCCTACTCCTGCAGATATTGCAACACTCATTCATAAGTCCAAGTCTTCCACCTGTTTTTTGGACCCTCTTCCTACTGTTTTGGTTAAAGTATCCCTTCCCTCCCTGCTTCCTTTTATTTCTGCTATCATTTGCTTTTCCATTACTACTGGAATTGTCCATGTCTCCTTTAAAACTGCTGCTATTACTCCAATATTGAAAAAATCTGGTGACGACCCCAATAATTTCAATAATTTTCGTCCCATATCCAATTTACCCTTTCTTTCTAAAATCCTTGAAAAAAATAATTGCCACTCAACTTCACTCTCACTTAGTTTGTAATAACCTCTATGAACAATTTGGTAACACTTTATTTTAAGGTGTCCATAATACAGAGTAATTACCTAATTAAGTACTTAGTAATAGCCACTGTACTTACATGAAACATAATACACTTACTGTGTAACTAAGTTATGGAACAGACAGTGCTTACAGTTTGTAATTATGTACATGTAATAGGCAGCTACTGTTACACATATGTAACAGACAAGAGTAACAGACATAGCTAGCTACTTATCTATACTGTACACCTTATCCAGCTGCACCTTAGTTTGATTTAACCCACTAATACACAGCTAAATAAATTTAATACCTTTCTAATTACTTTACAATTACAGAATATTACACAGGCATAAGCTACTTAAAAAAAAGTGTATCAAGATTGTACTTAAGTGTACAAGTATCTGTGTAACAGACTCAGTCTGTTACATATGTGTAAAAGTACTTAATTAGCTAATTACTCTTATGGATACCTTAAAATAAAGTGTTACCAACAATTTCAATCTGGTTTCCGCTCTCTTTATAGTACAGAAACTGCACTGCTAAAAATCACTAATGACCTCCTTATGGCAGCTGATTCTAGTTTAGTCACTATTCTCATCCTCCTTGATCTGAGCGCAGCCTTTGACACAATTTCTCATACCATTCTCCTCGACAGACTAATTTCTATTGGTATCACTCATGCTCCTCTAGATTGGTTTAAATCTTATCTTTCAGGGCACACTCAGTTTGTTCAATTACAATCGTTTTACTCCCAACCATCTCCTGTTAAAACTGGTGTTCCTCAAGGCTCTGTCCTAGGACCCCTTCTTTTCATCATCTATCTTCTTCCTCTTGGCAATATCTTCCGTAAATGTGACATCCAGTTTCACTCTTATGCAGATTACACCCAGCTTTATTTTTCTAGTAAACCTAATTCCACTCTCCCTACTTCTGCCCTTACAGATTGTCTCAATGAACTTAAATTCTGGTTTTCCTCTAATTTTCTCAAATTAAACAGTGATAAAACTGAATTTCTTTTAATTAGTACTAAATCAACTTTATCTGAAACTAAGAGTTTTTCTCTTTCAATAGATACTTTTTCTGTTTCTCCTTCTCCTCATGTCAAGAGCTTGGGTGTCATCCTGGACAATACACTGTCATTTCAATTACATATTAATAACATCATCTGGTCTGCTTATTTTCACCTGCGACATATCAATCGCCTTCGTTCTTCCCTTACCCCTCATATTACTGCTATTCTTGTTTGTAATCTTGTAATTTCTCGTATCGATAATTGTAATTCTCTTCTTTTTGGTCTTCCCCACAAATCCCTTTATAAGCTTCAATTACTTCAAAACTCAGCAGCCCGTATTATCGCCAGAATTCCACCATTTCACCACATCACCCCTGTTTTGCAGCAGCTTCACTGGCTTCCAGTAAAGTTTCGGATTGAATTTAAAATTCTCTTCGATCTGCTTCTTCTCTCCATTTTATTGTTTTGGCTTTGGAATTCATTGCCTTCAGACATCAGAAATATTGATTCTTTATCTCTATTTAAAACAATACTTAAGTCTTGTTTACGATTGCATATCTCACCTAAATTTTAACTGTCTAGTCTAGTCCTACTTTACTTTGTTTTGTCCTTGCGTATAATATTTCATGTTTGTCTCCTATTGTTTTGTTTGTAATTATTTTATGGTGACCTTGAGTGTTGAGAAAGGCGCCATTAGATAAAATGTATTATTATTATTATCACGCTCCCACACATATCACATTTGTCCTGCACAGACTGCATACAGGATGAGCTGTATGGCAGATAAAGACGAGACGTGTCTATTCCTTATAGAAATCAGTCATTTTGCCTTGGAAGTCTTGGCATATTAATACTTTTATTTAATACTAATTGTGACTGTAGCTGTATCTACCTGTTATATCCTGTGTTTCAAATTGACAAATTGTTAGGTTTAGTGGCAGTGGTTCGGTTACATGCTTATAAATGTGTAAGTACTGTAATGTAAAAATAATTGTTTTGACTGTTTTCATTGAAAAAAAAAAAAAAAAAACACACCCCAACATATATGTAATAATGGCAAAATTATGACCCAATAAATACGACTTCAAGGGGTCCTGACCGAGTTGGGAGTGAGAATGTGTTTCTATGAGGCATATTAAAATGTGGATAAATTAACTCATCAACTGTCATTGAAAATGACGCTTGTTCCTGTTGCACGTTCTTAATCTGTCAACTCGCATGAGAATTGAGTCTAAGGAGGAGGGGGCAGGAGAAGCAACTCTCTTTAATAATTTAGAGTATGGGACACCACAGGATACAAAGCACTGAGAGAATAAATAGGACACCAAACAAGAAGGGAAACAAAAGAGTACAGGTGATGTAAATGAACCAATAATCAGGTAACAAGAGGGAGGGGCTTAGACAATAGACAGGAGAACACATGGCATGGAAACAAACACAAAAGCCATCTGTTCACACAAAACATAAAAAGAGAACACACACAGCCTGCATGCTCAAATAAAACAAAAAACGTCATGAGAACATGAAGTCATGAAAGCATTCTGTAGTTGAAAAACACTGTGATTATGTAAAGGTCACAGATGTTCTCCAGACTCACTGTTTTGGACAATGTCCTGCATCTTCTTCCAGACTCTGAATGGCAGGTTGCCCAAGTATCGTGGCACATCAATCAAAGCTCCAGAAGGCTTCTGTGGATCTGGCTGTGGGTTCTGGACACTGGAAGAACATTCAGGAGTCAGAACTGCTACAGACTCTGGCAGTCAGAGACCAGAGCCATCAGTAGATAACTCACCTCTCCATTATGACTGGAAACTTCTGCAGAACAAACAACAACTGATTATCAGCAACTGATTCTCTAAGCTGCATTCAGACATTCAGCTCTGTAAATTGCCATAAAATTGTTGGACTAATCATGCTGCACCACGCCTTTAAAACATACAGTATCTCAAAAGAGACAACACCTATTCCCTCAGTGTTTGGATGCTGAATTCTATAGTGCAATCACCGGTTTGATCTGACCCTTACACCTGTCACTCAGAAGAAACCACAACCACAAAGCCATTTAAAATCACCATATGCTTAGTGAATGGCTGATATGGTGTATTCATCATAAAACCCTACCTGACAATTTTATGGTTATTTACCAAGTTTAATGCATGAAAGCGGTCAATTATCAGTGAACTGAAATAAGGCATGAAATCAGCTGTGACCTTTAGAAAGCAGATGTCATTGTCTTTCATCATCTCCTCTGTGTCTTTGATTGTAAGTGAAAGAGCTGAGATGTGTCTGTTGATCTCCTCCAGCTTCTCCTTCATCATCTGCTTCTTCTGCTCCTCTTCCTCCCTCAGTGCAGTGATTGCAGCTTCTTCTTCATCTCTGAGAAACTGATGAAGCTTCTCAAACTGCTGTTTAATCTGATGCTCTGTGTGCTCAGCTTGAGACTGAAATCAAATCACATTCACTTCAATTGTCTGAAGGAAAACACATCGCATCTACATCACCAGATTGGACACACTCAAATGATTTTTGTTTCTCATGATCTTAAAATAATTCCTCTAAAGGCTTCTGCTTAAATGTTTGAAATGTGTTTTGTGGAGAAATATACTTCATGCCTATGCATTTGTAGCAATGTTGATTGTGCTTCCTCACCTTGATGTGTTGAACTGTTTTCTCAAACTCTCCGTTAGTGTTTTTATTGTGTTTAAGTTTCATTTGTAAGTACTCCAGTGCTCTATTGAGCTCCTCCTGAAAATAAAATAAAGCTATATAAAATAACATAATAGATAAAATACCAGTTTCTACTGAGGCTACAGGAATGCAAATCAGCATAAACATGTTTTGATTGATATTTGAATATACAACAGTGGCAGAGAAGAAACCATGTTTGTGGATTAAAGAGCTTGTAAATAAAATACAGTACCAACTTATCTGCTCTTTGTCCCTTGCACTATCCCATAATAAACTTTTAACTGCCATAGTGACAAGGAAAGGCATTATTTTGGACCTTGACCCTGCAACTTTAACACTGTAGATATTTACATGAGCAAAATGTAGCAAGGCATAAATATTGTGGCTTGGACAGAGTATGACAGAACGAAACATCACCAAGCATTCTATATTATTATATTATTATTATTATTATTATAAAGATAAAGAAAATCAGTTAATTAGAGGAAGAATATTACTGGTCATTTTGGCCTTCATTCATAGTATTTAGCAAAAAAAAAAAAAAAAAAAACAACAACAACAAAAAAAAAAACAAATTCATTAAACATATTTTTAAAATACCATATATTTAAACTAGTGCTGTCAATTGATTAAAAACAACAAATTAAGCACCATTTTTATTTCTGAAATTAATTATGAGTAATCACGTTTAATCCCACTTAATATTAAAGTTTTTAAATATACAGGTATTTTATATTGCAATAATTTCACATTAGGCCTGCAACAAATTAATGTAATAAATGTATTGCTTATTGTTCATTCATGTTAACAAATTATACCTTATTGTAAAGTGTTACCAGTTCATTATACAAACAGATGTATTTGTCACTCAGAATTAGATGACAGACAGATAAACTGTCTTATACACATCACTCTGCCTAACATCTCCTTTTGCAAGGCATATGGATAAGAAACAAAATAAAGGTAAGTGATAAGAGGCTCTATTTTTTTTTTTTTTTGGATAAACTATTTTATTCACAATATAATGTCTTAAAATACCTTTAGGGTTATGATTACTAAAACAGCCTGAGCTAGATCAAGTTTTGATTTCTGTAAACCAAACTATCACTTTAATGAAACAATTTTTTTTTCCCACTAATAAAAATATTTTCTCATTAGCTATAGCTCCATGCTGGAGAGCTGCTTTCTAACAGGAAAGTTGTAATTTGTAATTCTAATTGAAAGCGACAGGTTTTTCATGTTAAATATCGCAAAGCTGTTTGGTTTAAGGCTATCTGTTGCAGAACAGACTATATAAATAAACATGATGTGACCGGACATTACTGGAGTAAGTTAACATTACTGAACCGCAGAGCTTGTGCAAACATCTACATCATTGTAATCAGGTGCATTTTTAACTGCTGCTTTCTCACTGCTGTCAGTTTTTATTGTGTTTATTTCGTTACTGAGAGGAAAGCGCTATACATATTCATCCAAATGCTGCTCAGATTCAGCGGTGTTTGCTCTGAAGCGCTGTGTGTCTTATTCTCTTGAATTGCATCCAGGAGGGCTGAATTACAGTTCTTTCGCTACAGCGCCACACTGGTCAAACCGCATTATTGCAGGCTCTTACATTACGGCATATGAAATCAAATGACTACTCGACAACAAAAAATATTTTTTCGACAGTCTTTTATTGTCAACGTGTTGATAATGTCGACTAGCCATATTTTAAGAGATGGGGAAAAAGCATAGGAAAGGAAGCATAGAGAAAAAAGTCACCCTTAAATGATGTAACACACAAACACAAAACCCATTAAACCATGACTGTTTTACCTTGTAAAATAAAGCAGCTTCACTGATGGGTCTGAATTTGTGATTGTCGTGTTGTTGTGAATCTCTGCACACCAAACACACAGGCTCTTTTTCCTCCAGACAGAAGAGTTTGAGTTTCTCACTGTGTAAACTGCAGATATCCTCAGATCCTAATGAACGCCTCTCATTTCTTTCCTTCAGGAACAACTCACACAAGTTTTTTAACACTAGATTTAGAGGAGGTTCATGTCTCGACAATCTCCTGCAGACAGGGCAGTCCTGATCATTCTTTGTTGACCAGAACTGTTGAAGACACTCTTTACAGAAACTATGACTACATGATAAAAGAACAGGATCCTTGAAGATTTCATGACACACAGGACAAGAAAGTTCATCTACAGATACATTTAGTGAATCCATGTTTTGAGCTCCAGAAATGTAATCTTCACTTTGACTTTCTGAATGACGGTTTCCAAAATTAATCACCACGAGAATCCCAAAGGTCTGCTGTCTGTTCAGAAACAAATGACTCCAAAATGTGTTTTGAAAGAGTGTCTCGTCACCTCTTATCGACGATTTTCTCTTTAGAAAAGACTGAACAGGGTGAAATAATCCAGCAGTTCCTGGTAAATATTGTAAGAGGGTGGAGTTAAGGCATTGTTATCTTGTCTGAAATTATGTGTCCTGTTCTTTGACCCTTTGCTGCCTCATTTGAATGTGTATTGGTTTTGAATAGGAATTATTATCATGGAATGATGTGAGGGAAAGAGGCATAAATTCATAGTTTTTTCTTTTAATTATTATTACATTATATTTTATTACCTTAAATATCAGATCAAATCAAATACATACAAAATATGTCTTAAAATAATTTCACAAATGAATTTACATTTACATCAATAACTGGCCTTGTCTAGAGTGATCAGCATGAACAAGATCATGCACACACAGAAACACAAACACGCGCATTCTAAATATATTATTATTATTTGCATTTTGCATGGTTGTAGTATCACCTGAGTGGGAGTTATATTCACTGGGAATTAATAATAATAGTATAAAATAATTCAGTGGAAGCAGATATAGAACAGGGAATCCCCCACCTCCCCACCCTCTGAATATTTATCTATCATAACGTAATATGTGTAAATGTTTTTTGGCGGATTTTATTTGGAAAAGCAGCTATGTTTTTCTAGCATGAAAATAACTACGGATAAACCTGACACGATACAAGAAAGGCTGGAGATGAATTTCTTTTACAAATACGGTAGAAAATGCGTATACTTTTAAATTGACACCTGCCACTGTGTTTTCCTCGTTAATTTTGTCCTAAAAGCCGGTTGGGGGTTGGAAGAGGGGTCTTAGCACTCAGCATACCTGGTTAAAAAAAAAAAGTTACCACTCGCCACTGAAACATACGGTCAAACCCCCCTTAATTCGCACCCTGGTCTGGACAAGCGTTCCTCGAGAACCCACTGAGAGTTCCCGGCGTCTCAGGGTGCTATCTGGTGATGTCTTTTATAACTCTGTTAAGTGAAGCAGTACACCTTTGTTTCCCACATCAGCAAACACTCATCTCTCACGTGGGGAATAGCACTGTTTTGTAAGAATCAGATGTGAAGCTCCGTCATCCAAGAACGTTTACACATTTACTAACACTCTGACATTTCTATCTTCATTTTTAGTACCATGGTATTAAATTAATATTCCAGTATTCTGGTGTATTTAAGCAGTTTGGATGATTTTAGAAATAATATTAATTTACAGACATGTGAATTTTTTTTTCTGCTGCTATTCTATTTATCCAGATTCTTACTCATTGTGGGTATTTAATTGGTAAGATGTTGAAGCTGTGTGTGTGTGTGTGTGTGTGTGTGTGTGTGTGTGTTTATACCTGTAGAGGTGGTCTATATGTGCTGACCCACCATCTGGATACGGACTAGATCAGGGAACTCCAGTGACCATCTGATCAGGATACAGACTGGATCTGACCTCGGAATAAGCAGGAGACAGGCTAATATTAGCGTAGATGCTATACTTCTTATGATGCAATGAGTGCATCAGTTGTTATGGGAAGTGTTCCCGGTTACGGTTTGACCTAATTAATGTAGCCTAACAATCCTTTAATGGATTTGAATTTAGAAATGTTTAAATGAATTATGTGTAAACCAGGTTAAAGAGATGGGTCTTTAGTCTAGATTTAAACTGACAGAGTGTGTCTGCTTCCCAAACAGAATTAGGTAGATTGTTCCATAGTTTTGGCGCTAAGTAAGAAAATGATCTGCTGCCTGCAGTTGATTTTGATATTCTAGGTATTATCAGATTGCCAGAGTATTGAGAACGCAGTGGGCGTGAGGGACTATAATGTGATAAGGGCTCTCTCAGTTACTGAGGAGCTAAACCATTGATGGCTTTATAAGTAACTAGCAAGATTTTAAAATCAATACAATATTTAATAGGGAGCCAGTGCAGTGTTGATAGAACCGGGCTAATATGCTAATACTTTCTGGTTCTAGTAAGAACTCCGCTGCATTTTGGACCAGCTGGAGTTTGTTTATTAAGCGTGCGGAACAACCACTAAATAAAGCATTGCAATAATCTATTTTGGAGGTCATGAATGCATGAATTAACACTTCTGCATTCGAATTTGAGAGCATAGGTCGTAACTTCGATATGTTTTTGAGATGGAAAAATGCTGTTTTGAAAATGCTAGAAATGTGGTTTTTGAAGGAAAGATTGCTATCAAATAACACACCTAGGTTCCTAACTGAACAAATTTACAGAGCAGCCATGAAGTATTAGACTGTGTTTTAAGTTATTACTTGCTGAGGTTTTAGGCCCAATAATTAACACCTCAGTTTTTTCAGAATTTAGCAACAAGAAATTACTTGTCATTTTTTATATCGACTATGCATTCCATTAGTTTTTCAAATTTGTATGATTCGCTGGGCTGAGAAGAAATATAGAGCTGAGTATCATCATAACAGTGAAAGCTAACATCATTCACCAAAGGTTCGGTTCCAAGATGGCGGCAGTGTATGCGGCGTGCCGTCTGTGCTCCGATCAAATGTTTATCTTATTAGCGCTTTTAGTGTTTGTTTTATATTCTTCAGCCCAACCTTCTTCATCTCGCTTGGTATACAATCGTCAAACATTGTTGGACATCAAATATGGAATGAATGACCGATTTGTCACTGATTTGAGTGGCCAATTTGAAAGACACCATCCGCCCTCGTTGCTTTGCCCATCCTACCTGTGTCGGCTGTCTTGTGTTCTTCGCCGGAGAAAATGTCGCAGAAAGCGAGGGAAACAAGGTGGTGTGCTGGCAGCGGCGAGGGTGTGTCCAGTGTTGTTCGAGTCGGCGTGTCCGCACCGAGTCCTCGTTGATTTGTGGCCGGTTCCTTTCCGGGTCTCTTCCTGTGGCCCGTGCTAAATTGCACGGCATGGTGTGAAGCCTGCGGTCCTGGATTGTGATGTGGAATGTCACCGCAATCGGTGCCTATGCACGTATGATCTTGGGGTAATGTTGGATTCTTCCTTAAAGTTTGATAAACAGATAAACTCTGTGGTGAAATCTGCATTTTTTCATTTAAGACTGCTGGCTAAAGTGAAACCATTCGTATCTTGTAAAGATCTGGAGATGTTGATCCATGCTTTCATGTTCTCAAGACTCAACTATTGTAACACCCTCTACACTGGCATCTCCCAAACGCTTTGAGCCGGCTGCAAGTAGTACAAAATGCAGCAGCCAGACTTTAAGGTCTGCAGATAAAGGTCTTTAAGGTCTGCAGATAAAGGGGGTCCGCTTGATCTGAGGACAAAATTTAAGAGAAGGGGTGACAGGGCCTTTGCAGTAGTTGCCCCCAAGTTATGGAACAACCAACCACTTCATATCAGACCTGCTCCTACATTAGGCTCTTTTAAAAGTCGTTTAAAAATGCACTTCCTCTCTATAGCCTTTGCGAGTGAAGAGGGTTGAGTTTTATGTTTTCTATGTTTTTTATGGTTTTGTGTTGTTGTTTTATGATGTGATTTTTCTCTTACTACATTTACATTTACATTTACATTTAGGCATTTGGCAGACGCTTTTTTCCAAAGCGACATACAGTTGGGAGAACATAGAGCGATTCTTCTTAAGGAGACAAACAGACACAGGCAGTGCTATAATACCAGATTTCAAGTGGTGCTTCAGACAAGTACAAGCTAGAAAGGGAAGGAATAAAGAGATTAATTTTTTTTTTTTTTTTTTATGGTAACAGCAAATAGAGTTGAAAGAGATGAGTTTTAAGCTGTTGCTTGAAGCTTGTCAGGGAATCAGCATTCCGGATAGGGGTAGGAAGATCGTTCCACCAACCAGGAACAGTAAAAGAGAATGTTCTGGATAGTGATTTAGCACCTCTCTGTGATGGTACCACAAGGCGTCGCTCACTAGCAGATCTCAGAGTTCTGGAGGGGGTGTAGATTTGCAATAGCGAGTGCAGATAAGCAGGTGCAGTAGCTGTGGTTGTCCTATATGCAAGCATCAGAGTCTTGAACTTGATACGAGCCGCAAT
Organism: Cirrhinus molitorella; assembly: GCA_033026305.1. Classification (NCBI taxonomy): domain Eukaryota; kingdom Metazoa; phylum Chordata; class Actinopteri; order Cypriniformes; family Cyprinidae; genus Cirrhinus; species Cirrhinus molitorella. Next base: position 53,192,827 of record CM065117.1, read on the forward strand.
TGGGAGCCAGTGCAAGGAGATAAAGAGAGGTGTAACATGGGCTCTTTTGGGCTCGTTGAAGACCAGCCGTGCTGCTGCATTCTGAATCATTTGTAGAGGTTTGATTGTGCATGATGGAAGACCAGTCAAAAGAGCATTGCAGTAGTCCAGTCTGGAGATGACAAGGGCCTGGACAAGAAGTTGTGTAGCCTGCACTGTTAGAAAGGGCCTGATCTTTCTGATGTTGTGCAAAGCAAACCTGCAAGATCGAGTAGTCTTTGCAATATGATCTTTGAAAGACAGCTGGTCATCAAAGATGACACCCAGATTCCTGATTGAGTTTGAAGAAGTGATTGTGGAAGAGCCCAGCTGGATGGTGAACCCATGCTGTAAGTTTGGAGTGCAAGGAAAAACAAGAAGCTCAGTTTTTGCCAAGTTAAGCTGGAGGTGATGTTCTTTCATCCACGTTGAGATGTCCGCCAAGCAGCCTGAGATCCGTGCAGGTACTGTTGGATCATCTGGTTGAAATGAAAGATGGAGTTGTGTGTCGTCAGCATAGCAATGGTAGGAGAAGCCATGTGACTCTATGATGGGACCCAGTGATGTTGTGTATATGGAGAAGAGGAGAGGACCAAGAACTGATCCCTGAGGAACCCCAGTGATCAGTTGATGTGTTTTGGATACCTCTCCTCCCCAGGTTACCGTGAATGACCGTTTCTTTTTGAATTATTGATATATTACTTTCCCATTTGATACTGTAAAGTTGCTTTGACACAATTTGTATTGTAAAATGCACTACAGCGGGGAAAATAAGTATTTGACACATCAGCATTTTTATCAGTAAGGGGATTTCTAAGTGAACACCATACCAACAGTTAAGTTTGGGGGTGGAAGCATCACGGTTTCGGGCTGCTTTTCAGCAAGGGGTACTGGCAGACTTCATATTATTGAAGGCAGGATGAATGGAGAAATGTACTGGGACATTCTGGATAAAAATCTGCTGCCATCTACCATAAAGCTAAAAATGAAAAGAGGGTGGACATTTCAGCAAGACAATGATCCCAAACACAAGGCCAAGGAAACAATGAAGTGGTTTCAAAGAAAGAAAATCAAGTTGTTTGAATGGCCCAGTCAATCACCTGACCTAAATCCCATAGAAAATCTATGGAGAGAACTGAAGATCAAAGCTCATAAAAGAGGCCCAAGGAACCTTCAAGATTTAAAGACCAGAATGGGCCACAATCACTCCTGAGCAATACAGACGACTGGTCTCTCCATACAAGAGGCATGTAGAAGCTGTAATCACCAACAAAGGCTTTTCTACAAAGTATTAAATATAAGTGTGTTCAATACTTATTCCCTGTGTCATTTCACTTTATTTATTATGACTCAACTTGTATACTTAAATGTTCTGATTTCTTTGTATGAATTCAATATTTGGCTTGATGGCTACATCCGGTGGAAATTTTGTGTCAATAGCCTAGAAATCCCCTTACTGATAAAAATGCTGATGTGTCAAATACTTATTTTCCCTGCTGTATATAAATAAAGCTGACTGACTTCGCACTGCAATTAAAAACTGGCTCAACTCACCCCACTCTCCCCTTATGCTGGAAGTATTTTATTATTGCAATATATATATATATATATATATATTTTTTTTTTTTTTCATTCATACTTAGTGCAACACAAGCCTGCACACCACCTAAGCATCTCCAACAAGCCTTTTTACTGTTTCCTGTATGTCACCTGATCTATGCATTAATGAAAGTCTCACATAAAAGCCACAAAAGCCACAAACTAGTGCTTACCTTTTAACTTGCCCAATACTTCACATTTTATAGGCTATATTACACTTTGTTTTCAGTTTTTACATTGCAAATGTGTATAGGCCTACATGTGAAAATACATGTTTATACCAGAGGTAGCCTATGGATCCTGTTAGATATTTATTGTAACCCACGTCTGAGAAATGTCCACAATGTTCTAGAAATACAGACTCATATGACGACTTCAAACATTTTCAATTTAAAAATCAATATTTGGAGTTAGATATATGACAGAAATAAAAGTCAAACTGGTCTGTCTCGATCGTGTGCATGGTGTGCGATCAAGCGCACAACTAAGAAGACAGTTCAAACAGTCCTTTTAATAGTAAGCCACAGAAGAACAGAGCATCTCGCCAGACGATGGCACCTGCAGCTAAATCATCAATCCCTTAATTTTACAATAAAGTGCTCAATCGTCCACTACGTAATACAGCGTAATACAACACAGGCACATTGTAAATTGACTGTTAAATTGTTTAACTACGGTTTATACATAATTTTCATCACAGAGTTCAAGATAAATCATTTAATCTTAAACTACTGGAACTGCCCGTTTCAAATGATTGTTAATACGGCAAGCAAACTATGCAAAATGCGACAGTCCTTCTCAGAGCACTGTGTCTGAAGGGTTAATGGTGTAAAAAAAAAAAAAAAAGAAACACCAATTTTGTGGGTCACATCTGTGCTTCAGTCAAGTATGAGCAGAGAAAAAGTGATGTTATGCTGCATGTTTAATTTTAAAGAGAGTAACTGTGTATCTGCGGATGCAGTGAATATTGTCGCTAATTCCAGTTGCATATGCGTGTGCTGCTGTTGTTAGCTAACAGATATCTGTGAGAAAATTGTTAACTTGATGTTTCTAATTTTGATAAGTGTGTTCAGTGCAATTAATTTTACTTTAACAAATGCATTTTTACTACACTCAAATTAAAATTCAAAGTAATATACTCACATTATTAACACATTCATGCATTCAGTTTCTGGCCATTACATGAGTTAACTCACATTTTAATTTAGTGCATGGTATTTTTACAGTAACATACAGATTACAGTAAAGAACTGTACAACTAAGAGTGAATTGTAAATTATAGAGGTTATATTAGATTAATATAGAATGAATAGGGTTAAGACAAAAATGCATCATTTAATGTTTGTTACTAGCGCGCACACACACACACACACACACAATTTTACAGTTAATCCTATTAGAAGAAACCATTTTAAATGTGTACATATGTGATAATCTGAGAGATAATAGTGCACTAAAATCAGCCTGAAAAAATCTGGAACATACTGATGATCTGGAAGTAGCAGAAACAGATCACAACAAATCCTGTTGGATGAGATGTTAGAGATGTCTTTAACTGTGGTCATAAAAAGACTATGCACACAATGTTGCAGTAATGCAGAAACTAAACCATTTCCTTTAAGAAGCAGATAACAAATCCTGTTGGATGAGATGTTAGAGATGTCTTTAACTGTGGTCATAAAAAACTATGCACACTGTGTTTCAGTAATGCAGAAACTAAACCATTTCTTTTAAAACAAACAACTGAGTCAGCAAAAAAAAAAAAAAAGGTTTTATGAACATGCCTGAAAATACGCCACTTTGCTAGTAAGAGTTTTGTCGCTCCAGACACGTCTTCACTGTTTCTGTTTAATTTAAATTAAATTTGATGAATAAGTGTCATTTCACTCTTAATGGTAGAATGCAAACGGCAAACATTTTATTATTAAAAAAAAGCAAAACTCCTTCATCAGTCAGTACGTGGAAAATAGATCATGCATGCATATTACAATACATAAGCACAGACTGCAGTTTGTCTATTTGTATGTGGATAAAAACATATTTCTAAAAATACTTGATGAGATGGACTACGGTGTTTCTGAAAAATTCCATTGTAATAAGTGTCATTCTTTTGCTGTTGCAGGAATATCACACAGTGATGCTGGTCTAAGGATTGTGCTGCTGGAAAAAACTGGTGTTAAGAAGAGTGCTACAGGAAACACCACACTGAGATTAAAAAAAAAAAAAGCTTTTAAATCAATCCTGACTTCATCATTGCTGACCAAAGAGTGTGAGAAAGAAACCTTGGAGTTGAACGGAAGACTAGTAACTGTGACTATTGACACTTTAGGCCTGTTTGATACTGAAGTTGAATGAATGAATGTTGAAATCAGGAAGGAGATTGTGAAGTGCATCTCAATGGTCCACATGTGTTTCTGCTGGTGATTCAACAGGGGCAATTCACTCAAGAGGAGAAAGATGTAGTGAAGATGATCCAGGAGACATTTGGTGATAAATCCAGAATGTACACCATTGGTACTTTTCACCAGGTTTTGGCTCTATTTATAAGCGTTAAACAATGTAAAATAATCACAGGTATTCATCTGTCAAAACTACCTTGGGTGAATCAAATACTGACACTTCAGTTTAAACACCTGAAGTTATTCAGTTTCTTCAGGAGTTTAAATTTCCAGGCAGGAGTGCTAAGGCAAGTTAAACTCTCCAGGACACCAGCTAGCCGTCCAGGACAGAGTTTGGTGACTGCTGCTTTGTTTGAATAGGTGTGGCGGATTGTAAAATTGGAAGTAAATGGCCACTGATTGGCTAATAGCTGTGTATGTCTGACAGACTACATCCTTCATGGATGTTGCTGTGATTTAGGTTAAATAGTGACCACATAATGAAAACAGTTACTCAAAATTAACTGGTACAGGAAACAGGTCCTTCACCTTCTGGAAACACAAGACTACAGTTATAAGCAGATGTTTACAAATAAATCACCACTCGCTTATTTCCATATTTATTGTTTTTAACTGGCACAAATGTCACTGATAAGCTTTGACTATTTAAATTTCCTGAAAATTGTAACTTAGCCACAGTAGGTTTAGTTAAAACAACAAAGCTAATTAAAACAGCTAACACTATAAATACGTAAAATTAACTAATAAGTGGACTGAATTACCAAAAACTGAGCCATGACTTTGGATCGCTTTGAATTGATGGAAGCTTAATAGAATCGAGCAGCCACTTACTTCAAAAGTATGCGCCGAATGTCTACTGCCTTCTCTTCGTAAAATTTATTGCAGGTTGACAAACAACAAAATGGTGTATGCTTGTTGCCTTGGCCAATCAGAGCGTCGTTTACTGGTTGGGTTATGACAACGTGGTGCCTCAGCCAATCAGAGTAGTGTTTACTGGTTGGGTTATCATGACATGCTGACATAGTTTTCTAAGCTACAGTGTTGTATTTGCCTTGATAACATGTTAAACACAATCAAAGACAATATGACACAAACCGGTCCAGAGACAATTAAAATAAACAAGAGAAGAAAACAGTAAAATGTAAATCATGTACTCAATAAGTAATTAAATAGCAATTAATTCTCATCACAAATAACATATACTGATATTCATTAACCATGTTGATAACAACAATGTTGATATTTGTCTTAACTAAAATAAATATTACATTCATTAATAATGTCAATAAAGTGGTGAAACTATGACGTCACCTTGTAGGCCGATCGGCGGTTAGCATCACACTGGTTCCCTCGACAAAAAGACAATAGGATTTTCCCATAGGCTTTTGGATTATCACACAAAAATAAGCTCTGTGTTCAATAGTTCATGAAATTTACATGTTTTGTCCATCTAGATAAATTTCACAATATAATATAATTTGTATGAATTTTGGAGCCTAAATACAAACGGCAGACCTAAAAAGCTAAACTTAACGAACTACAGGTCCTTCTCAAAAAATTAGCATATTGTGATAAAGTTCATTATTTTCTGTAATGTACTGATAAACATTAGACTTTCATATATTTTAGATTCATTACACACAACTCGAAGTAGTTCAAGCCTTTTATTGTTTTAATATTGATGATTTTGGCATACAGCTCATGAAAACCCAAAATTCCTATCTCAAAAAATTAGCATATCATGAAAAGGTTCTCTAAACGAGCTATTAACCTAATCATCTGAATCAACTAATTAACTCTAAACATCTGCAAAAGATTCCTGAGGCTTTTAATAACTCCCAGCCTGGTTCATTACTCAAAACCGCAATCATGGGTAAGACTGCTGACCTGACTGCTGTCTAGAAGGCCATCATTGACACCCTCAAGCAAGAGGTCTGTGGGAAGGAAAAAGTGTGGCAGAAAACGCTGCACAACGAGAAGAGGTGACCGGACCCTGAGGAAGATTGTGGAGAAGGACCGATTCCAGACCTTGGGGGACCTGCGGAAGCAGTGGACTGAGTCTGGAGTAGAAACATCCAGAGCCACCGTGTACAGGCGTGTGCAGGAAATGGGCTACAGGTGCCGCATTCCCCAGGTCAAGCCACTTTTGAACCAGAAACAGCGGCAGAAGCGCCTGACCTGGGCTACAGAGAAGCAGCACTGGACTGTTGCTCAGTGGTCCAAAGTACTTTTTTCGGATGAAAGCAAATTTTGCATGTCATTCGGAAATCAAGGTGCCAGAGTCTGGAGGAAGACTGGGGAGAGGGAAATGCCAAAATGCCTGAAGTCCAGTGTCAAGTACCCACAGTCAGTGATGGTCTGGGGTGCCATGTCAGCTGCTGGTGTTGGTCCACTGTGTTTTATCAAGGGCAAGGTCAATGCAGCTAGCTATCAGGAGATTTTGGAGCACTTCATGCTTCCATCTGCTGAAAAGCTTTATGGAGATGAAGATTTCATTTTTCAGCACGACCTGGCACCTGCTCACAGTGCCAAAACCACTGGTAAATGGTTTACTGACCATGGTATTACTGTGCTCAATTGGCCTGCCAACTCTCCTGACCTGAACCCCATAGAGAATCTGTGGGATATTGTGAAGAGAAAGTTGAGAGACGCAAGACCCAACACTCTGGATGAGCTTAAGGCCGCTATCGAAGCACCCTCAGCAGTGCCACAGGCTGATTGCCTCCATGCCACGCCGCATTGAAGCAGTCATTTCTGCAAAAGGATTCCCGACCAAGTATTGAGTGCATAACTGAACATAATTATTTGAAGGTTGACCTGTACACCACGGTCGCTCGTGTTCAACGCCTTTATACGCTTCGGACTTATTTCAAACTTATTTTTAAAAACATGTTCAGTGAAAAGGATTTACTCTGTGGATGAATTTTATTCCACGTTACATGAACCTTTTCATATAAAACTGAAATAAATACCAAACAAATAGCCAAACTAAAACCGAAATGAAACATTAGGCTAATAAGCCGTAGGAGTGAATAAATGAAACAATCATAACTAAAACACATAGGCCTACGAAACCACGTATGTCTGTACATTTCGAAATAAAGTGCATTAAAAGTAAATAAATCCTTAATTGATATTAATATTTTAAATGAAAAAACGAATATCCACGTAGTATTTAATAAAAATCTAGTGCAAAATTATTAAATAACAGCAGAGTGAGCACGTTTTTATGATGTTATTTTATCCTTGTTTCTAGAAAATCCTCAGTCTTTCTGTTTTCTGACAGCTTCATGTGGCCGTAAACATTTAATTTTAACGTGGCTACAAGCACTATGCATCATTAAAATTTCACCGCGGCCGTGTAAAGCCGGTAAATGTGCTGTTTACACTGGAATAAACACAAAACTAGAGCCAAACTAAAACTGAAGTGAAACATTAATAATAAACAATAATGAGTGAATAAATTAAATAAGCATAACTAAAACACATACGAAACCAATTTCGAAATAAGGTGCATTAAAAGTCAATCCTTAATTAATATGAATAGTTTAAAGAAAAACGAGTCTCCGCCTAGTGTTTAATAAAAATCTAGTGCATGAAATTATTAAATAACAGCAGAGTGAGCAAGTTTTTGATTATGGTAAAATTAATTTTATTTTAGTTACAAAAACTACTGCTATCATTTTGTTAGGGTGGTTACACAAAATGTTATTTTATCCTTGCTTCTAGAAAATCCAGTCTTTCTGCCAACAGGAGTAAAATCTTTCTGTGCCACGGACATATGGCTGTAAACACTTAATTTTAACGTGGCTTCAACACTATGCATCATTAAAGTTTCACCGTGACCACGTCAAGCCGGTAAATGTGGTGTTTACATGGAATAATCATAATATGAGTTTACCTTATGGTACGAACCCAGAGTCTCCAATGGTTCAGTAATAAAACGAGCATCTTCCATACGAAACTGGTTGCATTTCGGGGGAAAACAACAACCACACAAAAACCATGTTGTTGAACAACAATATAAAATACGGGGAATTAGTAATTGGTTATTCTACAAGTATTCTGTACTACGAATTATACAAAAATTATATAAATTGATCAACTCTTCGTAGTGATGACGTTTAATGGCGCCTGTAGTCCCATTTAACAATTTGTTAGCACTGTCTTTTTAAACGAACGTAACAGTTCAAAAAAACGTTGTGGTGTAACTGGTGTGTTTTATGTAATAGAATAAAACGTGAAAGTATCTTGAGCTTGTGTTAACCAAGGACCTTATTTAAGGGATTTAACCAAAATCCCATTCAAAAAACTAAAATGCTAACTCGCTTCCAGGTCATAGTTCCACCACTCTATTTCCTGCACGTCTTAGACGTCCAAAAAAGTTACCTAGTCTGACGTTCAAATGTTCAACTGCATATTGATGTCCAAATGGGGTCTTGGTTGGACGGCCAAATAGTGGACCTAGTTTGCATGTCATTTATATGTGCAGAATTGGTCTTGGACAGATGGACACAATATAGACATAATCTGCATGTCAGCCAGATGTCTACTGTTTAGTGGGTTGTGTGTTGTGACATTACTGTTGGATTCAATGTAGTCGGCACAGCATCGTCTTTTAGTTTCAATCTTTCTGAAAATCCTGCATCAAATTGTACTTTGTTTGTAAACAAATCTGCGGTGAAAGGAAGTGAACAAAGGACCAAGTTCTAACTAACGTGGTCTGGAAATGTATTAAAATTACAGTTTATCTACTCTTTCCTAATGCTAGGATCAAAAGGAAGGCGATGCAAATTTCTACAACTTGCACTGCACAGCATCTTGTTATTTTTAGAGTCAAATTTATTGTTTGGTTTCTGCATAGACCTGTGTTCACCTCTTTCCTTATATTACACTACATATGTGAATCGGTGGACAGGGCTAAACAACCAGTGATGTAGAAGCAGGCATTGTCATCTTCTTCTGTGGAGACAGTGTTTAGCCACACTATTACATCACAGAGTGCCACATTCCACAACTGGTCACTTTGGCAGTTCCAGGGTGAGTGGATATCCAGGGCTTAGCTCAGAGACAATGTATGTATCAGATTACACGGGATACACTTCAAATAAAATGTCAGATATGTAAGTGGTTCTCTTAAAAACAAAATACATCTTCCACAACCTCTGGTTGTGTTCGGGTCAAATTGAAAACACATTATCGACTCAAACCTTTTTTTTTGTTTTTATTTCACCTAGTGACACCTTCTTGTATTTCACACTCGTGGTGTTCCCATTCCCAGGTTTTGTGTTTCTGTTTGCATCTGATTAATCGTAGGCTTCAATGCACCTAATTTTTTGAGTGAAAAAATAATTTTTTATGAATAATTTTCACAATATAAGATAAAAAAAAAATGAAAATTTGCACTGTTTATCACACTAGTGTGCTTTAATGTTAAATCAGGAAGTTTGATTTTTAAATGCTTTTATTTTGTACAAAATTGCACAAAGTCACACTTGTCAAAAATAGTCGGCTATTGAAAGTGAATGGGGAAGATCACAAAAAAAAACCCTTTATTTTGAAATGCTTTTATGTTCTGAAAAGGGCCACAAAGCAACATTTATGCTGTTCCCTGTTAAATCTGACCATCGTGACGTACATCAAAGAACACATTAAGATTATTTACATTATAACATTTCATGGAACAAGAAACCAAAACTGTTATATTTCAGTTAAATATCCTGCCCACTGACACTGTCAAACAGAGACAATATCAATGAACAACAAATCTGACCATTGTGACAGAAAACAAAAAACACATTAGCATTGCCATATAGAGAACCTCATCAATGAATACCTGGACTGGGCAGTTTGAGCATGTGTGTGTTTGTGTGAGAGATAGAGAGTGAGTTATAATTTAAGATTCATAAATGTGTCTTGCATGCAGTTCAGGATAGGATGAAATGGGTGTAATACAATAGTTTGTATGTATGGGGGTGTGTGTGATATATAACGTAAGTATACAAACATACACGGGTCCAAGGCCTTTATACACTAGTTGAACACTAGTTGTTTCTCTTACTGTTTCATTACTTTTTTCTCTGACTTTGTGCAATTTTGTACAAAAATTAAAGCATTTAAAAGCAAACTTCCTGATTACACATTAAACACACTAGTGTGATAAACAGTGCAAAGTTTCGTAATTTATCTCATATTGTGAAAATGATTTGTAAAAAATGTTTTTTTTTCTCTTTAAAAATTAGGTGCCTACTTTCAGATAAATGAGGTTTACGATTAATCAGAAGCAAATAGAAACACAAAACCAGTCTTAGATGAAAGAAAAAATAAAACAAGTTGACAAAAAGAATGAATCCAATATCTGATGCTAATATAGCATAATGAGAGATTTATAAGCAGTTGTTTGGAGTCGTGGTGTTGACTGGGAACACCACGAGTGTGACAGGAAATTATATATATATATAGTAACTGAAGTCCACTGAGGCAAGATGTATGATGAAACCAAGTGCAGTTTTATTGACAACAAACGTGAAGTAATCCAAAGAGCAAAAGTAATCCAAACAATAAACAGACTTGACTTGAAAACAGACTCAAGGTGGCTTGGCTTAAAACAGACTTGATTAAACAGACATGGCACGACCAGAACTCACCAACAGCAAATTACAACATTGGTCCTGTCCCAAATGGCACCCTAAACCCTCACGGTCTTCCTCTGAGTCCGCACTTTCGTGACGTAAATGCCGCTTTGACTGTCGGGTAGAAGTCTGCTGCGAGCTCGCACCATTGCAGGCTCGGCAGAAGTGCGTATCGAGGGTGCAAAACGGTCGCAAAGGGGGCGCTCGCGAGCACCCTTCTGAACGCTAAAATGACGAATGGGACATCCTACGGTCTCGTGGACTTAACGGACACGCGCACGCAGCAGCCATTGTAAGTCCATAAGACCGCAAGTGCACATGAAGTGTTCCATTTGGGACAGGGCCATTAATACACGACAATAAACAATGGGAACATGAGGCTACTTAAAGGAAACAGACAGGGTCACATGACAAAACCAACCAATGAGAAAACAAAGAACAACACATAGCAACCAATGAGAATCTAACACATGGACAGGCAGGAGAACAAGAGGAACAGGGAAGCAAGACAAGACAGGAACCATAACAATACTTCAAAATAAGAGACATGAACAAGAACCAACCCCCAAAACAAAACCCCACACCTATATATATACACTGATTTATATATATTACACTGATTTAATGTGAAATTTTACTTTTAATATCTGTAAGTGTAACACATTCACTGGTGTTTTTTGATACTTTATTGATACTGATTCATCATGTGATAATATGAAAAAGTCTGTGGATTCTTTGTATGATTTAATTGGTCAGATGACACAGTTTCACCCTTGAGCATCTATATAGTCCAAGCATGGCATAGAGCGGCTGAGTGAATGAGGTCTGGACTCTGTAGATGAGGCTCATTGTGTCTGAGATGCTGTAGAAGGACAAAACCCCTGCGCTGTGATCCACATACACTCCTATTTTATGACTGGACACTACAGGTAGTTTAGTCTCAATGTTATTGTGCAAGAATGAGCAATTGACTGGAGAGCAGTATAATCTCCAGGACTGATCATTACGCCCAGCATCAATCTCAGGTTCCCGTCCCTTCCTCCTGATGTTCTTATATGCCACTGATACATCCACTCCTGCTCCCCTATTACTGCCGCTCCACTCCACCTCCCAGTAACAGCGTCCAGTCAGACTCTCTCTACACAACGCCTGGAACCAGTAATCAAATCTGTCCGGATGATCAGGATACGGCATACGTGTGTCAGTGGCAGTGAGCACTGTGTTTCCCTCAGACAGATGGAGCCAATAATTCACTGAGTTTAGATCCAGAGTCAACAGACGGGAATCTGATGGAAATAAACAGAATTCATGACCTTCCATCATTAATGTAACATTTTACCAGAAAAAATGTTATAGTTATAATACATTTTTTTTTAAATGTGTCTCTCTAACTGGTCAACTCAATGGAACTTCAACCTAGAGACTTCACTGCAAAAAAATGTTTTTCTTTACTTGCTTTATTTAGATTTTTTTGTGTTGTTTTCAGCCAAAATGTCTAAACATTCGCAAATCAAGAAAGATTTTCTAGAAAATTATTGTCTTGTTTTCAAAAAAGAAGTCACAATTAAGTGAGTCTAAATAATCTGCCAATGGGGTAAGCAAAATAATCTTATTTCAAGCAGATTTCTAAATTAGGCTTTAAAATGATAGCATTCCCTCTTTCAGTCTAAATGACATGTACATGCACACATATACTCTGAAATGCCTCTAAACTTGTTTGACCTTGAAAAGAAGATATTTTGAGGGAGATTGGGATCCAAATAACATTGGGTTTGTATGGATACAAAAAATACATTTTCCTTAATTCCTTCTATATATTTATCATAAATATATGAAGATATATTTTCATTTCATATTTCATTCAGTCACAGGTTTGTGACCCTGGACCACAAAACATCATAAGTGTCAATTTTTCAAAATTGAGATTTATATATCATCTGAAAGTTGAAATAATTAACTTTCCATTGATGTATGGTTTGTTAGGATCAGACAATATTTGGCAATCAAAATTATAAAAAAAAAAATAAAAAATAGTTGTCCAAATTAAGTTATTAAGTTATTAGTAGTGCATATTACTTATCAAAAATTCAGTTTTGATAAATTTATGGTACGAAATTTACAAAATATCTTAATGGAACATGATTTTTATTTAATATCCTCATGATTTTTTTTTTTTTTTTTTTTTTTTTTTATAATTTTGACCCATACAATGTATTGCTGGCTATTGCTACAAATATACCCCAGCGACTTAAGACTGTTTTTTTGGTCCAGGGTCACATTTGTTAATGATTATTTTAATTTACTTGTTGAAACCCTTGTATTTTACATACACAAAGTAAAGAAAAGTTCACTGAATTGAATTACAACATTCATTTAGTGTAATACAATCAAACTCTCCCTAACTCAAACTGGATTTCAGACTTGTGTGTGTTTTCATAATAACTCACATTGTAGAAACTCCTCTCTGGTCTTATATTCATGAGTCTGAATGACCTGGATGGTTTTCACTACAAAACATATCTGCTGTTTAATTATCATGAACAAATTAAACACTTCATATAGTTAATGAATGGTGCTGAACTCATTTATGAGAATAAATCAGTACTTACGTCTTCCAGATATCTTTTCTGTCTCCTCTCTGCAGAACTGCTGCAGTTTGTCTCTGAGTTGAGAGACTGATTTCACTACATCATCATAAGACAGATGAGAAGTGACGGTAAAGCTATCTGTAGACGCCAAACTCTACAGACACAAAGACAAAAGAAAATACTCTGTAATTACAGAAGCTTGTTAAAGCCCTTGGTGTTGGAGAAGATCTGTGTTACCTTGAGGAAATGAACATAATCCTGTGTGTGTGAATCTCCTTCTTCAGTCTCATTGATCAGCTCATTGATCTCCTTCTTCAGTCGCTCAATTTGTTCTTCAGCTCGATTCACAGCAGCTCTTTCCTGATCTCTGATCAGCTGCCTCATCTCATAGCGACATTCCTCAATGAAGCGAATGAGCGCAGTGAAGACCCACTCACTTTTCTCCACTGCTATCTGTGCAGAGTGCTGTTATAGGACACACATTACAATCACACCATGACTTCAGTGAGTTATAAGAGCTCCAGCACTGAAGGAAAGTCCAAACTGAGTCTAAAACATCTCTTCTTCTCCAAACTCACCTTATGAGACTCCACAGCTTCTCTCAGCTCTTGAAGATCTTTCTCTTTCTGCTGGATTCTCTTCTGTATGTCACTCTGTTTCTCCAACTGACTCTGCAGAAAAGAGAAATATGATTAACTACACTACCTTTCAAAGTTCTGGGGTCAGTATGAATGTTTTAACATTTTTGAAGTGTGTAATGTTCACTAAGGCTGCATTTATTTGATGAAAAATACAATAAAAATGTAATATTTTAATTTTTTCCTACTTAATCCAACTCCTTAAGTTCTGTTTTCTGTCAAAACAGGTTTTCTAACTGAAAAAAATCATAGCAAATAAAAAGCAAAATGACATGAACTGTCACTCATGAGCTCCAGTATGGAGATATACCTGTTTCTCTTTCCGTTCTGCAAGACCAGCAGATTGGAGTCTCATCTTCTTCAGTTTCTCCACCATTTCAGCAAACACCACATTTTTACCTAAAACAGGTCTTGGACTGAAGGTCTCTCTGCACTGAGGGCATCTGTAGATTCCCTTACAATCCTCCTGATCCCAGTGGTCTGAGATGCATCTCATACAGTAACTGTGTCCACAGGGAATCGTCACTGGATCCTTCAGTAGATCCAGACACACTGGACATCTGAACATCTGATCCTCAGCACATGAGATACTGGCTTCTGCCATTTCACTATATGAACCCACAGATAGAGAACAACATGCACTGCAGCTCAACAGTCAAGTTCCTTCTTTTATGAAGTGGAGGGTTGAGAAACAGGTTTTTCTGTAGGGAGTGACTTGGGTTACTGTAAGGCATTCAGGGGTCTAGCTATTGCAGTGTATGTGCATATTATAGATATATTCTGGATATAGATATGTCACTGGTTTTCATAGTTAATTGACTGAAAGGTGACTATTAAATTAATGAATATGTGGTTAGATGAGATCTGAAAAAGGGTCAAAGACTATTCCAGTAACACAAACAAGCAGCAGAAAATCAAGTCAGCAAAAGGAAATAAAAAAGTGCTCATTGTTTCTGGTGATGTAAAGTTTCTAAGAAATGCACTTTCGTTTCAAGCACATACATATACATATACATATACATATACATATACATATACATATACATATACATATACATATACTCACACACATATCCACACCATCCACATAAACAAGGGTGTATTAATTTACCTTGTGCTTATATGTGCTCCTAAACTGCTCAGGCTCTTGATATTATTTGGAGCTGATAGCAATGACAGGTATACTTAAAAAAAAAAAACATTAAAAACTGTAAGATGCATGGCACCACAGGGTCTAATCTCTAAGTATATGATTTTGATTTATTATTTATTTACAGTATTGTAGCTTTAGAATACTTTTGAAAACTTCATAGGCAGAGGTTGACCCAACTCCAGTAAAGCTATAGCCTACTGATTGTAATCTACTGTTTGTGCAATTGTTTAACAAAGCACATTATAGTGTCATGAAATGTTTTTAATACGACAGAAACGGTGTCTAACAAGATCACAATTCAATAAAAACTTTGGAAGTTAGGCCTACAGTTTTTTTTTCGGTTGGTAACATACTTTTGTCCAATCTGTGGTTACATTTTCAAAACTCTAAACACAATTAGCACAACATCAGTCTGTTGTGACCATATCATTAACACAATTTGTGTTGTTTTCATACAGTATGCAGTCAATTACCATGTTTCTAAAATGCAAACATTTTCTTTTCGTACAAGCTTATCCAAAACCAAAATCATGGGTCTTTTTAGTCTTATTTGCAAATGCTTAAACGTAGCATGTCAGAAAGGAAGACCCTATGTTCCATACCTTAAATACAGTATATTATTTCTGCAACAATAGCAGCTCAAAATGATTGAAAATATCTCTATATAAAATAATGTAACAGCTGATAAGCATATTTAGGTAACAGATCAATGAAATATTTAGAAATAGCTGATTCCAGTCTCAGTTGGAGGAATAGACAGGTGTTGAAGCTACTTCCATTACATCAACGTAGAGTAAAAAATACCTCTTTAAATTGGTTTTGTGGATGCAGAACAACACAAAGAATCTGAGAGAGAAAAAAATGCCTAAAAGAAGTAGATAAATAGTTGTAGGAGGTAGAGGAATAGTTGGATTAGAAAAAGGGAGAATAGGGAAGAGGAGTAAGAATGTGTTCTGGACTGTGCATTTTTAGGTTTTTTCCCGCTCTTACACGTGGAACCTATGAAAGCTTATTTCTGCCACATGATATAAAGGGTAACTGTGACTTTTTTTTATCTCACAAAAAAATAAAATCAAATTGTACAATAAACTCACAATTCCAAGAATAGAAGTCCAAATTGTGAGATAAATTGGTCATAGTTACCCTTTACCCTTTATTATATAAATTATGTGGCAAAATTGTAACCAAGGACCATGTATGTTGGAATTTTTGTTGATCACTGGAAAGCAGTTTCAAGGTTCCAACTGAATTTCTTCATAGGTTACCCTATCTTGTTCTATTGTACATTCTGTAAAGTAATGACTCAATTCAGTTTTAGATAGTATGTTGCAAAGAAATAACACACTCAACACTTTAAAATGTAAAATGGGTTTAGCTGATAGCAAACTGAAGGCTAAATAAAAAAAAATAGATGTTATATTATCTATTATATGCAGGTAGAACTGAATCATGACAAGTAATGCAGTTTTTGTAAAGCCATCAACTGTTAGTTTTTTGACAATCACTGTGCTATGATTGACTATATGTTTCTTTTGGATAGAAGCTAGTGCTAAAGTTTTGGCCAAATTACTTGGTTTTGAATAAGGTTTGCTGTGTTTTTATAGAGTTAGTATATGTAGAAAAGGTATTAAGCATTTTGAAAATTACAACTGTAATGATTTAATATAAACGTTAATGTAATTACAGTTTTTGCCCATTGCTTACACACTAAAACCGAATGCTTAGACCAAAGTCTCAATACATAAACTTCTTGTAGCATACCTTAAACACAGTGTAACCATAGCTTAAACACACTGTCAACTTTGCACTTTGTTTACAATTCTGTAACACACTTATTGCGAAACACTACACATGTTTTCTTACATTTGACACTTTGTTCAAAAACAAAATCACCTGTTGTCATTGGGAAAATACTGTGTTCAAAAAGCAAAACTTATCTGGCAATTGTAGGCACTTAAATACACACCTGAAAACACTTGCACAGAAAACAGAACACTAATTGGTCTGAGCATTAGCACTACAAATAGGCCTCAGGTAAGCCATTTTGAGAACTTTGCAAGAGGCATGCGGAGACATTGAGGTGGGATCAATCCAAGGGTGATATTTTCACAAGGCGATATTTTCCCTGATGCCTAGCCCGCGAGGACATCGCCTGTGATGTTGACGAGGACTTGTGGCCAGACCCAATCAGAAGGCAGGATCCATAAGCCTCCCCATCACCCCATTTTTTTTTTTTACTTTTGTATTGTTGCTAAATTTACTTTATTTCTGTAAGAATGTTTGTTTATTGTAAAAACTCTTGTTTGATTGCTGCTGAATTTCTACTTTTGAGTTTTACAGAAGTTTGAGCAAATGACAGTTAAAATAGAAACACAAAGACTGCAGTGTTTTATATAAAGCCCATCAGTGTGTTGCTGGTGATATGAAAGAGTAATTCAAATGGTGCTTGTGTGTATGGTTTTGTTGCAAGAATTTCATTTTTAGAAAGGAGTGTTACGTTTTGATTGCAATGTTTCATTTTGGCATAGATGTGAGTTGGTAATCTCCAAGTGCTATGTCTGATTGGCTTGTGTGTAGAGTTTTGACATAATGAGCCAAATTCTGCAAAAAGTGTGTAAGCAATAGGCAAAAACTGTAATTATATCGAGAAAGTGAGCAAAAACACAGTATCAACTTTTTGAAACTCCCAATCAATAAACCACTGTGTTGCAAAATGATTCACTGTTTGGAAGCGATCCAATCGGATTGCAAATCATTCGATTCAGAGCGGGACTTAGGAGCAGGTTCGCGGGATGTGTTTATCCCCACCAGGGAAAAAACGTAATTAAGGCAGGGATGCTTAGACCAATGGGAGGGGAGAAAAAACAAGTTATCTTGGTTATCTTTTAACACTTACAAGAATGGATGCACAGTATTATTGGACCTGTATTGGAATGGGCCGATAATGTCTTTAAATGTAAATATCGGCATTGGATATGAAAAATTGTGCCGATGTGCTCATGGTGTGCTAGATCACATCAACAGTGTGGCTGACTCTTGAAGCAAAGTTTTGCCTAAATGAGGATTAGATTCACTGTGTGGATTGCTGGGGGGAAGGGGGGGGGGCAAACCGACGCTCTCCATTGACTTTCTATTGTGGGAAGCTGACTCCTTGTCATTTTTGACTTATAACAAAAAACAGAACAATGTCTAAAAGCTGATATGCGACAAGGTGTACAGTAATAAACACGTTAAAAAAACATAGAACTACATTTATATAAGCTGTGGACCCAAAAAAACGAGCGTTTAAGGACACAAAAGTAGAGCACAACATGTCATATTAGTAGAGAACTACGCTCACTGGCGGAAAACTTAATCAGCGACAGTAAACATTCATTATTTTTAACAATGTCAAAAGATTTTTTCACCACCCTGAGATGAGGAGATACACTGTGAAACCTAAATGTATTAGTCTATGTCAGTCCTTTATTTCATTACCTTCTTTTTGCTGGAGAGAAGATCCAACTGAATGGCCCAAAGTGAAATATCCTGACATCTACAACTATTTGTGTCCTTAAAAAATGTGTTTTTCGACAGTCAACAGCTTATATAAACATAGTTCTGTGTTTTATAGATTGTATACAGTCACATAGCAGCTTTTAGACATTGTTCTGTTTTTTGGTATAAGTCAGAAATGACAAAGAGGGTATACTGTTGCTAGCATCATGCTACTCATGTTACCTTCTAGTTAAAAACATGTAAAAGCATCATACTAGCAACATGCTAATCATGCTAACTTAATGTTAACAACATGTTAGTATGTTGCTAGGATTATGCTAATCACATTAATAGCTTGTTTAATACGTGTTAGCATCATGCTAGCAAAATGTTAATTATGCTAATTTGGTTTTATCATATAACTTGTTTTAACATGTTGTTAGCATAATGCTAACATAATTAACATGTTGTTAACATGATGCTAAAATCAATAGGGCTATTATTAGTGCCTAGTGCCAAGTTTCCCCGTATCCCCGTGGGGTCGTCGCGTGCGTTTGCCCCTCCCCCCGCGATTCCTAAACTCCGCTGCTGGGCACGGAAGGGATTAAGTTCGTGGGGGTCGTGGCTTCTCCTGGCTGATATTCTGACAAGGGGAGGTTGTCCTGAGCTATGATACTTATGGTATGTTGATACATTAATATTATCCCTGGACCTTTTGGTCCTTCTGTGCAGGTAAGAGTTTTCTTTTCTTTTTGAAACTTGAAACTCTCCATGCTATCCATGTTCTCCCTAATGTGAGACTTTATAGCACCTGCACTAAGCTCAGTTGTTATTTCTCCCTTGTTGGTTAACCATGTGCTCACCTGAGGGGCTACTTGCTTCTGTTATCCACCCATCTTCATGCGTGCATCGGAGTAGGGGTCCCCTTCTCATTTGAGAATGGAGCAGCTCTCCCCTAAATCTCCTAAGCTCTCCTCCTAAATCTCTGGACAAAGGCGTTTCTGCGGAAACCACTTTCTGAATGTTGACTCTAAGGAGCAAAAGCTCTCCAGGCATGTCTGGGCCCTTTTTTGTTCTTGTCAGATCTGTGGGTCTGACTAGGATAGGGTCCATGTTTTCTATTGAGATAGAAAACACACACTACTTGTGTTGGTAATAGTTTGTAAGCCTCTCTGTGGCACTGGCCACTGAGGTGAGTACTATTCTACTACAGTGTTCAAGATTTATTTTTGTTCTTCCTGTGTTTCAGGTTTTTGGAACATCTTGTCAACGGGACCCCTGGCTGGTTTGGTCTGGACATCTTGTCATCCTGCAACCTTTGCTAGGCACTACAGGGTTAGTCTCCTGATTGCTGTGTTCCTGTAACACCCCTCAACCCTAGGACCATGGCCCTTCTGTTCAGGTAACCTCCAGTTGTCTTCACTTATTTCTGCGTTGGAACTTCTGTTGCTGAGGCACAGAACAACTTCGCCCGCTACCTCCACTCTGTGAATCCGTCTCTCCGAGGAGTGAAACGGTTTTTCACTGTCCTTCCAGAGCCTTATCGAGAGTGTTTCTGCGGAAACCCTCCTTGACTGGCCTGAGGGCCAGTAGCTCTTCAGGTTGGACTTGCGGATCTAGCGCAACCGTTGGTTACCTGAAGGCCCCCCTCCCTAGAGGGCTGGTCCAGGGGCTCGCCTCAGTTCCAAAACTCTGGGCTCCATGCTCATCTCAGGACTTGGCAGTGCTCCCCTCACCAAAGGCAGGGTTCTGTAGCACGCCGTCCTAAGGCTAATTATGTAGGTCCTCCCCTCCATGGAGGGCTAGGCACCTACCCTATATCTACTGAAAGCTCCCTCAGGACCCCATCGAACTGTCGGCTGCTTGCTGCCGCCTGATGGGCTTCCTGCCACTACATGGTCATGTACAGAGGTTGCCTTGCCCTCCGGGGTATTTAGGCCTAACCTCAGGAGCTTTGCTATCAGTAGCTCAGGTCATAGACCTTATAGCCTTTGTAATGTCTCGGGACATTAGATGAGCTTGGTAGTGCTCCGCTCCGCTGGCGGTGCTTCCCTTGCCGAGGCAGGGTTTTGTAGCACACCGCCCTTGGGCTATTTGGGTAGGTACTCCCCTCCACGGAGGGCTAGGTACCTACCCTATGGCTGCTGAACGCTCCTGCCATCGTACTGGCATAAACAGAGGTTGCCTACCCTCCTGAGTACCAAGGGCTCTGACCTCGGGAGCTCTTGTTTCAGCATCCCAGGTCGCCCTCGTAATGTCTCCTCGGAGGGCTGGCCAGGGGCTCGCCTCAGTTCCAAAACTGTAGGCGCTGCGTGCTGCTCATGAGTTTCCCATCTCAATGCACATCTCAGGACCTGGCTGTGCTCCCCCCGCCGAGGCAGGGTTCTGTAGCACGCAGTCCTAAGGCTGATTAATAAGTCCTTCCCTCCACGGAGGGTCAGGATCTTACCCACAGCTGCTGATCGCTCCCTCAGGACCCCATCGGATTATCGGCCGCTTGCTGCCGCCCGATGGGCTTCCTGCCATCACATTGGGATGTACAGAGGTCGCCTCACCCTTCTGAGTGCCTGGGCTTAACCTTGGGAGCTCCTGATATCAGCAGCCTAGGTCACAGACCCTTCTCAGCCCTTGCTTGTTTCTCAACATTAGATGAGCTCGGTAGCGCTTCGCCCCGTTGGTAGTGCTTCCCTCGCCGAGGTGGGGTTGTTAAGCACACCACCCTTGGGCAGAACGGTCAGATTATCCTCTCTTGCGAGAGATGAGTATCTACCCTGCAGCTGCTATCTTGTCTGAGCTTCCTGCCTCTTCGGATTAGTTGGCCGCTTGCTACCACCCGATGCATTCACCTTCCGCCTCACAGGCTGCGTGGAAGTTGCACAGACCTCTCAGTCTTCTGAAGCTCCATATGACAAGCAGCTTAGGCCATCAGGCTTCTCTCTGCCCTTGTGGTGTCTCTGTGGCACTGCATATGCATGGCAAAGACCCCTCCACCGGGGATCTTTGAAATCATGCCACTCCTGGAAGGATCGCACGATACCTCTCTAAGCTCTAGGGAAGGATCTTCGTGCCCTATGGCTCTGACGTTTACCAGGTTGTAGCCTTTGGTGGAATGCTATCATCAGCTTACCTTACTTGTTCTTTGCTCTCAGAGCCTCCTTCATTGAGTGTCCACTATGCGGGGGCATGACCTATAAATCCACGTTGTGGTAAGAACGCACACTAGCTATCTGTGTTCTTTATAAAATCCTGTATGGTGGGGATCACGCGCTCAGCTTCGTACCCCTTATTGAGATGTTAGGCCCCGGGATCTTGGGCCACTCTCCACTCCTATCGGATTCTCCGATAGCCTACCTGACCAGCTTGACTGAGGTCATACCGGTCTCTAGCTGTAATTTTTTGTAAATAATACAACTGAATTACAATTTATTTATTTACTTTTATATTTTATTTAAGTTATATTTTGACCCCTATAAAATGTGTCTTCATAATATAACCATAATATTTGGGGGAGGGGGCACAACAATAGAATTCTGCTTAGGGCACCCATTTGGCCAGCAGCGGCCCTGCTTTTATTTATTATTTGACTCTTTTATGTTTCCTGTTGTTATCAATAAATAAAATATAATTGTTTCATTAACTAAATGAATGCATTACTTGAATAAAAAAGGAGATGTATTCACCTTTATTCATTATTATTGTTCATAAGTGTTGGGTGTTGGGGTGAGGTAGCAATGAGCTAGTAATCTTAATTTCTAAGTATTAACAATTACATTTTTCAAGTGTAAATAAACACCATCTCTGTTCTTCCAGCAGCTGCCTGAAGTCTCATTTGTTCAGATATTGCAAGCATGAGGAAAGCTAGGGTTGTCATGTTACTGGTGCTGTGTCTGATGCTGGTGTCTGTGCACTTGTTGCTCTTAAAATAATGTGTTTTTTTTATACTGCACTTTTCTTTAACCCAAATCGCTAAAAGTATAATGCAATACAAATTACATCCTTAGAATAAAAAGACCTTCAATAAAAAGAACATAGTAGCAAGTAACTACTAGTACTACTAAGATTTTAACTGTTTCTTAACACTACCTAATGTGGGGACATTCCTTACAATTAAAGGAAGTGCATTCCACTATCTAGGGGCTGCTGCAGAGAAGTCTCTTTCACCCATAGTTTTTAATCTACAAGAAGGGTGTTTGAGAACGACAGTCTCTGCAGAATGTAGAGACAAAGGTTGCATGTATGGAGTAATTACCCATGAACTGGAAGCCAATACAGGTTGGTGAAAAAATGCAGATTCTAACACTAGAACCGCCACGGGGTAAATTTTACCCGTACGTGTTTTTCAAATGTACATAACAGATTTTCAGTAAAACACTTAAGTCTCCCAGTCATTGACTTTTACTAAAATTGTATCATTTAAACTTCCCTGGCATTAAAAAGTGTTTAGATAAAACCAGATCGTAAAACGGGGCATTTATAACTAAAAGCGCCAGCACGGGTCAAATTTACCCTCTATATAATAGCCCACATAGCAAACGGTCTTGGCCCAAATGTGGCCTCAAGCTGGCACTGCTGGCCTCCTGTCGGCAATGTACCCTTTCAGCCAGAGCTGGGCCATGTGTGGCAATGATGGCACAGTGTGGATTACGGCAAACAATATGCGGGCCAATTGTGGGTGGGAGGAGTCTGGCCCAGATCAGTCCAGTCATCATGTGGCCCAAATCAGACATGTGACATGACAGCATATCTGACCAATGATAAAAACATAAGCAAAATATTGCATTATAATGGATAAATGAAATTTCAGTGACATGAAGGAATCTTTAAATTTAATCTTTGAAATGGCAAGTCAAAACAGAATGAAACATTATCATTTCAAAATTAAGCAAATCAGTAAATCAGTCAACTGCATTAAACTGCAATGAATTAGAATTTTATTTTCTTTAAATTATTATTCTCAGTACAAATAATCTTAGAATCCTTACAAAGAAAGAGAGAGAGAGAGAGAGAGAGAGAGAGAGAGTGAGAGAGAGAGAGTGAGAGTTTAGCTTATATTGACTGTTATGAAAACTGACTTGCGTAAAAAGCCTTGAACATAAAATAACAGGACATAAAATATAGTTGATGACTAGACATTCACTTTGACTCCAGACACATCTTTATGAAGACAGTAGCATAATACAGTGAAACAAAACGTTCTTTAGTCATATCAAAACACTACTTATTCGTGTGGGTAACATTTACCCGCATGGCGGTTTTAGGCAGCGACCCCCGGCGGTTCTAGTGTTAAAATATGTGCATCCAAAGTCAAGTAAGGATCAAAAAGAACACCAAGATTACAAACTTATTTGTTTTTATTATTATTACTGCAGACCTTATAATTACATACAATCTCAGGGAAAGATATTAGTATCTTTAACAATGAAAAAAAAAAAAAAGAAAAGAAAAAAATAAAATAACTATAATGGTTATATCATAGTATGAGATTAAATACACAGAATAAAGGAATAAAAATCATATTATTCATATGATCATAAAGCCCCAGGGATTAAACAAGAGAAATTCAAGAAAAAGAGGAAAACAATGATTTAAGCCATGTGGATTAAGTAGTTTGCACATAAAATAAAGAAATTAATATTATATTTAAGATATAATGATTTGTTTTTATGATAAAAATAACATCTTCAAGGATTAAACTGTGGGTCATTTCAGTATTGTTAAAAATATAAAAACCTAAATCAACCCAAAATGTATTGAACATAATAAAAGGGCAGCTGTTTCTTCAGTAAGACCACAATGTCAACAAATTTCATCAATATCAAAATACAACCACCAGAAAAGTTGGGACATTTATGTGAAATGCCATAAAAATAGAATGCTATCTGTTTTAACCTTTATTTAATTATTTATTTATTTAAAGTTTATTTTGTAAATATAACCAAATTTTGATTTTCATGGCTGCAACACACTCCAAAAAAAGTTGTGACAGAGGCTAAATAAAAGCAAAAAGTATATAGAATAATCATTTTGCATGTGCTATAACAGTGTGGTTTCATAGACACTGAATATGCTAGACTGGTCTGTCTGCAGTCCAGATCTGTCTCCTGTTGAAAATCCTGTTGAAAGTCATGTAAAAATAAGTTTTTTTTTTTTTTTTTTTTTTAATCAAGCCAGATTGGAGAACAATGTTGCTTGCAAACTTGAAGTATTAGTATTCTCAATTCCCAAACAATTAATCATTAAGGAAAATTGATGTGGCACAGTATTAAAACATGCCTCTGTCCCAACCTCTGAGTGTGTTGCAGCCATGAAAATCTAAATTTGGTTATATTTAAGAAAAAAAATAAAAGTTGGCCACTGAAAACACTGGAATTTCTTCCTTTTTAGACAATTAAATAAAGGTGAAAGAGAAATTAATTAATTAATTTTTACATTTAAAATTATTAAGATAATTGAAATTAACTTAATCTGATCTGTTGTCTAACAGCGATTTGAGAGTGTGTCTGTAGTGGTGGATATCAGTCATATAATGAGATATCAGCCACATGATCATCTGCGGCCCAATTACAGCCGTACTTCTATTCAGATCAACAGCACTTTTAAAGCCCATTCACATCAAAAATGATAACGATAACCATATTTGCGTCCACACCAGTGAATGATAACTGTTTGTTTTTGTTGCACTTACATGACTTCAACCAGTAGGTGTCCTCAGCATGCACGTTTCGATCACATCTAAACAATAAATCTAGCGTAAATGCTCTGGTTACTCACATAACCTCTGATCCCTGAGATAAGGGAAAGAGCGTTGCGACTGTACGACTGTATTAGGAAACTCCTGTTTACTCTGTTACTGAAGCCTGATTTGTTAACGTTTGCGTAGTTGCACCAACCATTTTATCAGAATCAACAACTGAAAAAAGTGAAAAAAGTGAAAGTGGCAACCATCGATTTGCATGCAATTATAGCATGGCTGATGATGCAATGTTCGTTCTCTTTTTTAGGGAAACTATCGAAAGGTAGTCTCAGCCTCAGACGTCACGCCCACGGAATGTTGGCTAAACGTCTGATGCATATGGCACACTTATCTGGAAACACTTCGGGAGTTTCGAAGCCATCACAGGATTGGTTAGATTATACGAGATTTCCGGGAGACGTGTGTTGCGTTCTTTAACGTTCCGCCTGGAAACAAAAATGCCGTGTCGCCCAGCTCCCTCACAAATGAGAAAGTCGTCGTGTTTACAACTGTGACGACGAGCGCCTGTTAGGATCAACTAAAGGGTAGAGTTTGAAAAGAAAGTGAAAAATGTCAAGTTCACGGTATAGAATCTTTAAAATATGTCAGAGAGTTTCACACATCGGTCTGTTATTGTGGCAACATTTCCACGCCCGTAAACATGACGCGGAACAAAACAAAACGCGATTGGTTGTTTTACCTGTCAGTCATATGGCCCAATTGGCGGGCCTTGACCATTAAAAGCGGTCAAAGATTCCAGACCTTCAGCCATCAGTCTGAAGGTCTGGCTACGCGAGACTAATCGAAAGGTAACTCCTGTTGCGTCATCCTAGACGACTGTATGGGGAGTGCATCCAGTAACGCTGTATAAGCAGATGCAGAACTAAGCCTGCTCTGTGAGCTCAACCCAAGGACACTTAGCGAGGGGGGTGACTTACATGGATAACACTCGGTGACAACCAAACTGTAGAATCTATTAAAGGTAGATGGCACAAATCCACCCAATAGAGATTCCTCTGGACCAGGCCCAAGAGGATGACATTCCTCTGGTGAAGTGGTCCCTTGTAAGCCCGCTGAGTCATTAGGCCTGGGCTATAGTATCTACTATCCAATGATATAGTTTTTGCTTTGTAACCTGCAGCACTTTAGATTGGCCTCCAAAGCACACAAAAAGCTACTCTGATTGTCTAAAAGCTGTGAGCACTCAATATAGACTAGGCACAAGTTGTTATGACCCTGTTCGCCATCTATTTCAGGGAGGGCTAAATAGGAAATGACCTGAGGTCCAAACTCAAGACAGATAGCACTGACGGACAATTCACCTACTCACTTGAGTAGGTTCTTCTTGCTTCAGCGCTGAAGGAGAAGATTCTGATTAAATGGCGCTCGGGTCAGTCAGCAGTCAGCCCTGCCCCTTCTGGTGGGCTTGAGCACCATTGAGTGAGTGACTAAAGTGACGTGACGTGTGGCCAAGTATGGTGACCCATACTCGGAATTTGTGCTCTGCATTTAACCCATCCAAGTGCACACACACAGTAGTGAACACACACACAGTGAACATACACCCGGAGCAGTGGGCAGCCATTGCATTGCTGCGGCGCCCGGGGAGCAGTTGGGGGTTCGTGCCTTGCTCAAGGGTCTCACCTCAGTCGTGGTATTGACGATGGAGAGAGCGCTGGATATTCACTCCCCCCACCCCCATCCCTGCAGGACCTGGGACTCGAACCTGCAACCTTTTGATTACAAGTCCGACTCCCTAACCATTAGGCCACGGCTGCCCCATTGGTTTGTGCAACTACACAAACATTAACAAATCAGGTTTGTTAGAACTTTATCTTTATATTTATAGTTATCATTATCGTTCTTGGTGTGAACAAGCCTTTACTCATGTAATATGAATAAAATATTGAATCGATAAATGCAGGATGATCCAGACCAACAGTACAGATTACTGACCAGTCAATGGTAAAATCCTCAAAGGGTATAAACTATAACAACAGAAGAAGGGAAAGACAGTGTCAGTAAAGGTAGTATTGATTGTGCATACATGTGTGTTAGTTACAAGATCAGAGAAGGACACCTTTCCTCTGTCATAGTCCAGATACACTCTCACACGCTCAAGATTTTGTTCAAGATGAAAACTAGACTTTACAGAAGAACCATGCTCCACACTCCAGATATCACTGTGAAAGAAATCACATTCCTTTCTTTGGTTTGATTCTGTAGTTACTCCAAGACTCCAGGATCGACTTTCTTTAACCTCCACATCCCAGCAGTGTGTTCCTGAGTTAAAACCCTCTGAACCCAGAACACAAGAATAATAGTCAAATCTCTCTGGATTATCAGGAAGTAGTTGTTTGTTCCCATATTTCACACTGGTCAGATCATCAGACAAGACGAGAAATGGATTTGCAGTGTTTGGATCCAGAATTACAGGAGCTGATGAGACACAATCAAAAGCTGCTTTTATACTGATGTTCATATAATGATCAAGAGTGAACCGGACACAGATTATTATGAATTATGACATCCATTCTATTACAGTTTTTTACAATCGCTATGACAGTTTTTTCAATACATTTAACAAGTTTCCTAAACTCTTAACGCACCAACACACCTAAAACACACAACTGGCAAAACGGTTAATTTCATGCTCAAAATCACACATTGTAAACTAAACCCCAAAACTAATTTTCAAAATACAATAATAAACTAACACAATACACTATGTCTAACAAAACGCTGCAAACATGTTTTAAAATCAAATAATTATTCCAAACACTAACATATGTTCTCTTCCAACAGGAACATTTAGTCAATCATAACACATTGACAAAAAAAAAACACTATCATCAGCTGAAATTACAGAAACTGCTTTACTTAATGTGCCAGGTTTGCCCTTATATTTGAAGCCTCTCTACATTTTTGTTTTGTTGGGTTTAGTAAATGCATGCATTTTCTTTCTTTCTTTCTTTCTTTCTTTCTTTCTTTCTTTCTTTCTTTCTTTCTTTCTTTGTGTTGCTCTATATTGTTCCTTTTCCACACAAGATCAGCCCAAAGAGTCCTCTTTTAGAACATATGATCATGTGATTGGAAAAACCTCAACACGTGAGTGTGGTTCCTAGATGGGAATCAGCTGTGATTTATATATTTCCATAACTGCAATAAGCTGTTTCTCATTGGCAATGGAATAAAATACAGAGAATATATTTGTGTTTCAATTCACATTATGAACAGCTGTTCACTTTGACTTTAGCCTACATAAGGTATGTTTAGAACATGATGTTATCCGTTCTGACATACAGTGTGAAAGCATTTGTAAATTTGACTGTAAAATTACATTGTTTTGGTCTTGGGTGAGCTTGTGTGTAAAAGAAGTTCAAGCATTTTAAATTGGTGTTAACTGTATGCATTTTGTATCAAAGCAACAAGAAATGTGTTAATTGTATAGCCTACAAAGACGGATATTGTGATAACCGTGTTAAGAGTTTAGGAAACTTGTTAAATGTATTGAAAAAACTGTCATAGCGATTGTAAAAAACTGAAATTAAATATATCAGACATCTTTAAACCTATCCAGCCATGTGTATGTGTAAGAGTGCAGACGTTCTCCAGACTTACTGTTTTGGACAATGTCCTGCATCTTCTTCCAGACTCTGAATGGCAGGTTGCCCAAGTATCGCGGCACATCAATCAAAGCTCCAGAAGGCGTCTGTGGATCTGGCTGTGAGATCTGGACTCTGGAAGAACATTCAGGAGTCAGAACTGCAGTGGCTTTGCTTTAAAAAGAGAGAGACCAGAAATACCTGCAGATCACTCACCTTTCCATTGAGACTGGAAACTTCTGCAGAACAAACAAACAATTTATCATCGACAACTCAATAAAGCAATCAATCAATTTGCAATCAATCAATCAATCAATCAATCGATGATCTGAAATCAGACCTTTAGAAAGCAGACGTCATTGTCTTTCATCATCTCCTCTGTGTCTTTGATTGTGTGTGAAAGAGCTGAGATGTGTCTCTTGATCTCCTCCAGCTTCTCCTTCATCATCTGCGTCTTCTGCTCCTCTTCCTCCCTCAGTGCAGTGATTGTAGCTTCTTCTTCATCTCTGAGAAACTGATGAAGCTTCTCAAACTGCTGTTTAATCTGATGCTCTGTGTGCTCAGTTTGAGACTGAAATCAAATCACATTCAGTTAATCATGTGAATAAACAAATGTCAACAGAAAAACCATCACCAGTCAAATGACTGAAAACAATGTTTTTGTTTTTATTTAAAAGTTTGAATGTCTTAACAAATCAAAAAAGTTGTTCTGTTTCCTCACCATGATGTGTTGAACAGTTTCTTCAATTGTTCCTTTAATGATTTCTTTGTATTTAAGTTTCTCTTGTAAGGACTTCAGTGCTATATTGAGCTCCTCCTAGAATTAAAAAAATATATATAATAATAATAATATATATAATTGCTTATTTAGCTTAATGATAATACTAGGCCCTGTGTGTGTGTGTGTGTGTGTGTGTGTGTGTGTGTGTGTGTGTGTGTGTGTGTGTGTGTGTGTGTGTGTGTTTGCTGTATACATGAATTGTGCTGAATTGTTGATCTTGCCTTTCATTTACATCTGGAAGTAGATGTCATTGCATTTTATATACACTACATATTTGATGTCCTTTGATCATAGGAGAAAATTGTAAAGGTTATATTCATGCTTGACAAGCTACTGTCTCAACATCTCCACAGGCCTCTTCCTTTGTTCTGGCCCACCATGTCAATAATAATCTTGATTGTCTACCTGACTAATCCCAAATGTATAATGTGAACTTTTTATTATTTTTTTTTGGTTCAATACTGAAGTCCCATTTTCAAAACTGCATTGCATTACCAAACATGATTCTTAGCCAAACAGTTGATCTCACCTCCAAAACTTGCTCAGACCAACAAAACACTTCATATAGGTCTCAAAATAAGAGAAGGTGTTTGGTTTGATTTCTTTGACATGTTCTATGCATAGCCTGGGTGTAGCCAAGATTTAGCTCATAGTCAGACCGGCTATTTGTAGCCCACTGATCTGAATCTGATTCATTGTAGTTTTTGGCCCGACAGCGCATGAGATGGCTGATATACCATCATGGGTTAACTTGGGTTAACTTTGAGAGCAGTGAATGGGAGAGTACCACAAATATATTTTTTACATTCCGATTTGCTCAAATAGCAAATGAAAAACTCCACGATAGTGTTGCTAACAGCAATCAGAAGAGGGAACAATATCAAATTCACGTCTCTCCCATAGACTCTGCATTAGAAATACTCTTGATTTAGCATTAATTAATGTTTGTAATTTGAAGCATGGGTTATATAATACAAAGTATAATGCCATAAATGTTTTAAAAAAATTTAAAAAAAAAAAGCAAAATATAAAAAACTAGAGGATTTATGATGCTGATGACGATTGAAACGTGTCATCACAGTCCTGTGAAAAGGGTCCATATCAGACCAGCAATGAGCATGGCTAAAATAGTCTTAAAATAATTTACATTAAATTTACGCTTATTATCAAATGCAACTTTTGTAAACTTTTAAAAAAGTTATTAGCATTATGTTATATTTTATAGCATTATTAAATATAGCATTATTAAAGTTTTTTTCAACTGCTAACATACTTTTGTCCAATCTATGGTTACCTTTTCAAAACTCTAAACACAATTAGCACAACATCAGTGTGTTGTGACCATACCATTAACACAATTTGTGTTGTTTTCACACAATATGCAGTCAATTACCATGTTTCTAAAATGCAAACATTTTCTTTTCGTACAAGCTGACCCAAAACCAAAACCATGGGTCTTTTTAGTTTTTTTTTTGCAAATGCTGAAACACAGCATGTCAGAAATTAAAACCTAATGTTCTGAACCTTAAATGCAGTATAAAGCCTCTATTTCTGCAACAACAGCAGCTCAAAATGATTGAAAATATCTTTATTTAAAATATTGTAACAACTGATAAGCATATTTAGGTAACAGATCAATGAAATATTTAAAAATAGCTGATTCCAGTCTCAGTTGGAGGAATAGACAGGTGTTGAAGCTATATCCATTACATCAACATAGAGTAAAAAGACCTCTTTGAACAGGTTTTGTGGATGCAGAACAACACAAAGAATCAGAGAGAGAGAAAATGCCTGGGAGCGAGAGAGAAATAGTCGTAGGAGTTAGAGGAGTAGTTGGATTAGAAAAAGGGAGAAGAGGTAAGGGAGAGGAGTAAGAATATGTGTTGAACTTTGCAGTTTTATGTTGTTGTTTCCCTTACACATGCGTAACCTATGAAAGCTTATTTCTGCCATGGAATATGAAGGGTAAAGGGTAATTGTGACTTTTTTGCTCACAATACTGATAAAGTCTGAATTGCAATATGTAAACTCACAATTCCAAGAATACCCTTTACCGTTTATATTCCGTGGCAAAATTGTAACCAAAGACTATGTTGGAATTTTCGTTGATCACTGCATCAGCTACCATGGGGACACCATCCATATCCAACCCCTACCCACTGGAAAGCAATTTCAATCAAGGTTCCAACTGAATTTCTGCATAGGTTACCCTATCTTTTTCGAATTGTACATTCTGTAAAGTCATGAGGCAACTCAAAGTTTTAGATATATGTTGACAAGAAAGAACACATTCAACACTTTAAAATGTAAAATGGGTTTTAGTTGAAAGCAAACTTTTAAAAAAAGCTAATTGAAAAATGAAAGCAAATTTTAAAAAACAATGGATTACATTTTAATTCATTTTTCTATTATCTATTATATGCAGGCAGAATTGAATGCAGTTTTTGTAAAGCCATCAGCTGTTAGTATTTTGACGATCACTGTACTATGACTGACTGTATGTTTCTGTTGGATAGAAACTAGTGCTAAAGTTTTGACCGAATGACTCGGTTTTGAATAAGGTTTGCTGTGTTTTTATAGAGTTAGTATAAGTAGAAAAAGGTATTAAGCATTTTGAAATGTAGAGTTTGAATTTATTTAACAAAATGTGGTTTTGGGCAGAAAATTAACTATTTGGCTAATTGTGTGATGTAGGTGTGTTGCTGTGTTAAAAGTTTAGAAAAAGTACTTTAAGTATTGATAAATGCTTGTTAGCAATTGAAAAAAACTGTAATTATGCCAAAAATAATGCTCATTTAAATGTTCGGTATGGTGGCCGAGAGAGTTCAATGCACTGCAAAAAGCAAAATCACCAGCAAATTTAAGAAAAAAATCTTCATCAGTTTGACAGCACATGTGCTGCAAATACTCGCAACACAACCAAATACAGAAACAGGCTACAAAAACAGAAACACCCTGCAAACAATCTATCTATTATATAAAATAAATAAAAATAAAAATGGATACCATGGTAAATTAAGAACACTATATAGCCATACTTTAACCATTATATGTACCAGAGCTGTGAACTCGAGTCACATGACTCGAGACTTGACTCAGACTCGAGTCACAAATGACTTGACTTGACATAATCAAAAAAGACATGAGACTCAACTTAGACTTTGACAGCAATGACTTGAGACTTGACTTGGACTTGAACCCTGTGACTTGGCAAGTCTTTATGGATATATCTTCTAAAAAAGAAGATGGAGTTTTGATTCCTTGCCACTGTCGCCTATGGCTTGCTCAGTTGGGGACAACTAAATTGGGGACAATTAATTTATTAATTTGGGACAATTCATTTATTAATTTGGAAATTATTGATTCATTTCCTCTAACTAAAATTGCTTACGGTTTCTTTTTTGCATTATTGATATATTACCTTCCTATATGATACTGTAAAGTTGCTTTGACACAATTTGTATTGTAAAAAGCGCTATATAAATAAAGCTGACTTGTCTTGACTTGACTTTTGAAATATTTTACATTCTACCTGTGATAAAACCTTGGTAGATATTAGTTTTGTGAAGGATGGCCACTGTGGTAGGAAGCTTTTTAGCTGTTTTTAAGATCAGTCTGCATAGCGGTGACTGTAAAATCTGTAGTTCAAAACTATGACCCCAACTGATTCATTCAAATCACTGAATCATAAACAACTAAAACAGTGGACTTAAAATAAATTATTACTTCAATTAGGTCTAAAATTTGTTCACAAACAATGCTTATTCCTCAATGAAACACCACTAATCATTGTATCTTTGCAATTATTCTTACTATAGACTGTAGTAATTAATACAGAGACTCTAATTTGGGCAAACAGCACTAATGACTTGTTTAAGACTTGAAGCTTAAAGTTGAGGACTTACAACTTGACTTGGATTTGCCCGTCTTGACTCGGGACTTGACTCAAGACTTGAATGCAAAGACTTGAGACTTCCTTGTGACTTGCAAAACAATGACTTGGTCCCACCTCTGGTATGTACACAGATGGTAATCAATACGTGGAAAAAAACAACAACATGGTTCCTACAGTTTTACTCTAATAAAACCATGGTTAATTTTTGAAAGCAATGTTGGGTTTCCCACCATCATGGTCTGTGCACGCCCGGCATTTTTTGTGTTTGGTTGTGTTGTTCCTATTTGCAGCTTGTTTCTGTTTTTGTAGCACATTTCGTAATTTGTTCGTGTTGTGAGTGTTTGCAGTGTGTTTCTGTTTTTGGTTGTGTTACAAGTATTTGCAGCACATGTGCTGTCAAACTGATGAAGATGCTTTCTTAATTTGCTGGTGCTTTTGCTATTTGTGTGTGTTTTCTTAAATTGCAGCACGTTGAGCTCTCTCGGCCACCGTACATGCGACATTATTTGACTGTCTTTCATTTTATAAAGAACAATGCAATTACAATTCCCAACCACTAGCCCTACCAAAAACGATAGAATACGTAAGACGTGTCACTCATAGTTTTGAATGGGGAAAAATGCAACGCTCATTATGGCCGCGAAGCCCCACCTTCTTAATGAAAGGGCCAATCATTGATTAGTAAAGTCAGTGCGGCACTGCAGCTGCCGTTAGAAGTCCCGGTTGCTATAGAAACAGTCAGCGTTCTAAGCCATGCTCTCAGTACTGGCTGATCAAGTCTGAAAAATAAGTGTTTTTTAATACTATTAAAGCAAAAGGAATCATATTTATGAGGAGACGTGTGCAAACAAGAAACATCTGACAACAAGAGATTTGCCACCAAGTATAAGTCATGTTTTTCGAATCATCAAAACATAAATTTATTTGTAATGAACACACTAAATGGATCTTTACATTTTTCTTATTTGAATGCTTGTGTTTAGATGTAAAATAAAAAGCATTATTTGTTTCTATTCATTCAGAAAACTCAATTTTCTCAAAAGTAATTTTTCCTCCAATTCCAACAAATCATACCTACTTTTAAAGGACTTTTAATGAAAAATATGAAAGTAAAAGTAACTGAAAATTTGCTCATTGTGACTCATTTTTCCAGCACAGGTAACATATTCCCATGTTTATAGAACAAACCTATAAATCATAAATCCAACATATTCATGGTATTGTTAATTATGATTGAATTGAACGATTCATCTTTTTCAACACAAATAAGCACTATGTGGAAAATGTTTATGTTTAGGAATGTGGATGGATGAAACAAAAGTAGAGAAACTGCACACTATGCATGTTTCTAGATTCCGTTTTACTAGAACATTGTGTGAATAGTTTCTCTACTTTGGTTTCAGATTTCATCCAGCCACATTCCCAAACAAAAATAAACATTCCTAGTTCCTAGTTTCAGTGCTTGTTCCACTTTGTAAAAAGTAAAAAAATTTTCACATGATTTTTTCCACATAGTGCTTATTTGTGTTAAAAAAAGACGAATCGTTATAGACAGTAGTATATTATGTATATTTCATTTTTAATTAACAATACCATGAAAAAAAAGAATATGTTGGATTTATGATTTATATTATTGTGTGGTGTAGTTGGTGATACTAGTACTGTTAACATACAGAAATTATTTTTGACAACTTTCATCTAAACAGTGTAGCTGTTACAGTAAGTCACACTGCAGAAATCCTCATGGGATCAGTTTTTTTGCCCCAGATAGCACTGTTTT
Organism: Cirrhinus molitorella; assembly: GCA_033026305.1. Classification (NCBI taxonomy): domain Eukaryota; kingdom Metazoa; phylum Chordata; class Actinopteri; order Cypriniformes; family Cyprinidae; genus Cirrhinus; species Cirrhinus molitorella. The sequence goes on from CM065117.1 coordinate 53,228,125, forward strand.
TTATTGATGGACTTGAAAACACTACCGGTAAAAACATGTAATTAACTGTAATTCGGTGTTCAATGAGATTATCAACCATTTTATATGAGATGAGACATTTGTCTTACCTTGTGTGATGAAACGACTTCACTGATGGGTCTGAATTTGTGATTTTCATGTTGTTCATCTCTGCACACTAAACACACAGGCTGTTTGTCTTCCAGACAGAAGAGTTTGAGTTTCTCACTGTGTAAACTGCAGATCTCCTCAGATCCTGATGAACTCTCATTTCTCTCCTTCAGGAGTGACTCACACACGTTTTTTAACACAAGACTAATTGGAGGGTCATCCCTTGATGATCTTCTCCTGCAGACAGGACACTCCTGAGTTTTCTTGATTCGCCAGAACTGTTGAAGACACTCTTTACAGACACTGTGACTACATGATAAGACAACAGGATCCTTGAAGATTTCACAGCACACAGAACAATAAAACTCTTCTGCATTTAGTAAAGCCATTTTCACGATTTCATCTCCAGCAGTTTTTACTTTTACTTTCTAACTGATGGTTGAAAAATGACTCACCAGGAGAATCAAAAAGACCTGCTGACTGATCAGAAAGTCTTGTTGAGAGAGTTAGTATGACAGGAAAAAAGAATGACAAAGTCAGTGTCTTCCTTGTAAGTGTTGAGGGAGGAGATTCTGATCACCTTTAGGTGTGTTAAAACAGGTGAAAGAACATTGAACAAAATCTCTTCAGTTTAAATTTTTTTTTTTTTAAAGATTTATTTTTGGCTTTTATTACTATAGGACAGATCAGGAAGCGAAGTGGAGAGAGAGAAGGGGGTAGGGTCGGGAAAGGTCCTCGAGCCGGGAATCGAACTCGGGACGCCTGTTGCACAACGGCGCTGTATGTCGGCGCACTGCCCACAAGGCTATCAGCGCCGACTTCAGTTTAAATTTTAACTAAATGTGTTCAAAACTTGCATTGAAACCTTATAAGATCTCATATCAAACACAAAAGAAGAATAATAGACCAAAATACTGATAATAAACTGACACTTTATTTGTCAGTTTAAGTGTTTTATTTCTCTTTATTTGTTGGTGTGTTTGAAGATCACAGTTTTACCAGGGTTTGCCATAAAGTCAAAATTAGCTCTTCACATGCTGATTTTACAGTGATAAACAAGTCTTCTTAAGGAAGCAGCACTTCCAGAGAAATAAAACCAGTTTTGGTCTCTCTGCATCATCCTGCATGCCATAAATGCATGAAATCATCTGCAATGAGCATATGCCTACAGTACTCATCTGAAAACTGGAAGCAGCTTGAATAAAATGCTGCACTGAAACTTGAGAACGAACCTGTAGCAGGATGGTGAATGTGATTTCAGCACGTACAACATGGTCCTGGAACAACATTCCAATCAGCCAATCAGAATTGAGGGATAACTTTTTAGAAGTTGTCAGTTTTAGTCTTACGATCAGGATTAGGTGCTTCTACACCCTTGTTAATCAGCTATCATTTCCCTTTGATTTTAGGGAAAAATTATGGGTAAGGTCAGGTTTAGGGGTAGAGATTGGGTTAAGTCTATTTTTTTGGACAGTAATGTTGATCCAGCGTCAACAAAAGATGTTGATCCAGGAACATGTCTTACTTGGCAAAATCACGGCGACCATCCCACATTGCACCAAATGCAGTGTCTAAAATCAATCTAGTTCCCCTGGTTTCACAGACAAGGCTTAAGCCTAGTCTCCCTGGTTCCAAACTGGCCCTTGCTGGTCTCGAACAAGAGAACCTATGACGCTAGTAGGCAAAGCTCCCACTACAGACCACAGTTTGAAAGGCACCATTTTTAAAAACTGTCAGAGTTCAGGAAAATACAGTTTTTGCCTATTGCTTACACACTTTTTGCAGATTTTGGCTCATTATGTCAAAACTCTACACACAAGCCAATCAGACACAGTCACAGTCACATATATGCCAAAATGAAACACTGCAATCAAAACTTACAGTTTTTTACAATTGCTTGCACACTAAAATTAAAAGTAACACACAGTTATTGAAACCTGACACCCAAGGAGCAAAACCTCAGCCCAAATCTAAACAACTATAAGCACATTCTCAGCCTCACACTTTTTGCAAAATACTACAAAAATTGTTTTGCAAGACACTAAACACACTTCTCTACATTAGACACAGAAATCTAACATGATGTCACTTTTTTGCAATTTTAAGGCACTTCTTTCCAAAATACTACACACATGAACCAATTGACCAAACACGGCCATCAGGTGTGCAGACACTTAGGTGCTTATCTGTAAACTCAACAATCAAGGTGTAAGCACTATAAAAAGCCAACAGGTGAATATTTGTCAACAAAAATGAAAGGCAGTGTTGCAGTAAGAGGAATGGGGAGAAACATCTTTGGCCACAGAGCTATTTTGAATGTCCCAGGCCAACATGGTGATAACATCACAATATATGCTACAATCATGCTGAATGTTTTTTTTTTATATATATATGATCTCTATGTTATACCCCTCATTCAAGCTATAGAGAAGGCCTGTGTGATTATGCAAAATGCAGCCTAATTGCAATGATGCACTGAAGGATTTTACAATATGGTGAGAAATAAGTACTTTCATCAGGGTGCAGTACTTCTCACGTGTGTTGTGTTTGGTCAGTATATTCATGTGCTTTACAGTTTTTGCCCATTGCTTACACACTAAAACCGAATGCTTAGACCAAAGCCTCAATACCTAAACGTCTTGTAGCATACCTTAAACACAGTGTAACCATAGCTTAAACACATTGTCAACTTTGCACTTTGTTTACAATCCTGTAACACACTTATTGCAAAACACTACACATGTTTTCTTACATTAGACACAAAAAACAAAAACGAAATCACCTGTTATCATTGGGAAAACACTCAAAGCAAAACTCATCTGGCAATTGTAGGCACTTACATACACACCTGAAAACACTTGCACAGAAAACAGAACACCAATCGGTCTGAGCCTTAGCACTGCAAATTGGCCTCAGGTAAGCCATTTTGAGAGCTTGGAAGAGGCATGGGGAGACATTGAGGTGGAATCAATCCAAGGCTGGATTCACAAGGCATTATTTTCCCCGATGCCTAGCCCACGAGGACATCGCCTGTGATGTTGATGAGGTCTTGTGGCCAGACCCAAACAGAAGACAGGATCCATGGCCCCCCACCACACACACACACACAAAACAAGTATATGTTTTTTTTCCCCCAATAGCAATTTTTCCAGTAATTGTTTGTTTGTTTGTTTTTTACTTTTGTTTTGCTGCTAAATTTGATGATTTGTGATTCAATTCTGAATGTTTTTTTTTTTTTGTTTGTTTGAAATTCAGAAATTCTACTTTTGAGTTTTACAGCAAATGAAAATAAAAATAGAAACACAAAGACTGCAATGTTTTACATAAAGCCCATCAGTGTGTTGCAGGTGATATGAAAGAGTAATTCAAATAGTGCTTGTGTGTATGGTTTTGTTGCAAGAACACAACACAAGCACCATTTGAATTACTCTTTCATATCACCAGCAACACACTGATGGGCTTTATATAAAACACTGCAGTCTTTGTGTTTCTATTTTTATTGTCATTTGCTCAGACCCAGTCTTCGGTAAAACTTCGGCAGTAATCGAACAAGAGTTTTCACCAAAAAAAAAAACATTCTTACAGATATAAAAAAATTAATCACAAATCATCAAATTTAGCAACAAAACAAAAGTAAAAAAAAAAAAAAAACTTGACACTTTGCTCAGCCTCCCTCATGGACAGACCATGATTTATCACATGGTCCACCAGAGTAGCCCTGATATCATCTGATACACGTCTCTGCACTGGTCCTCATCTTTGTCCTTGTCCTCTTCCACGTCCGAATTCTCTTTCTCTCTTTGTCCTCCTCTTACTTTGACTCTCATTGCCTCCATGCTTGCAAAGTTCTCAAAATGGGTTACCTGAGGGCTATTTGTTGTGCTAAGGCTCAGATTGACTGGTTTTCTGTGCAAGTGTTTTCAGGTGTGTATGTGCCTACAATTGCCAGATGAGTTTTGCTTTTTGAACAGAGTGTTTTTCCAATCATAACAGGTGATTTTGTTTTTGAACAAAGTGTCTAATGTAAGAAAATGTGTGTAGTGTTTCGCAATAAGAGTTTTACAGAATTGTAAACAAAGTTCAAAATCAACAATGTGTTTAAGCTATGTTTACACTGTGTTTAAGGTATACTACAAGAAGTTTAGGTATTGAGGCTTTGGTCTAAGCATTCAGTTTTAGTGTGTAAGCAATGGGCAAAAACTGTAACAATATTAACACAATAAATATGTCAGTTCAGCAGTGGTCAGCAGAACCAAGCGGTTCTGGTCACATGTTGGTGACGTAGAGGGTTCTGCTCCCTGCCAGTGGAAATGCAACTGCAGGGACCAGTTGCATAAACTTAGCCTCTATGTTAAGACAGTGTCTTTAGTACTAGTATACCTTTTCTTTTCCTTTTCCTTTTTTTGGATTTTTGGATTTAACTTAGACTAATCTACATTTTTCTGAATTTTAAAAAATTATGAAAAGCCTTAAAGAAAAAAATTGCTGACTAACTTTTTAAGACTAGTCTAAACCTTTTATGTAATCAGCCCTGGAAAGTGTCATTCCCCAGCAAGCAATTTTGCATTTAGAAGACATCTGTTTGCCATTCAAACACAGCCCTGATATCTAGGCTAAAACAAGGCAACATTTGGGCTGTCAGTGAAAATTTAATAGACATCTAACCATAGCCCAAGACTAGTCCACAAATAGACAGCTAATGAACACCTACATACATCTAATAGACAACAAAATGACAATCCACTTGTAAATATACAGCTTTTATTATGAAAAATAATTTTAACAACTTAAGACAATACAAAAAGAAAGAAAAAATGCTAAGAATTGACAAAATAAAATATTATAAATATAATACACTTAAATATACATATTATGATAAAAAGTAGTACAGTACACACATTAACCTCCAATGTACATGGAATAATAAATTCTCCCCTTCTGTTTTTTGCACTGCTGCAAACTTTTATAATTTAACATTTAATAATGTCATTTTAAATAATTTGTATGTTTAAGTTTTAGTATCAATTTGGTAGTTTCTAATTAAAACTTATTGTACTTGTAGAATGACAAAGATATTCTATTCAGTTAGCTTATGTGTATGTGTCACAAGCCATTGTTCAGTCATAATGTCACGATTTATGCCACTGCAGCTCCCTCCTTTCACCACCAGAGGGAGCCATCACTGGACACTGGACCAGATCACTAACTTCACTCACACACTCCATTACCCACAACCCCTTTCCATGACCTATCACCTACACACCTGTCGGCCATTACACCTCATTACACCTGGACTATAAATATACTGTCATTTCAGTGTTCTATTTGCGAAGTCTTCATTTGCTTAGTCAGTCAATTCTGAGCGTTTTTTTTTTTTTTCTCCAGTGTTTGCTTTTCCTGCTGTTGACCTAGTTTGCTCCTCGTTTCTGATCCTGTTTTGCCTGGCTATCAACACCTTGACCTGTCTCCTGGATTACTCTTGCTAGCTTTCTGCCTACCCTGACCTCTCGCTCGGACATTGACCATTCTTTGGATTATCTGCGTTGTTCTTGTCTGCATGTTATCAACCTTGCCTGTATGACAATGAGTATTGTCTCAAATAAAGTTGCATTTGGATCTAACATGACTCACCCCTACATAACACATAAATTCCATGCGATATTTCAAAAAAATGATTGACTTTGTCAGAGATGAGAGTTTTAGTGAGGGCTATTTTTTTTACCATTGTTGCCCGGATCTCCTTATTTTTCCAAACTCTTTTCCAGCTGTTGAAACTCCTCCCCGGTTTCACTATATAAATGAACATAAATTAGTTTAATATTTGTAAAAGCTGTGTTTTGTACTGTTGTTTGCTCTTTCGACTCTCCTTGCGCTGTTTTAAAATCGCTGTGTTTGTATATACATACAAAAATGTTAAACTTTCTCTAACTCTATCTAAGAAATTTTGCAATTAATCCTTGATCGCATACATGTTGAACCGTGGGGCCTAGTTACATCTAATCTGTTTTTTAACGATTGGAGTGAGCTAATTATTCAATGATCCATTCATTAAAACAGTCAGCTTGCTTCGATCCAAATTAAATCACACATTTTAAAAGAATTGTTTGCTTGAAGGATTCAGTGAATCATTAAAACAGACACTTGCTGCCACCTAATGGCGGTTTTATTTATCATATCATATTTATCTATATATTTATCACATTTATCCATGACAAGCCTTAACTAGCACAAAAACGCTCTGAGCAAAATATTAATTATCATTATTGACACAAATCCCCCCAAAAATATTATATAATTTTTGTCAAATTTGCACACCCCTAATAAGGGGAATCATTTAGGTAATTTGGCACACAGACACACAGATTGTGTGCATGCAAGTGTGTGTGCGTGCATTGGTTTAACCTACACTGGGAAGATCAAATTTCCCAACAAAAAAAAGGTAAAACTTTTGAGGAAAAAAGTTATGGTATAGTATAGTATAGTATAGTATAGTATAGTATAGTATAGTATAGTATATTTAATAAAGCTTATTTTTTGTTAAATAAAAATGTGTTTAAAAATTAGACATTTATTATTTTATAATAATTTGCAATCACAGGACCCTTCTCCCCACCTCACAATCCCCCGATTTTTTTTTTTTTTACAATTCGGCCACTGGGGACCCCACATGCTGACATCCGGGGGATGTTCGCAGACTTAAAGTTAAGATGTAGCCTATGACAGAAGTATAAGTCAAAATGGTTAGCATCACGATCGCGTAGTGCAACATTAATAACCAGCAGGGACTGAACAGAAATGGGGAATACTCATTCAAACACAAGAGAGGGATTAATTCAGTCAACAAAGGTGAACTGAGTAAAGCAATCAAGGTAAAAACCATATGGGGTAAAACAGACACTAGTACCCCTATACCGAATGAATTCCCGCGTCTCGCCAGAAGATGGAGCCCGCAGCTGAATCATCCATCCCTTCATTTTCAAACGCGCTCGTCCACGGCGTAATACAACAAAGCTACAATTTTTTTTTTTTTAAATTGATTATTAAATTGCTTAACTACGGTTTATAAATAATTTCCGTGACAGAGTTCAACATAAATCCTTTAATCTTACTACTTAGAGCCTGTGCTTCAGTCAAGGATGAGCAGAAAAATAGTGATGTTAGGCTGAGGATGCAGTGAATATTGTAGGGTATTCCAATTGCACATGCATGTGTGCTGTTGTTAGCTAGCAGATATCTGTGGGAAAATTAACTTGATTCTTTGATCACTGTGTTCAATGTAATTCATTTTACTTTAACAAATCCATTTTTACTGGACTCAAATGAAAATTCACAGTAATATGCTCACATTATTGGCACATTAAGGCATTCGGTTTCTGCAAATTACATGAGTTAACTCACGTTTTAATTTAGCTTACACTGATTACAGTAAAGTGCTGTACAACTTAAGAGTGAATTGTAAGATGTTATAAAGATTAATATAGATATTCATATCTAATATAGAACATATATATATATATATGTATATATATATTTTTTTCTTCACACAATATTACAGTAAATCATATTAGAAGAAAACATTTAAAATGTGTACATATGTGATTGTTACGACAGTGATAATATGAGAGATAATAGTGCAGAAGTAGATAACAACAAATCCTGTTGGATGAGATGTTAGAGATGTCTTTAACTGTGATCATAAAGAACTATGCACACAATGTTTCAGTAATGCAGAAACTAAACCATTTCTTTTAAAACAAACAACTGAGTCAGCAAAAGAGAAATCACAGACACCACTTTTGAACCCTTTGAAAACATCTATCTTCAGTAGTGCCATTTACGATTAAAAATCTGACATCATCATTCTGCGAAGTAGCAGAGCTTGTAGAATATTTGGGTTAAGAATCTGTATAAAATCTGAATTATTTATTCGTTTAGACAGTTTCACCACTGTCTGTTTATCAAATCCAAACACAGCACAGAGAGGCTGAGTGAATGTGGTCTGAACTCTATGGATAAGGCTCATTGTGTCTGAGACGCTGTAGAAGGATAAAATCCCTGCACTGTGATCCACATACACTCCTATTGTACTGGAGATATTGCCTACAGGAAGGACAGTCTCAATGTTGTTGTGCCAGAATGAGCAGTAGTCTGGAGAGCAGAACAAACTCCAGGACTGGTTGTTGCGTCCAGCTGCACTCTCAGGACCATCTCCCTTCCTTCTTATGCTTTTATATGTCACTCCTATATCTACTCCTGATGCCCCATCGCCAGCCCATTCCACCTCCCAGTAACAGCGTCCAGTCACACTCTCTCTACACAGAGCCATGGTCCAAGAATCAAACCGGTCTGGATGATCAGGATACGGTAGGCGTGTGTCGGAGGAAGTGATCACTGTGTTTTCTTCTAACAGACGAAGCCAATTATTCACTGAGTTCAGATCCACAGTCAACAGACGGGAATCTGATGGAGATAAACACATAATTACTCATGACTTTACATCAATATTATAGCATCTAATATAACAAACATCCTCTTCCATCATGAACCCTGTAAGATCATCATGTTTATTTAGCACAGAAAGTCTCCCAGTGATCACAAGTGTTTGTGTGTGTTTTCATTGTAACTCACATTGTAGGAACTCGTTCCTAGTCGTAAATTGACGAACCGGGACAATGACTTGGACGGTTTTCACTATGAACACCAAAGAACATGTGTGCATCAGTGCAAGCCATTTAATCCCCAAGTCAAGAATTAAGCTACAACCGTTTTGTATTTAATGAACATTTAACTCTTTTCTGAGAGTAAAGCAGCATTACCTGTTTTAGATAACCTTTCTATTTCATCCGTGCAGAACTGCTGAAGTTTGTCTCTGAGTTGAGAGACAGACTTCACTACCTCATCAAAATTGGGACGAGAACTGACAGTGAAGCTGTCTGTAGATCCAGAGAGGGAGACAGACGGGCAACTCTATAGTCACAAAGACAAAAATACAGACCCCGTGCAATTAAAGAAAAAAGCCTGTTGAAATCTTCAGTTCTATGATTTAAAAAAATCTCTTTTACCTGGAGGAAATTAATATGATCATCTGTGTTTGAAAGCTGTTTTACTTCATTCTCTTTCCACCTCAGCTCATCGAGCTCCAGCTCCAGTCGTGCCAGTCTTTCTTCAGCTTGTTTCACTGCAGCTCGTTCCTGATCTCTGATCAGCTGCTTCACCTCAGTGCGACGTTTCTCAATGGAGCAGATGAGCTCAGAAAAGATCCTCTCACTGTCCTCCATTGCTGTCTGTGCAGAGCGCTGTTATAGGACACACATTACAACCAGCTCATAATGGCCCAGACATGGAGCTCCATTGATAAACTCTTAAAAATAAAAGTGTAGGTTTCCATTAAGAACTTTACTACTGTGCAAAAGTGAGAATTACAAAAGTAGAAAAATTATGTTGACATTGACATGTTCAAATTAAACTGATTATCAATTTCAGTATGGAGTACTGCAAGGCTTGGTACTAGGACTGTTGCTTTTCAGGAGATATCATTAGGAAACACCTATATTTCTTTGCTGCCTGGCGAAACATGGTAATGGTGGAGAGTTTGGAATCTGATCAATTGATTACTTCTGTGGACAGGTGTGTTTTACACAGGTAGCAAGCTAAGAGTAGGAACACTCCCTTTAAGAAAGTGCTCCTAATCTCAGCTTGTTACCTGTATAAAAGAAACCTGGGAGCCAGAAATCTTGCTGATTGATAGGGGTAAAATACTTATTTCACTTACTGGTTCTCTGAGTGTTAAAACAGATCTACCATTAAAATTATAGACTCATAATTTCTTTGTCAGAGGGCAAATGTACAAAATCAGCAGGGGATATATTTTTTTTCCCCCTCACTGTACAAATTCCGATGACAGTATAATAAAGTTGATATAAAAAAAGCAATGCTGAAAGTTCTCCTACAGCATTGTTTCATCATGGCACGTTTATTTTTAAGAGTGTAAAGGAGACTTCTCAAACTCACCTTATGAGACTCCACAGCATCTCTCATCCGCTTTAGATCTGCCTTTCTCTGTTGGATTGTTTTCTGGATTTTTCTCTGTGTCTCCTCAAACTCTCTCTGCAGAAAATAGATACATAATTAAATGAGTAAGTGTTTTTTGTAAACGCATCTCTTATTTATTGTTAGTCACTTAAAGGGAACCGTGGGTATTGACTTGTATAAGACTTGTATGGCTTAATATAACATAAATTATGTCTCCTACTGAAATATGTAGTGGAAAACATGTGAAATATTTACGGTATTTTAAAAAATCACATCGCTATAGATATTTTGGATTATGTGGGGGCGTCGTTATTTTGCTTTTGTAAAACGGTTGCACTCGATGAGCTATTGACACTGCTATTTGTTGCCATTTTTACCGCAAAACAACTCAGAAAATAAAATACTGATATGATGACCACAGCTACTGAAAGTGCTTATAGGTGGTGATGGAAATAAGCATAGGCTCAAACCAAATGCTGTAAAATCAGTTTTCCCCACGTCTAAACGGCCCTTGATATCGTGTGAAATATGCGCTGAAAACCTTCAGTGACTGTTGCGTCATGACAAGCACTGACATGTTCACATCATTTGTAAGCTCTTTTAGTAGCTGTGGTCTACTAAAAGCCTCAAAGTCATCAGGGCTAAAGTGGAGAGAACACAGACGTGGGTCTTTAGGACGTTTTATTCATCCACAGGCATCTTCCCATTCTTTTCTCCTCCTCTTATTGCTAGGAAAGCAGTGAAGCCTTACATCACTTCTCTTGTGGCCCTTCGACTGAAAATTACAACCAAAACCCGAACAACATGGCATCATATCAGCATTTTATTTTCCAAGTTGCTTTTTCTGTGTTGTGTTGTTATAACAACAGATAGCTGTAGTGCCAGTAGCTCACTGAGTGCAAGCGTTTTACGTAATTAAAACAATGGCGCCCCCATTGTCAAAAATCTGTATAAAATTATGTGGATTTTTAAAAGGATGTAAATCTGTAAAGTTCTCTACTACATATTTTAGTAAGAGACATCATTTATGTTATATTGAGCCATACACTGTAAAAAATGACAGTGAATTTAACAGTTAAAACTGTAAAAATGCCACAGTAAAAACCTGTTAAATGGTTAACGGTAAAACACTGTAAAATTTACAATGAATAACCGTAAATTGACATTCCCAGAATTCCCTGCATTACATTTTTTAAAATTTGATGTTTTCTTGTTGAAATAACTCTTTCTTCTTAGTTTTGTCTTTGCAGGTTTGTACATTAGGGTTGTATGTGACATCTAATGTTGCGAAATGAATGTTTATTGCATTTTTCAGTTTATTTCAGTTTCATGTGTGTTACCATGATGGTGTGTAATGTTTGTGTGAATGACACTGTGCACCTTCTATATATGTTAATGTTTAAAAAGCTGCTTGTGATGGGCTTCAGTTCATCATGTGACTTTCTCATCACCACCTGGTTTTGGTGGTTATCAGTGTATTACAAAGGTATAAAACAGATTTCAGTTCTTCAACAGATTGGTACATTACAATTATATCAGTTGAAATTACGGTATTTACTTAACCATAAACTGTAAAACGTTGTTACCGTATTTTTTTACGGGAAAATTCTGGTAACCACAGCTGCCAGTTTTTTACCATAAATTTTACAGATTTTTTTTTACAGTGTACAAGTCTTAATACCCAGGGTTCCCTTTAAGTCCAAATTTATTTGTTAAAAAAACGCAATGTCTGTCTTTCTAAAACACAGTCAGATTCCCTAAATGAGAGAAAAATCACATACCAAAAGTAGAGAGAAACATCATTAACTGTAACTTAAGAGATCCAGTATGGAGCAGTACCTGTTTTTCTGCTCTTGCCACTCCAGTTGATACGGTGTCATGATTTTTGTGTTCATCCACCAGACACAGCATACAGATACATCGCTGGTCGGTACGGCAGTAAATCTCAAGCAATTTACCATGTCGAGAACACATCATGTCCTGAATTCGTCCAGTGGCGTCCATCAGAGTGTGTTTATTACCTCTGAAGAGATTCTCATGCTGTTCAAGGTGATTTCGACAGTAAGAGTTTCGACACTCCAGACACGTCTTCACTGCTTTCTGTTTAATTCCAGTGCAGGAGTCGCACTGGACATCTCCAGATCCAGTGTGATGAACTGCCGGAGCAGCAGGAGTAGCAGGAACAGAAGCCGCTTGGAGTCTCATCGTCTTGAGTTTCTCCACCATTTCAGCAAACACCACATTCTTACTCAAAACTGGTCTTGGTGTGAAGGCTTTTCTGCACTGAGGACATCTGTAGAGTCCCTTCCGATCATCCTGATCCCAGCAGTCTGAGATGCATCTCTTACAGTAACTGTGTCCACAGGGAATCGTCACTGGATCCTTCAGGAGATCCAGACACACTGGACAACAGAACTGGTCCTCAGCCCATGAGATATTGGCTGCTGCCATTTTACTGTATATGAACACAGACAGAGAGATGATATGCACTGCAGCTCGACAGTCGAGTTCCTTCTTTTAAAGGGAAGGGTTTATATGATAACATACCGGAGAAACAGGGTTTTTTTATGCAGGGTGTGACGTACTGTATTATAGTTTTTTATAGTTTTATTTTTATCATTTTTTTTGACTACACTGTTTAGATGACAATGTTGTCTAAAATACGATGAACTGATTATGAACTCTGCATATTGATTTCTGTACTTTAATAGTACTAGCATCATCAACTGCAACACACACACACAAAAATCCAACATATTCATTTTATCATGGTTTTGGTAATTATAATTGCATTTCTATAACTATTAATCTTTTTCAACACAAATAAGCTGTATGTGGAAAAATAATGAAGTAGAAGTTTTTTTTTTTTTTTTATAAAGCAGAACAAGCACTGAACTTTTAGGAAAGTTTATGCTTAGGAATGTGGTTGGATGAGATCCGAAAGGAAAGTAGAGAAACTATGCACATGATGTTCCAGTAAAACAGAAGCTTGCACTATACATAAACAAGTTTGTCCTATAAACATAGTCATAGTTTACCTGTGCTGGCAAAGTGAGTCACAATGAGCAAATTTTAAATTACTTTTATTTTCACATTCTCTTTTAATAGGCCTTTAAAGGTATGTATGATTTTTTAGAATAGGAGGAAAAATACAAGGAGCTACACCTGTTTGAAATTGATAATGTTGCACCTTTTTTTCCTTAATAATAATTACTCTGTTAATATTCACTATATAGCTTTTTTTATTTTATCTGTTATAATAAATAAGAACCGATGAAAAAAAAAGTATATAAAAATAAGAAACAAATAATGCATTACCTTTTTCATTTTACATCTAAGCATTAGAATAAGAAAAACAGACACTGTCCTGCACAGTTTAACTTCAACCACTTGAACCACACTTGAACCAGCTAATCAAGGCCTTCAGACTCACTGCACAGCAGTTTTATAACACTGATAAGTTTTATTTTGATAAATATGATCCAATCTAACATTAAAACTACATGAAAAGAGCATTTACTGTTTTAAAAATATATATTTGTGACCATTAATGGAACTGAAGTTGTTGGAATGAACACAGAACACAGACGATTGTTGTCATCAGTGAATCTGGCCAATCATGAAACAGCTTTGTTGTCTTCAGAGCTCATGCAGCCTTCAGCAGCTGCTCTGGAAAAGCTGTGTTGGCTGACTCAGCCCATAGACAATAAATACACAGATGCCTCATTGGGTGCTTTGAACTATTACTGTGATACGTCAGTGAGTCTGACATATTGCTCCAGGCAACACTGCTCAATAAACAAATGCAAGTAAACGGGAAGCTGCGGATTTTTTGGACAAAAAAAGTGCAATAAAGTTTACACTGGAGATCAAAATTAGAGAACAATTTATAAACAATTGAACAATTCTGAAATAATGTCATCTTCACTGCTCAACAGTTGAAGGAGTTTTTGTCGTGTCTATACCATGCTACCAGAACACCTTTTCCACAAAATAACTAAGGCATTTCAAAACCATTATTTTGCAGAAAACACACTGATCAAAATTAGAGAACACTTTCAGATACCTCCCAGTTATTGGTGTTAATCTGGCACCTGGTGCTAATTTCCTTGATTATCTATTTAACTGGCAGCCTAACTTCCAGTTTCACTGACTCTGCAAGATGGTGGGCCGCTCTAAAGTGACTGAAAGCCTCCGGCAGCAGGTTGTCCAGATGAAGGCCAAAGGGATGACCCTATCAGCCATAGCAAGACAAGTTGGTCGTTCCAAATCTGTGATTTCAAGAATATTGAATCTTTACAACATCACAAACTCATTCAAGTCCCCCAAGAAGGCTGGTCGTCCACGGAACACAAATACAAGAGAGGACAGGATACTGCGGAGGATCTCAATGGGCAATCGTTTCCACACTGCAGCTGGAATTGCTCACCAGTTCAGCGCTGAACAGGGTAAGGATCTGTCTCGTCATACAGTGTCTCAACGTTTAAGAGCATTTGGACTGAAAGCCCACACTGCAGTGACCAAACCTCTCATTAGCAGAACAAATCAAAAGGCTAGACTAAGCTTTGCTGAGGAGCATGTTGTGTGGACAGAGGAGAACTGGTCCAAAGTTCACTTCAGTGATGAAAGCAAGTTTAATTTATTTGGGTCCGATGGGAAACATTATGTTCGGCGACAAACTGGAGAAAGACTGAACCCAAAGTGTGTAAAGAAGTCCGTGAAAAGTGGAGGAGGAAGTGTCATGGTTTGGGGCATGTTTTCTGCAGCAGGAGTTGGGCCTCTTATACAGCTACATGGCAGAGTGAATGCAAATGTTCATGCAGGACAACGCTTCATGTCACACAGCAAAACGGGTAAAGCAGTTCCTTGAAACTGAAAACATTGAAATAATGACATGGCCTGCTCAGAGTCCTGATCTCAACCCAATAGAGAACCTCTGGAAAATCCTTGGCGACAAAGTTATGGCCAAGAAACCCACTACAGTCACCGAACTCTGGAGGAGACTGGAAGAAGTGTGGACCAAAATCACACCAGAGCAGTGTGAGAGACTAGTGCTGTCCTGTGGCCGCAGATGTGCTGAAGTCATTCAGAGCAGAGACCTGTACTCTTCCTACTAATTGCTGACTGTTGTAACCTTCAGAAAATTTTGTTGTAATCTTTTTCCATGCTACTGTTGAAAACTTAATTTCTTCTTTAAGTAAAGCTCCAGGAGGCTTGGGATATCTTTCAAGCAGAAGTTACTCTTTATTGACGAACCTCGCTTGTGTGTTTGCTGTAGTCCATACAAGTCTTGTCAACCAAGTCTTGTCATCCAAGTCTTTTCATCCAAGTCTGAATTAGGCAGTGGTACAAAGTAACTTATACGTTCCTTGAAACAAATCTAAACAAAGCATGCAAATGTAGTACAGGTTTCTGCCTGTTACCAGAATGTTCCCATCCCCGATCTCATCAGCATAATAGTGTCCTTCAAATGCATAGGTGCTAATCCAATCATCATATCTACTCAAAGACTGGGGCAGAGACACCAAAAGCCCTTACAAACAAAAGGTGTGAGTCTCAGTAGTTGGCTCATTTGATTTACAATAAGAGAACAGGAACTGGCAGGAACATCTTGCTACAAACATTGCTTAAGAGAATCATTTGTCTGCATATTTACCTTAAATGCTAAATACAATGTACTTCATCTTAGTTTTCCATATGATGTTACATCAGAACATAGGATCAGCATATCTTAAACAGAATCTTAAATTTGTAATCCTACACTACAGTCATTGTTGTTCTCTAATTTTGATCAGTGTGTTTTCTGCAAAATAATGGTTTTTGTTGAAATGCCTTAGTTATTTTGTGGAAAAGGTGTTCTGGTAGCATGGTATAGACAGGACAAAAACTCCAACTGTTGAGCAGTGAAGATGACATTATTTCAGAATTGTTCAATTGTTTATAAATTGTTCTCTAATTTTGATCTCCAGTGTACATGTGTAGTTTTGTGCATGTTTGTTGTATAGTAATTCTTGCTTCACAAGCACTTCTAATTAATAATAATATTAATCAATGTAACAATATTCTTCATTTAATTTGATCATATTAGCCTATGAACAATGCTTATACTTTCATAAGTTTATTGACAGATTAATTAATTCATATCTTGTGTAAGTAAAATGAAATTTTTTTGTCATGATATGGTTTTCGTAGCACAAATTGGTTTATTATATGAAACGGTCCAAAACTGCTTGGATATCTGGGTCGCAAAAGCACCTTTTCCCACCTTTGACCACAAGATGTCATTAGTGTGCAACGTGTTGAAAAGCTTCGAGTAGTGAACCTTTTTACGAAACAGTTGAGGAGAAAGCCTCCGTGCTTCGAAAAGCTTCATTTTCCCATCACTACTGTATACTATAATATTTTCTTCCACTATTACCCTTATCCCATCTGTCCTGCCATTTCTTCATCATTTCGTTTTTTAATTATTGCCTTAGCTGTGCACAGAAGTGAGTGCAAGCATGGCTTTTATGGAGTGGGTAATGGCTGACACCTGTGCAGGTGATTAGCCCCAGATACAGGATCATGGGAAATGGAGTCCGAAATGGGAAGTTAGAACTCTGGTGACGGTTCCCTCTGGTGGTGATCGGAGGGAGCCACAGAGGCTTGATTTGTGGCAAATCAAACTGGATAAAGTTTGGTGTAAGATCACCAAACTTTATCCAGGATTCCGTGATAAACATAAAATCCAAGTTTTGAGATAAGTAAAACTTAGGTGTCAGGTGATGAAGCCACTGTAAAACCTTTCGTGGGAAGGATCCAAGAGAAAGCTAGCTCACAGATGAGCTTTCAGCTTCATGATGTATCCTCCACGTTTGCTTCGTTTCCTCCTTCGCTTTAATGCCGAGAACACAGGCACCATCTTGCTCTCTAGTGTTCTCCACCTAGTTGTACATCATAACTACAGCTAAAACTGTCTGTAATGAATGTACTACTCTTGATAGAGCATATGATTAATGCTAGTTTCTCTTTTTTCCAGATGAGGAGAAGTGTGTAACAGAAAACAGATTTAATTTGAGAGGAATTACAATATGTTGCACAGTGTTTCCAAATTATGTTTAACACTAAAATGTTTTTTTCTATTTACCTACAAAAATATATTATGTCTATATAACAAGGATATTGGAAACACAGGAGTCAGACCAGATCAACACCTGCAGCAGGAAAAGACTGGAAGAGAAAAAATACTGCATCTGTTTCACAAACTTCATCTCGACAAGCAGCTGAGTGTTGCAGATGTTCATCAGATATCTAAACATTCATTACATGTCCATGAGTCTTGTGCTGAGGAGGAGCTGATTCAGATTTTTCTACAAAAACTACTCAAGATGAACTACAAAGCAAGATACATTAATGTTAATGTTAATCAAGCCAGTGAACAGGATAAAACACAACATAGAGACAATGAGTCATCTGAAGGCAGTGGTGATATATTCCAAGCAGTGAATTCAGATGGCTGTATTTCATTGTGCTGATGGTTTGCTGAAGCAGCTGATGGTGACTAAACTGTCCCAGTGTCAATATGCTTTGCCTCTGCTTGTTCCTGATCCATTCACACAACAGACTGAGTTTCCTCTCTGGACATTCAGACAAATCAACAAGAGCTGGAAGATGAGAAACAACAACAATGAAATCATCATTCAAACCCAGCCGATCTGCAAGGCACAAACTCCAATGGTGTTTTTCTTCAGGTTTGGCTCTGTGTCTTCATCCAAGTCTCAGCTGATGAACAGTTTGATCAATGAGAAACACAACACATTCTTCCACAGGAACTGTCCAGGCAGCAGCAGAACCAGAGTCCTGATGGATGGAGTGGTGGAGATCACCTGGTTCTGCCCCTCTGGAAAATATGATGATAAATTCACTGACTGTGTTGCTTTCTGTAATGTTATTTTACCTAAACTTGACAGGAATGACAGATGTGCAACAATAATCCAAGACCTGTACACAAACAGAAAACCACTCATTTGTCTTTTTACAGAGGATGAATGTACTGTAATTGAGATGGCAAAAGGGAAATTCAAAATTGGTTTAAAAGACAGAAATCAGTCAGATGTATCTGAAGAACTCAGAAGAGCTATAAATTATTATCTCTCAGAATCATCTTCCACTTTCAGACTTGAAGATGTGTCCAAACACTCAGACATCAGAGTAGATGAGGAAGAAGATGAGGACTGCAGGAAAGGAAGAGAAGCAGCACAGCAAATGATGAGTTTACTGGAGAAGAAAGATCTGACAGAAATCAATGAATCATGTCTGCCTCGTCAGGGGAAACTGTGGCATGAGTGGTGCCAGCTGAACAAAGAACTACATCGACCTCGAGCAGAAAAGAAAGTAATAGATATCAGTAGAAGAGACTGTCCCAAACAGAAATGATGATAATCCGACAACAGCAGCATGAATTTAAAATCAGTGAGTTTATGAAGTTTTTCATTAAAAAAATCAACTCACATGCTGAAAATGAGAAAATGTTTTTCCTTATATGGCTCAGAATTCTCTTGGATGAACAAACCTTAAACCTTTCTGCTTTACATCATAAATATGATGAACAAATTTCAACAGTTGTAAAAATGAAAGAGGAGCATGCTAAATCTGAAAAACTGACAGCTGAACAAACAGGCCATGAGAAAATATCTGAGGAAGTTCAAGCTTCAGCCTTTGGTTTGGAGCACATCATAAGGGAAATTGGTCAGATCTATGAATCATGTTCATCTGTGAAGAAGAACAAGAAAGACCCGCAGTTTGACTTCTTTTCTTTCCCAAGTCATGCTGCGGAGATGATGATCTCTGGATTTCCACTGGAGCTGATGGATGGAGATGCTGCTCATGTTCCTGTGATCTGGATCTCTGCTGTTCTAGATGAACTCACCCAGAAACTGGGAGACCCGAGAGTCTTTGTGCTGTCCAGAGCATGTGAGCGAAGCGGAGCGGCGTGACGCTCCGCTCAGCACTCCGCTCTGGGGGCGTGCGCTCCGCTCAGTCGCTCATGGCCAAAGCAAAACGCTCCGCTAATGTTCCGCTCACGCTCACCGGTAAACCAAATCCCGCTCAGATCCCGCTCTGACATAAAATTTCTCTAGTAGGCCTATTGTTTACTGTTTGTACCGAAATTCTTGGATAATTGTCTAAAATTAAGCATGCATGTTTCAGAGCAAAATTCTTACATTCTTCTTAATTGTATTAATTAAAATGTAGGCTATTAAATACACGAATAACCTTAGCAAACCTACCTAAAATGCAAAAACTTGTATTTGATTTTCGTTAACTTTATTTCCGTGAATAGCTGCCGTTGTTGTGTAATAGAACATTTAAAACACAAACGGACACACATGAGATGAACTGTGCGCAGATCTTTACAAAATTCACCTCTATTATAAAGCCTGTTAAAGTAAACACACGGACACGGGGAACTGGGGACAATGGAGAGGGAAAAAATTGTTTATCTCCCTTTGGCCTTTTGCAGTTTTTTTTTTTGCAAAGAACAAATCTGCGTGCGTTATATTAGATTATAAATTACTGATGCATATAGCCTATCTAGCCTACATTCTGTAGCCTAGGTCTACCTATTATTTATTAATTTTAAGCAATAATTATTTTAATAAGTAGGCCTAATTACGAAATATATCCTAATAATTCGTTCCAAAATTTAAGCCAAATCTAGGGAAGGAACGAATTAACGAACGAATGAATTCGTGGCAGGCTAGCAGCTAAGCCTAAACAAGAGAACGAATGCTTAATTCGTGGCCATAATTTAGACTAAACGAAAAAATGAATTTAATTCGCATAAAAACTGAACTGCTCTAAATTCGTGGCCGTGATTTTGTCTGCATGCCGTGATGATCGGGGCTCCGTACGACCGAATATAATCTTAGCCTACACCATGTTTGCGTAGTACTTTACACTTATGTATAAGGCTTGCAAGTTCGTTGAAACAATATCTGAACTCCATAACTGCTCTACTGTTCTCGATCTCTACAGCTTATCGATCGCGAACAAGTAAATCACCAAAGGGTATTCTGGGTTGAGCGAGCGGCGCTGAGCGTATTGAGCGAGCGGAGCGGAAACTTCAGAAAGGCGCTCTGCGCTCTTAAGGAAATATTACCGCTCCGCTCCGCTCACATGCTCTGGTGCTGTCAGTTTTAGGGCTTCAGAGCTCTGGGAAATCCACCATGCTGAATGCCATGTTTGGACTCCAGTTTGCCGTCAGTGCTGGCAGGTGCACCAGAGGAGCTTTCATGCAGCTGGTCAAAGTGTCAGACGAAATGAAAACACAGATGAACTTTGACTATATTCTTATTGTTGAAACTGTGGGTCTTCATGCTCCAGAACTGGCTGGAATATCAACAAGACATCATGACAATGAATTGGCCACATTTGTTGTTGGTCTTGGTAATCTGACATTAATCAACATCTTTGGAGAAAACCCATCTGAGATGCAGGACATTTTTTAGATTGTTGTTCAGGCCTTCATCAGGATGAAGAAGGTCAGACTGAATCCCAGCTGTGCGTTTGTGCATCAGAACGTTTCAGACGTCACAGCTGGAGAGAAAAACGTGGAGGGAAAGAGACGACTGCAGAAGACACTGGATGAGATGACAAAACTTGCGGCTAAAGATGAAGTCTGTGATGCAGAATGTTTCAGTGATGTCATGGAATTTGATGTACAGAAAGATGTGAAGTATTTCGCTCGGCTCTGGGAGGGCAGACCACCCATGACAACACCAAACCCAGACTACTGTGAAAATATTCAAGAACTAAAGAAATATATTTTTTCTCATACTGCAACTTTACATGGAATGATATTGACACACTTGAAAGTTTGTATTCAAGACACCTGGGAGGCTTTACTGAATGAAGAATTCATCTTCAGATTTAGAAATTCTCTGGAGATTTCAGTCTACAGGAAACTGGAGACAAAATACAGCAAGTGGACCTGGAGTCTTCGCAGTGCCATAGAAAATGAGGCAATTCATAAGATTGAGGAAAGTGACCTTCAAAAAGAACTGAAGAAGACAAGAGAAGAAGTGGAAAAATCAATGTCAGAATTCTTTGAGAAAGATAAAGATAAAGACATACTGATTCACATGAAAACTTCATTTGAAATCAAAATCAACGAGCTCCATAAAAACATTATGAGGGAAACAAAAAGGAAATTAAATTATATTCTTCAGCAGCAAGACCTGAAGAGAATGACTGCTCAGAGGACAAATCATGAAAATACTCTCTATAAAAAGACCAAAGTACTTGCTTTAAAACTCACAGAAAAAGCAAAATGTGAAAAAACACTGAAGAAAGAGTTTGGAAAAAGAGTATGAAGAAAATCATCAGAGACACTCCTCCAGTCAAAGAATTACACATAAAGAAAGATGTGAGAAAGATACTAAGTGATGCCTATGGGAGTTCTGCTGTAGACCACTTTAGGGAGAGGAGTGATATTTTCTTAGTGTTGAGCTACTCTGAGTATATAAAGGTAAAGGGATCTGGTGGATTTTTTACAAATGCCATCAGATCAGCTAAAAATAGGTTTGTTTATGCTCTATCAAAAGAGAATGAATTCCAAATAAAATCAATAATCACAGATGTTGCTCTACAGACAGACAAAATGATTCAGTCATTTAACATTTCAAACATGGGCTATAAAAAAAGCTGCATTGAACAACTCACAGATTACATCATTAAGAGAGTAAAAGAACATCAGGAAGGACCAGTGAAGTATGTGTTCCGAAAAGAATTCTTCATTGATTTAGTTCTTTCCATCTGTAAGAGAGCACACAAGATGATCACTGACCAACAGATGATGTTTAGAGAAGCCAATGATCCTGTAATATATATTGAGAAGAAGAGAGAAGAATACTATAGTATTTTCCAGGAATACTGTCATAAAGCAACATCAGCTGCCATTTTTGGTAAGATTATCTGTCAGAAACTCAAAGAGCCCTTTGAGCAGAGCATCTACAAGAAAACTGCCAGAGATCTGGCAGATGAAATGAGATCAAACTGTGAATCACTAAATGGAAACAGATCAAATCTAGAGAAACACATCCTGAGGACACTGGCAGAAGAGGAGCATTTTGACAAATACATGGACTACATTCTTACTCCCAGAGACCACTTCAAGAGTTTCATCAGCGATGAAGTCAGTCGGTACATCACTGATAAGTTCAGTGTCAGTGTTTTACCCAAGATGAAGGAGAACATTAGACTCCTGCAGCAGAAGATCATGAAAGCAGCTCATGAATCTACTGAACATGTTCAAGTGAACAGTGGAGATGTTAGTTTGTGGTTGAAGAGTTTCACACAGCAACTCTCAGATGAGCTGATCTTCTCTGAAAAAGACCTCAGTGGAGTCAAACATGATGATGTTGATTTCAACCTCCTAGAAGATGTGTTAAAACAAGAACTTACTGCTCTAATCTCTGACATCAGCAGTACATTCAGCACAGAGACATTTCCAGTAAAGCTGGACTATAAATTCAGGCCAGATCAGCTTCTGATTGATCACTTCTGTCAGTGCTGTTGGGTTCAGTGTCCATTCTGTAAAGCCACCTGCACCAAAACCATAGAAAACCATGATGGAGATCACAACGTTGATTTCCACAGAGTGGCTGGAATTATAGGTTTGATTTACATTGGATCAAGAGACTTAGCTATTCAAATCTGCACATCAGCAGTAGCAAGCAGCAGTCAGTATTTTTATCATGATGACTCAGGCGACGCAGTTCCCTTGAAAGAATACAGAAGAGCAGGAGAAGCTTTTGCAGACTGGAGCATCTCCCCTGATTTCTCTGAACTGCCCTACTGGAAGTGGTTTGTGTGCAAATTCAAAGACGATCTGGAAAAGCACTACAATAAAACATTTGAGAAGAGTGTTGAGATTACAGATGGATGGAGAAAATACTCGAAACAGGAAGCTATTGAGAGTTTGGATCAATACATCCAATGAAGCAGATACAGAATGAGACTACATTCTTCTCAGATTACAGTCAGAAATGTGTTTCTATTACACATGAAGCCAACACTGACTGTGTTGAAATGTAATTTTTCCTTTAACATTACACCCTTCATGTTTTCATTATGTATATTAGTTAGTATTATATGTCTAAAACCTATTGGTAGACTAGCTGATGTTTTTAATGGCTTCACAGCAGCACTCATTCTGTTTCTTTGGGTGTAAAATTAATAATATTTGCTTATCTAATATATGATACTAATTTTCTTATACTAATGTTTTTTTCTCCCATTTGAAACTTTCAACATTACTAACAAAATCAGCACACTTCTGTTATGCTCTGTTACTTCTATTATTAAAATACTACTATAAAAATACAACATAAGCCTGTAAATAAACTTTTGTGTTTAAAATTGTTTATTGTGTAATGGGCATTTTAAATAAGAAATAGGTGTGGCATAAATCTGGTTAAATAATGGCTTTTGGTCTGTTCAGGGTTGCCAGGTTTTCGCAATAAAACCCGCTCATTTGCTACTCAAAACCAGCCCAAAAGTAGCCCAATCACGTTTCAAGGGGGTAAAAAACATCACACGTTTTGTGGTTGGGTTCTTCTGGTAAAATTAGCATTCCAGGTGCTAATTATTGCGTTATTGGGGTCGCTTCATCCCTGGGCAACAGTATAAAAGTAGCCCAATTCCGAGGGAAACCCGCAGACTTGGCAACACTGGGGCTGTCATCACTTTACAGAACTCAAAGGATAACAGGTTCATATATGGTCCACTTCTGTTTTTATTATTTGGCTAGCTTCTGGTTGGATTATGGCACTGTTTTGATTCAGTTCTGGCAAAAAACAAATGTGCGGCCAGATGTGTGCCAGCTCGTGAATGATGGAGGAGAGTGACACGAAAGAGAAGAAATTGTTGATTTAAAGTCATTCATTTTGTTTTCTTTGCACACAAAAACATTTGTAAAATGTAAGAAAGCTAGTCATACATGCATAAAGGATGACAAAGTTTAATTCTTGAGTACAGTTTCACATTTTCACTACTAGATGACAGTAAAGCTGAACTGCTTATTTTAACCATTCACTATGTGTTTTAATTCAGTGCAAGTATCACTGATTAAGCATTTTAGGAAACAGCGTAATGAATAAAATGCATGATTTTTCACTTCA
This sequence comes from Cirrhinus molitorella, assembly GCA_033026305.1. Taxonomy (NCBI): domain Eukaryota; kingdom Metazoa; phylum Chordata; class Actinopteri; order Cypriniformes; family Cyprinidae; genus Cirrhinus; species Cirrhinus molitorella. The sequence goes on from CM065117.1 coordinate 53,252,427, forward strand.
GTTTTTTTTTTTTTTTTACTTTTGAGTTTTCATGTATTTTAGGCCTGGTTATCACAATTTCAAAATGACTCCAGGTTTTCCATGACCGAGCAACTAATGAACATATCTGGGCATATTGTGTATGAAATTAAGTGAATTGATCTTAACTTCAACTACTGACTACAGCTTTAACTACTGAATGGTAAGATCCTCAGAGGGGAAAACCTATAACAACAGAAGAATGGCAAGACAGTGTCAGTGAAGGTAGTTGTGAATGTGTGTAGAAGTGTGTTAGTCACAGGATCAGAGAATGACACCGTTCCTCTGTCATAGTCCAGAACAACTCTCACACGCTCAAGATCCTCTTCAACAGGAAAACCAGACGGTTCGTACAATCCATACCACACACTCCAGACATCAGCTCTAAAGAAATCACGACCCTTCCTTTGGTTTGAGGCTGTAGTTACTCCAAGATTCCAGCATCGACTCTTTTTAATCTCCACATCCCAAGAGTGTGTTCCCGAGTTAAAACCCTCTGAACCCAAAACACAGTGAAAAGAGTCAAATCTTTCTGGATTATCAGGAAGAGGCTGTTTCTTCCAGATGTGTTTCACACTGGTCAGATCACCAGACAGGACGAGATCTGGATTCGCAGTGTTTGGATCCAGAATCACAGGAGCTGATGAGACACAATCAACAGGTGCTTTTATGAGATTTGCACAAATGATTGAACACATCAGACATTCTTAAATCTGTATGTGTAAGAGCACAGATGTTCTCAAGACTCACTGTTTTGGACAATGTCCTGCATCTTCTTCCAGACTCTGAACGGCAGGTTGCCCAAGTATCGCGGCACATGAATCAAAGCTCCAGAAGGCGTCTGTGGATCCGGCTGTGAGATCTGGACTCTGGAAGAACATTCAGGAGTCAGAACTGCAGTGACTTTGGATCAGAAGCAGAGAAACACCAGCAGATCACTCACCTTTCCATTGAGACTGGAAACTTCTGCAGAACAAACACACATTTTATCATCAACAACTCTGTCTATCATCAGTCAATCAATCAATCATGATTTGAAATCTTTAGAAACCTTTAGAAAGCAGACGTCATTGTCTTTCATCATCTCCTCTGTGTCTTTGATTGTGTGTGAAAGAGCTGAGATGTGTCTCTTGATCTCCTCCAGCTTCTCCTTCATCATCTGCTTCTTCTGCTCCTCTTCCTCCCTCAGTGCAGTGATTGTAGCTTCTTCTTCATCTCTGAGAAACTGATGAAGCTTCTCAAACTGCTGTTTAATCTGACGCTCTGTGTGCTCAGCTTGAGACTGAAATCACATTCACTTCAATCATCAATTAAAACACATCAAAACGTCTACAGCACCAGTGACTGAATTTGTAACTTCTTGAATCAAATGTTTTCACTTTTAAATGCCTAAAATCACAACGTCTTCACAAACCATGAAGTAATTTATGATTTAGCTTTTCTTGGTTCTTGATTTCCATCCTTTCATTATAGGCATGAAGAATGACTAGCCTAAGCGTGTCTAATATCTATTATGATAAACTGTGTTGGGATTGTTGCGTATTTGACTCTTGATTCTGTTTCCCCACCTTGATGTGTTGAACTGTTTTTACACACTCTCTTTTCATTTTCTCTCCATGTGTCAGTTTCTCTTGTAAGGTATTCAGTGCTGTATTGAGCTCCTCCTAAAATTTGACAAAGTAAAAAAAAATCTCTAAAACATCAGTCACTGGGAGATTTAAACAAGTTATTTTCAGGCAGTTCAACATATCTGTAGTTTGAATTAATTAATTAACATTCATACTTATGAACATTGTTAGTATTTTTATGCAGACAAAAATTCCTAACCTTTCTTTTATCACTATAGCCAATAATTTCAATAAACCAGTTTTTAACTATTTTGAAAATTGATCAGATGAGGCTATGTATATAAGTTTTTATGTGTGAAATAAATGCTTAAAGTTTATTGATGAACCTTTGTGGGGCACGTTACGATATGATGCTAGAAAATATTTCAGCTTGCCTAATAGTGATAAGGAAAGTTATTTTTGGATCTTCTAATTTGCATGAATTTTTTTTTTATTCAATTATGCAGGTTTTTTGTTAGTTATTTTACATAAGTTAATGGCAAATGTTGTACTTCAATATGAAACAGGTAAAATCTGAATATTTATACAATGTTTGTAAAAGTACAAACACAAATGTCATCAAAATCATCATACTGCCCTACCTTGTAAGACAAAACTTCTTCACTGATGGGTCTGAATGTGTGGTTGACGTGTTTCTGTGAATCTCTGCACACTAAACACACAGGCTGTTTGTCCTCCAGACAGAAGAGTTTGAGTTTCTCACTGTGTAAACTGCAGATCTCCTCAGATCCTGATGAACGCCTCTCATTTCTCTGCCTCCGTAAAGACTCACAAAGGTTTTTTAATGCGAGATTATATGGAGGATCGCCTCTTGAGGACCTTCTCCTGCAGACGGGACACTCCTGAGCTTCCTTGGTTCTCCAGAACTGCTGAAGACACTCTTTACAGAAACTGTGACTACATGATAAAATAACAGGATCCTTGAAGATCTCACGGCACACAGCACAAGAAAGTTCTTCTGCAGATACATGTAGTGAAGCCATTTTCACTGTTGTCAAGAGGTCGAGTTATATATATGGAAAAATAATGAAACAGTCTCTTCCTGTAAGTGTTGTAGGAAGGCGGAGTTTCTGCGTTTTTATTATCTTGCCTGTTTGTACCTCATGTTCTTTGAACCTTTGCTGCATTTGACTCTGATGCCTGAATGATGTTCTAGAATATATATATATATAAATGGCAGTCAAACCTGTTACAACACAAAATTAATGAGAGTGTTGATGCTTCAGTTCTGTGTGAATAGTCTCTGTTTAAAGTTGATGAGTTTTAGAGTTGCCCTGTTCACACCACCAGTTACATGCAGTGATAAAGCGACACAGTCCCATTCGCTGCAATAGAGAACTGGCCGTTGACAATAGGATGTAGGTGTTGTTCATCTGGTTAATGATTTAATGCTATAAAAAAGCTGCTGTAGTTTATTTAACAACACCTTTTACAATGAGAAAACTAGTCAAATTGTAATGACTTTTCTTGCTGTTATCTTATTCCTACCAACAACAGAATTTTTACTTTTTTTTTTTTTGCTTCTGTGGAACAGACGTGAATTTACTTTTCTCTAAGCCTTAGCCTTTTGGTGTGAAAAGACTTTTACTTTAGGCAAAAATATAAGTTTTTTTTATTAAAAATAAACCAGCAAGCCCTGCCCAGATTTAAAAAGTAACGCAAAAGTAATGTAACACATTACTTTCCATAAAAAGTAAATAAGTAACGAAATTAGTCATTTTTTTAGGGAGTAACTCAATATTGTAAACGTACAGATAATTTACTCACCCCCTCATCATTCAAGGTGTCCCAACAATCCCAACTGAGGAAGAACTGTTTTATTTAGCGAAACGATCAGTTATTTGTATATAAATGTACAATTTATTACTCTGTGCACTCCCATTCAATACAGTTAGGCTATGTCGAAATTATGTTTTACTTTTTTTTTCTGTAAAGGTCGTTTGACCTTCTTTGCACGTTCACGTTGTAAACACTGGGTCAATGTAGGATGATTTTAAGGTTAAAAAGTATATAAAAATATAATAAAAAAAAAAAAATATATATATATATATATATATATATATATATATATATAATTTATATTACATTTATTTATTTAGAAAATAACTAATCATTTTGCTAAATAAGACCCCTCTTCTTTGGTTGGGATCGTTTGGAGCCATTTGAAGCTGCATTTAAACTGCATTTTGGAAGTTCAAGCTAGTGGGCACCATAGAAGTCCGCTATATGGAGGAAAATCCTGAAATGTTTTCCTCAAAAAACATAATTTCTTTACAACTGAAGAAAGAAGGACTTCTTTCTTCTTTATTCATGCCCTTCTTTCCCCAATGAAGGCCTCTCATTTCTCTCCTTCAGAAACAAATCACACACGTTTTTTTACCACAAGATTACATGGAGGATCACCTCTTGAGGATCTTCTCCTGCTGACAGGACACTCCTGAGTTTCCTTGGTTCTCCAGAACTGTCGAAGACACTCTTTACAGAAACTGTGAATAGATAATAAAACAACAGGGTCCTTGAAGATTTCACAGCACACGGGACAAGAAAGTTCGTCTGCAAATACATTTAGTGAAGCCATTTTCACAGTTTGAGCAATATCAACTTTACTTTTACTTTCAAAAGCCGTTTGTCTAACTTGGTTTTTAAAATGACTAAGTATGAAAATCATAATCGCTGATTATTTTTTGCCTGTGTAGAGAGAAGACAGTATTTCTTATGGTTTCACGACGGGTTGCGAACCAAAATAAGAGTTGCATTCCTTTATGGAGTGTATAGGCGGAGCATGCAAGACTGGGTAAGGGTCAGAAATTAACAGAGGCTTTGCTTTGGGGCAAAAATAACAAATGAAAATGAGATTTAAAGTGTCGATCGCGACATTACATTTAGATCTGTTCATGTTGTGTATTTTACTCGATTTACAGCATTGCGCATTATAACCGATCAGACACGATTCTGTTGATTTTATAAATGCAATAACCAATCAGAAGCTTTCAGATTAGTCATCGCTGAAACGTCGGCATTTTGTAAGTGCGATCGCTCGCTCCGTGTACATTAACCATTTAAATTTCTCATTTAATTGTTGACTTGGAGCAAGCAAAGGTCATGAATATAGCTCATGACTAGATGTCAAAAATAAAGTCTTTATTAGTCTGTTTATTGAGTGTTTGTGTGACACTCAGAGTGGTTTGAACCATTTTCCTAGTAACTATTCTATTCTATATTCATTCTCATTGGCAGTTCATCATACTTGCTTGTGCCATCCTTGACTTATTCTTGGAAGTCACCCAAAGTTCACTGTAGTTCATTGGCATTACATTTAAGAACACCTAAGTCTTACAGCCTAGTTAAGACATTCAATATTGAAACAGTCATCAAAACAATCACCATATTGATATTGATTAAGATTATAACCATACATCACATTTTTTAATAAAATATCACAAAACTGCCTGCTTTCATCGGTTATTTAAAGTCAGATCTAAATGCCAGATTCATCGACAGACAGGTTTTTTTAAAGCGTTTTTTTTAAACTGTTATTGATTCTGTTTTGTTAGATCATGCAAGATCTAGCCCGCCAGATCCTGTCAGAAAATGTTGTTCTGTTTCCAGACAAAATGGATAAGTAAGAAAATTTGTCTAATACAGCCTAACAAATTCTGTCTTTAAACAAAACCAGTGTTCTGACTGTTTACCAAAACTGTATTAATGATCTTCTGTCAGCTATAGAGAGAAGAACAGAAGCAGGAAACAATGTAATAATGGTAATTTTTTTTTTTATTGAATAATCTTAATTACGTATAACAGCTACACAGAGCTGTTGTTCACTGACAAGGTGAACAACGATGTCTTTCACTATTTGAGCCCCAGCGATCTTTACAATCACTTTCTAAACGATGGTTTCAAAAATGAACAACCATGAGAAGAATCACAAAGATCTGCTGCTGTCTGTTCAGTGTCGTGGAGCAGTGGTCCTCTTGTGAATGACTTCTGCCACTTTGCTCTCTGAGCTTCAAAATAAGGCTTTACTGAACACGGCAATAAAGCCGAGATTACAGCTGTCGCGACTGAACCTGTTCTGTCCAGGCGTCAGCTTTCATGCCTTTTTCTTATCAGCTCTTGATACCAATGGTATCACAGTTGCATCAGTTTCTCTCCTTTGCTTTGCTACAGTTCATTTTTACTTCTGGGGCATATTTTCTAACTGCAATCCTGCTAGTTCGAATCATTTTCATAACCATTTTCTCATCCCTCCTGGATGCAGCTGTCCTTCTTGGAAGTCACCCAAAGTTCACTGGTTCACCCAAGTTCATCAGTACCTAGGGCTCACAGTCTGTGTTAAGACATCCAATATCAAAACAATCATCATATTTGATCAGTCTATTTATTATTGTCATAATCTTATTTTTGAATAAATTATCACAACAAAAGTCACTTTCTGGTAGTTAGCATACAACTTTAAGGTACATTACTGCCACCTGCTGGTTAGGTGTGGGTCAAAATTGTACAATCTGATTTCTTTTGTTTTTGTATCACATAGGCTACTAAATTAATTTAGAAATGAACCTTAAACGCAACCCGAGTAAACACAAAATGAACTTTGTAACAAACGCTCTTAGAAGTCACATATAATTCACAAAATAGCTAAATAACAATACAGAACGAAATTAATTTTCTGCTCTTTACTAGAAAACCCTAAAGGGAAATTAGTTTTTCATGAGTTAGATGTTGGATAATTCATTTTATGACTACTCACTGTTCTTTACATATCGTCGCTGTCGGGCGGAATCCTCGTATCTCCAAAACCGTCATTTTTCAGGAAATGAAAAAAACTGCATATTTTTTGAGTTATTAAATATTTTATCGTTAAAGTTGGTATTATACCATATATTGCTATCATACACTGTTGTGTACCAACATTAAGACAACATTTCCCCAAAATCATGTTTTATCGGAGATACGAGGTTTTATGACTTGGGAGCAGGGAGATACGAGATTACGCCGTCATTGATAAGAATGGCACAGACACAGACTTCGCTGCTGCCAGCAGTTCATCAAAGTCTGCGGTCGCGTTGAGCCTTTTGACAAGAGAAAAGGCTTCAATAGTTAACCAAAGCTAACGACTGTGGTTACATACATTTTCCTAAACTCTATTTTAAACGTTAGAGCTATAAGTGATGCAATACCAAAATAAAACGATAAACTGTCTAATAGGCGGAAATTAATCTGCAGGCAAACAAAGTCTGCGGTCGCATTGAGCCTTTTGACAAGAGAAAAGGCTTCAATAGTTAACCAAAGCTAACGACTGTGGTTACATACATCTTCCTAAACTCTATTTTAAAGGTTTAAGAGCTATGATGCAATACAAAAAAACTGAGTCCGTCTTTTTCCCCCTTAATTCTTCCAGAACAGCTTATACTACTGTTTCAGCTATTAACATAGTTCCGTTTTGTATGTAATACCAAAGTGGTTATATTTCGTTTCGTTTTCTTATTAAGTTAATTTAGAAAAACTTTTGGAGCATTTTTTTGTTCGTTAAATATCAGTTTGTTTGTGTGTTTTTTTTTACGAACAGCGGCCAGCGGAAGACTTTTGCCTTTTAGCCTAAATCATTACGACTTGCATAAAATAAAATCTATAGATCTAAAACAGTTAAAGTAGCTATAGAACAATTTTAGTTTAAACATTAAACCTAGATAAATGTGCGCTATTATGTGAATATTGTTTTTGAAGAGGAGAAGCTGAAATCGCTTTGCAGGACATGAGGAGTCAGCGCGATCACATTTTTCAGCGAATAGGCTACATGCCTCACAAACATGACAAATAAATAAATAAATAAATAGAAAGCTTTAAATTATTACTTAACGAAATAAAACAAATCAGAAAAAAACGCTTTCATTATGTAATCCGAAAAGATGCTTTCCTTCAAAAGTTGCGTCCAAAGAAGAGATTGCGAGTCAGAGTCTTTGCGACATTATCTCAGAATACACTAGTTTATTAATGGATCATTCAAATATCTCCTTACTGTTTCCACCGACACATTCAATGCTAATTATTTTTGCCGGTGCTTTGTGACAAGAAGATGGAAGGGGACATATGCCCCGACGCTCCAGCGGAGTGAAGAAAAGGTGGAGATAAGAGCTCAGACAGTTGAAGTGTTCAAATGAGTTAAGAGATTTGCTCTCAAGCTATTTTCAACACTTTAGATTAGTTAATAATTTGAAAAAATTACAGATCCACGTGGGCACTGACCAATAGCATCGATTTGTGAAAAAATATGACATTTACAAAATTTGGACATACGAGGTTTCCGCCCGACAGCGACGATATGACAAAATTTCTCTTACCCTACATGTTGAAACGGCTTCACTGATGGGTCTGAATTTCTGGCACTTCCTTTTGAATACCTAGGTTCATCTAATTCTGTCTTCTGCAGATTGTACATTTAGGCCTAATCATATCAGTTTATTTGTAAAATGTTAACTTTTTTTTTTTTTTTAAGATGGGTGGAGTTTCTGGTCACATGTGTGACCAGAAGAACATTGAAAAGGATTTATTCATGTTAAAATCTAACAAAACGTATTTAACATCTCTTAAATAGATGCTATAAAATGTCATATCAAACACAAATGAACAATGATAGACCAAAAACACTTAATTAACTGACTCAAGACACCATATTTGTAAGCGTTTTATTGCTATTTATTGGTTGATGTGTTTGAAGCTCAGAGTTTCTGCCACAATCAAGTCTTTGCCAAAACGATTTCTTCACACGCTTAAGGGATGAACACTTCTTAGGTGCTGATTTTCAGCATTTGGAGATGCCAAAGCAGTTTCTGTCTTCTATCCGTTCTGCAATGTCCTGCAAATCAACAGAAATAAATGCATGAAACAGTCTGCAGTGAGCACATGCCTACATTACATCTACTCGTTTGAAATGCTGCACTGAAGCTCTAGAATGAAACTGTAGCAGGATCTTGTCATCTCAGGTCTCATGAGGACAGAGAGAAGAAAACAGAGACCCGGCTGTGCTGTAGCACACGTCTTGCACCCTACAATGCACGACAAGCAACGCAGGGCTCTAGTTGTGTGCACATTTAAGACAAATCGGGGTTAAACGGATGCTAATCACGTCAGTATGCAGATAGTATAATGTCTATTAACATTCAAAAGGAAATTTTCAAAGTTTCTTTACAAAGTTCCAGGCTTTCATTCTAAAGTCAATGTATTATATTACAGTCATTTTTTTCTCAAACAAAATGATATGCGCTTGACTGACTCTGCTAAGTCCTCGTGGTAAACACGTGGTAACTGCGCTCCTGTCGCATAAGAACAACATTTCTCTAACTCACTGTTTCAGGATCGTACAATATATTTACACGGTAAACAATATTATGAAAACAATCTGAATACCTTAAATAAATCAATTTCATTGAGAAACTCCAACGCTGCAAGTGTTTCCTGACGCCACGTGAAGATGAAATAAAACGCCAACTGTCGGTCGGAGCGGACGGACAAGCGGATAAAAGCCTAACTCATTAATATTAATTACGCAACATTCACGTTAACTGACGTTTAACGTGACGTCAGTAGGCGTGGGCAGAGCTGGGCGTGGGAAGCGAGCGAATTCTTTCATATTTAATATTCCCCTTTATTGTTTAAGTTTTTTATATATATATATATATACATATAATGCAATGCATCAATACAAAGAGGCCTAAAATTGACCCTGACATGCATGGATGGCTTATGAATATTTATTAAGGACCGCCCAAATGAGCTTATTAATTTTCATGAGCTAACCACTCTGAAGCTTTTTTTGCACACTGGGTGTCGCTGTAAGCGTTTCACATCACACTGTTTTCGTTGAACAGAAGAAGAAACATTTGAGACGTCAACAAGATGTTGCGTTTATGATGATTTGCACATTTAAGTGAATATGAGGAAAAAATAATTGTAGGCGCGTTTCTTGCGCGTCGTTTGTGTCAGATGTGAATGATGGACATTCGCTTCACTAAAGGTAAATCCGCGATCCTGGAGCGCGCTCTGACGCGACCGAAGACGGAGGTGAGCCAGAGCGCGTTCGCGCTGCTGTTCTCGGAGATGGTTCAGTACTGCCAGAGCCGAGTGTACTCGGTGACCGAGCTGCAGGCGCGGCTGGCGGACATGGGACAGAGAGTCGGAGCCCGCATGCTGGACGTGCTGGTGCTGCGAGAGAAGAACGGCAAAAGAGAAACCAAAGTCCTCTATATACTGCTGTTCATCAAGGTACAATCCATAAGAACTGTCTTTACACATATTGCATGTTTACCAGAGTAAATTATCTATCTATCTATCTGTCATTCTATATTCTACATTTCTGTCATTCTATAACTATCTGTCTATCATCTATCGTTCTGTCTATCATTCTGTGTATCATTCTATCTATCTTTCTATCGTTCTATCATTCTATATCTATCTGTCTATCTTTCGTTTTATCTATTTATTGTTCTATCTTTCTGTAATTCTATATCTATCTTTCGCTCTATTTATCATTGTCTGTCTTTCGATCTTCTGTCATTCTATATCTATCTGTATATCTATCTATCGTTCTATCTATCATTCTATCTATCGTTCTGTCTATCTTTCTATTGCTCTGTCATTCTATATCTATCTATCCATCTATCCATGTATCATTCCGTTGTTCATTCTATATCTGCCTATCTATCATTTTATCTATTGTCAGAGCTTGGTAGATTACAAATTGTAATCATTTACTGATTCAAATTACATGACAAAAAATTTTAGTCAGTAATGTAATCTGTTCCAACCAGGGACGGATTATGAACCGGGCCAGTGGGGCCGCTGCCCAGGGGCCCTAGGGGTGCAGGGGGCCCGTGGGGCCCCTAGCCCAAAACAATTTGCAACGCTTATCAACAATGTATTTTCGTTTGTCTATTTTAGAGGGCCTACATTCTTTGATCCTCTGCCTACAAGGGCCCCTGACCCTATAGGGAGGGCGTTTGGCTGCCAAGGGCCCTTGAATTGTGGTGGTTGTGGTGGTGGTGCTGGTGGTGGTGGGGGGGGAGGTCGGTGCTTTCAGGGGGCCCCCGGCCCTGCTATAGGCTTCTGGCTACCAGGGGGTCCTAGGGAGGATGGGGGCTTTGGGGGCTTTTAGAGGGCCCTCTGATTATGAGGGCCCTACTAGGAGGCCCTAGGGAGGAGGGTGTAGTGTACCTTTAGAGGGCCATCTGATTACAAGGGCCCCTACCATGGGGCCCCTGGCTTCTGGGGGGAGGGGAGGGGGGCGTGTTAACAGCCTTACAGAAGGCCCTCTGACTAGGGAGCGGTAGCATGGTGGGATGGAGGCGGTTTTGAGGCACACGGATTTGACAGAAAATTAAGCAATTTAAATGAAGAAAAGAAAAGAATTATATGGGCGTGCGGTAGACGTTTCTAGTGGGCATTCCCAAGTTGAAATCATGGATATTTTTTTCTTGTTGTGGCGCAACGTGTTTTTTTTTTGTTTCAATCTGTATTATAGTATGCTTGCCCTCCTAAATCTATATGGCATAAAGTAAAAGAACGAAAAGTAATGTAATAAAAGTAGATCTACAATCGCAAATTTAAACTGATAAAGATTTCCATGAGCCGGCAAGAAGACAAAAGGATCACACAGCTAACGACAACATTAACTGTAGCTACGAAGTTTTAAGGTAGGACAATAGGTTTCATTTATCATTTGCCAGCCATGGCTCTAGTTGGCAAGAAATTCACAGCACATATTATTTTAAGCGCATCATATTTCTTGTTGGGTCTATTTGTTGCACCTTATACCATCGTCAGATTTATACATGTCAACTTGCAACTGGCAAGCTAACGCCCGGCCACCTCTCAACTACATGAGCGCACTTCTCCACAACATTCTGACAACCCACGTGTAAACCTGCTGTTTATCTAAGTTATTGGTTTATTAAATATGACACGGGTGGGTAGTATTTGTGATTTCGCTTACTTTACCATTTCATTCTGTTGGTGTCCTTGAATTTATTTGTTCCTGGCCCTGCGCATGATATGATTGCCCCCTAGCTACGAGGATGTAATTGTCTTCTTTGGGAAAGCTGCAAAGCAACAATTGCAGATTATAACAGGTACATGGCATTTTGGTTCACTTTTATAGACATTTCCATTTCTATTTCGAACTAGCACATTCTGGATAATTCAAACAAATAATGTTTGTTATGGTACGATCTGGTTGTGCTACGTTGCTACCTGTCTCTATAAACAGAGATGATGGGTAACCTGGTGCTAACATTAACGTGAGGTAATGGCATTAGGCTGTACTGATTATAATTTGAGATCCAACTGTATCAACTTAAGCCACCTTCTTTTCACTTTTTCCGAGGTAAAAAGCGGCAAAAGATAGTTTTGTCAACATCATTCTGCTTTTACAACACGGTACGCTTACGCCGCACTAGTTTGGACCCACAAGTGGCATGATGACGTAACAACTAGCCATCCCAGACAATGCTTTTTAAGGGGGGGGGGGCCCTCGCGAACGTTTTGCCCAGGGGCCCACACAACCCATAATCCGTCCCTGGTTCCAACACACATTTTAGGTAATATAATCAATTACTTTTAGATTACTTTTGACTTAACTCATTTATCACATTGAGTTAAGGATAATCTTGTACCATAATAATGTAAAAATACAAAGAGTGAGAAAATAGATTCCTTTCATTGTAATTAACAACATGAAGTGCATTAAACATTATATTACAACAGGGTTTCCCAAACTAGGGTTGGTAAAGGAACTGTATTCTGTCTGTCTGTCTTTATGTACACTGCAATACATGCACAATATATAAAAAAATACATATTTGGATCCCTTTCTTTAGTTTAAATCTGTCGATTGTTTCAGGTATCTGTCTGGAAGACTCTGTTCGGGAAGGAAGCGGATAAACTGGAACAGGCCAATGACGATGACAAAACCTACTACATCATTGAGAAAGAGCCCGTGATTAATGCCTTTATTTCTGTGCCTAAAGAGAACAGCACACTGAACTGTGCCGCGTTCACCGCGGGAATCGTAGAGGCCATTCTCACTCACAGCGGCTTCCCGGCTAAAGTCACGGCTCACTGGCACAAGGGAACTACGCTCATGATCAAGTTTGATGAAGCTGTCATCACCAGAGATAAACAACTGGATGGAAGATAGAAACTGGGTTTAATAAATGTACAGATGAACATTTATTAAGAACTACAACCCTACTGTCAGCTGTCAGGATGCAACAATGCTGTGAATTATATTGAAAGTATTGAATACTGTGATCAAAATGATGTGTATTTATGGTGTTTACAATCAAAATGTTTTAATTATCACAGTTTATAAGTCAGGTATGTTCTACTTCTGTTAATTTTCTGGTGTGTTTGGTCATAAGTTAAGCATTAAAATGAACATTAAAACTGTTGTTTCTTATTTCTTTTCTGTGTTTTGTTCAGTTATGCACGATTGAAAATGCAGTGGGCTCCAACCACCCCTGCATTATTACTAATCAAATACGGGTGTCATTGTTCATGTGACTTTTTGTACAGGTTATCAGAATTATTATTTTGTTTTTCATTAAAGCTCAAGATAGTATTTTCAGTTTGTGCTATCAGGTTTTGTTCATGTAGCTCCAGTGCTGCTGTTACTAAAGCAAAAGAGGCAAGCTAAATAATTAGACATTCTTAAAATCATGTACATTTTTGATTGAACTTTTCACTGAAATGCTGAAATATGTTAATTAGATTCTGAAATTGATTTATAATTTGTATTATATTAGAAATATACAAACCAGACAATACATTCCTTTAGCTTGAAAAAAATCACTCATTTCTGCCTGAAATGTTTTATGGCATTTTTTAAATGTAAAATGTTTAGAGAACATTCAAAAGTATTGTGATAATGTTTGAAAAATATAAAATTTAAAGGTCCTTTGTTTGCTTAACCAAGGAAAAACATTTTTAAAACATTCGAAAACTGGGCATTTAACTTATATAGAGTGTTTTCACGCCACAACGTGAAGTGAACGTATGTCACTGAACCAAATAAAAGTTGCATATTTTGCTAATTATGTAGCTGAAAATGATCAATTGTTGTCATGTTTTGGTCTGTACTAATCGGTCGGACCAGGAAAAACATTTGAAGTACTATAGACTGCTAAAAATGAAAACAAATCAAGGAGAAAAACTGCAAAAAACTGTCTGAGGAACAAAAGGCGTTTGTGGTTGGCCAAACTGAACCAGGATTTCCAGGCCAAGAATGTTGACAACATTCATGTTCTTATCATTTCCAGTCAGGTAGGTGAAATATTAGGCTAATATCTTAATACTGCTCGTACGTTATCTTTATCCACCTATTAACTTTAGTTTGTCAAAATATTGTGCCCTTTCCTGCTTACTAAGTCCTTCTCTATATAATTTAACAGCTTCTACACGTTTTTTCCGTGGTTTAGACAGATTAATTAGCAGAACAGCGTATTCAGCAGTACATTAAGTGTGCAATCCATGCTGTTGTTTACATCTGAGTATCACCAACATTGCTGCGCATCTGGGTAACTGACCAAATGTAAGTGCAAACCCTCTATTGGGAACTTTTTTTTAAATAACTTTCTTTCTTTCTTTCTTTCTTTCTTTCTTTCTCTTTCTTTCTTTCTTTTTCTTTCTTTCTTTCTTTCTTTCTTTCTTTCTTTCTTTCTTTCTTTCTTTCTTTCTTTCTTTCGACTGCCACCGATTTAAATGTTGTTATTACATGTGTTTTTTCCTCAGTCTTGACTATGGTTACATTCGTCTGTATTACTGTATACAATAAAAGTCCCAAACAAGGGAGGAATCTGTTCTGAAAATCAACCACCAGTGAAAGCAGCATTGTTTTACCTCATTACAACACAAACTCCCCAATGTTTTTCTTTAATAAAATGTTACGATTTTATATTATCTTCCTATTGTAACAAATATACATGGTCATTTTTATTTTTATATGCAATTTTGTACACATAATAATAAATCCTGCGTGCTTGCAAAGGACTTTTATTTTGACAGCACGCTTGTGGTCAGAGCCTCTGATGTTTGTGTTGTTTTCTGCTCGAGTTCAGACTGCAGTGATGCACTTCATCCGCGTCTGTTTTTATTTCCTAAACCCATCGATCATATTATCGTGATTTTGTTTGTCAATTTCCGTTTTTGCGCATCGATGGTCGTAATATGGCGAGCTCTTTCTTCAGACCTCCAGCTCAAGGGGCCACAGGTCTGATATAATTATTAATAATCAGCATTATTTTGTTTATATCTCAATGAAATTACTGAAACTTTGACGACAGATGTGTGTCTCTTTAAATGTGTGTGTGTGAGGATGAATTATCGAGTCTATGCTATGTTAATAGCCTGATTGTCAGGATTAAGCAGCAGCTTTATTCATAATCCAAATATTTGATATTCATTCATTCATGACAGTCAAACATTTTATTAAGTTGTAGTAAGACATGGTTATGTTAATACTATATATTTAATAGAGATATCGATGTGAATCACTTAAGCGGCGACACTGCAGGCAAAAACGCTGTTTTTTCATGTACCTCTCAAATATGAGATTTTGGGCTTTTTGTTTTTTCATAGTGTTTTTTCAGACTAGTGAAAAGAAAACATCCAAAAGACACTGTTAAATGTTTCTTTTAGAGCACTTGTATCTATTTGTGTCAATAGATTTCAATTACAATACATATTTTTTAAAGGCTGTTTTCTCAAAATGAGTTTTTTTTTCTCCTACACTGAGCCATAAATCTCAACTTCAGTAGCACTTACATACAACAAACTTTACATTTTTTATTCCCGTCTATATCCTGAAGATTCATATATAATTTGCTTGATTATATACAACATTTTATTCCCCCCAAAAATGTAAAAAATATCTATCTATCTATCTATCTATCTATCTATCTATCTATCTATATATATGGTTATGTATAAACGTATATGATTTTCTGTCTGTTCTAAGTATATTCTGAATTTTGGAGTGACAAAATTAGATACCCCAAAAATGTATATCTAAAATATTTATATTTATTCATAATCTAAATTGTATACATGTATAAATATATATTCATATAAATATTTTGTTTTAATATATACATGTATGTGTGTGTGTGTTTATTTGTACATAATAAATATACAAAGTAAACACACATATAGTATGTAAACATAAACTTTTTTTTTTTTGGATCGCGATTAATCGTTTGACAGCCCTAATTTCAAGTTGTAACTTTTTGAAGTTGATGGGATTCAAACCTCCATTTTAATGAAGTTCTAATTCACCCATTCATCTGTATGTGCCTCTTCAGAGAAGGACCGTCTGCTGACCCCTGTGATGGGATATGGCTCTGGCGACCTGAACGGCGGGTGTCACAGCAGCCCTCCCACCCTGGATGTGAGCATGTCGGGGTCACAGCCGCAGGTTGAGGAAGAGGAGGAGGCCCTGAGGAGGAAGCTGAAGTACTTCTTCATGAGCCCGTGTGATAAATACCATGCCAAAGGCCGAAAACCCTTCAAACTGGTCCTTCAGCTGCTCAAGATCATCATAGTCACTGTTCAGGTACATTAACCCACAGAGATCAGTCTCCCACCTACACCTTCATATTTATCACATTATTGCTTATTTAGCATTCATTTAGGCCCTCTAAAATGGTACTGTATTACTATTAAACCATTATATGTTAATACTTGATTTCAGAGTCATTTAATGACTTTATTATCACTATGTTACTGTTTTTCTCTAGTAAAATTCCTATAGCATCAGTAACTGAAAATGTTCCCAGCGTAACATATAAACACGTTAATGTCATTAATGTCTCTCTCTGTCTCCGTCTGTGTCAGCTGGTGTTGTTTGGTCTCAGTAATCAGATGGTGGTGGCGTTTAAGGAGGAGAACACAGACTCCTTCAAGCATCTGTTCCTCAGAGGCTATGTGGATGATTCAGAGGAGCTGTGTATCCACAGGCAGACAGACGTCTATGATCACATCAAGTACGCCATAGACCAGGTACTGACCTGCAGATTCACATTTATTCACTGAGGATGTATTAAATGGGTCAGAAGTGACATTTATGAGACATTTATAATGGTGTAAAGACTTCTGTTTCGAATAAATGCTGTTCTTTTGAGCATGCTTTTCATAAAAGAAACCTGAAAATTAAATGTAGCATAGTTTCCACAAACATATTGGACAGCACAACATTTTTATTATTGTTAATAATCAGAAAGGCTTCTTGAGTAGCAAATCAGCATATTAGAAAAATTGCTGAAAGATGATGTGACGCTGAACACTGGAGTAATGATGCTGAAAAAGCCGCTTCGGTCATGGAAATAAATTACACTTTGAAATATATTCACATAGAAAATGGTTATTTTAAATTGTAATTCTATTTAGGTATTTTTACTGTATTTTTGATCAAATAAATAAAGCCTTAATGAGCAGAAGAGACTTTCTTCTGAAACATTAACACTCTGAACTGTTGAACGCTAATGCAGCCTGATCAATATTTGAATTAATCAACTTATTTTATGTAACTGAAGACGTTACATTGCTTGCTACAGTTTTGTTTCAGTAATTGTTGGCTAAACAGAGGATGTGAGCAACAATTACCACATCAGATGAAACACTGACCTTTATGTTGAAACTCTGAGGCTGAGCAGCAAAAAAGAAAGTGATTATTCATGTAGCTGTAACTGTTTATTTTAGGATCATATTCTTAAATCAATGTTATTTTTGATTCTGTATCTTCAGCTTGGATTATTAGAGTAGTGCATACTGTATAGTGTATACTATAGTTTTACTATTTAAAATAACTGTTTTCTCTTTGAATATATGTAAAAATGTAATTTAAAAGCTGAATTTTAGCACCATTACTCCAGGTACATCATCCTTCAGAAATCATTTGCTGCTCAAATAACATTTATTATTATTATGTTGAAAACAGCTAAGTACATTTTTTTCACGTTTTTTTGATGAATAGAAAAATCAAAAGAACAACATTTATCTGAAATAGAAATCTTATAAAAAACAGTTTAAATGTCTTTATCATTGTGTTTGATCAATATAAAGCATCCTTGCTAAATAAAGGCATTAATTAAAAAAAATACAAATAAAAATACTGACTCCAAGCTTTTGAATGGTATAGTGTAAAATTACAAAAGCTTTTTTATTTTTATTATAAATAAAAAATAAAGTAATACTAATAATAATAATATTACGTTTTAAAATGCTCACAATCAGATTGCATTTACATTTTTATCGATTACATAATTGAATATTATTCACACTGTGGCAGTAAATGACTCATAATTTATTGATTCACTCAAATTCTTTTTTTTTTTCCAAAACACCAGTTTGCGTAACCCTGGAGTAACGGAATATTTAATGCACTTCATGATGTTGATAAAGAATGAAATAGATTTTCCTACGAGTTACATCAAAAGTAATCTAAACGTAATCAGAATAGATTACCTAATATGTGTAATCCAATAGATTACATTTCAGTATTAGTACTCCAGCAGTAGTTCACCTGTCTCTCTCCTTGTGTGTCTGTCTGTCTGTCAGTATCTGGCTCTGCCGCAGATGTCGGTCGGCAGGTATGCGTACGTTCGAGGTTCGGCTCTGAACGACAGCGCCCTCTATCTGTGCCAGCACTACTATAAGAAGGGCACCATCGACCCGGTTAACGACACGTTTGACATCGACCCTCATGTCGTCACTGGTGGGCAGAAAATCCATTTTTGTATATCACACAAATCAATAACTCTGATTTTAAAATGTAGAGAGTCGTCATGCTGTCTGCTGTTTACGCATTTTAAGTTTGACATTGAAATGTTGCTAGGCACAACACAAGGCCTAAATATGCAAGACACACAAATATGAGGGAATATAGTACATTATTAATTATATTGAGCTAATTTTGGTTGATGCATTTCGTTATTGGAAGGAATGTTTATTTATTAGAGAAGTTTTTATGAACGATTCATCTGTGTTTGTCTTTTATTAATATGTGTTTAATTATGGACCAGTTGCATTCAGATCTGGCTCAATGTGAATAATGATTTGCTTACTTGGTATATTTTTTGTCTTGTTTTCAAGCACAAATATCTAAAAATTATTCTTAAATCAAGATAGTTTATCTAAGAAGCAAAATTAATTAAGAAATCGAGATATCTTTTTTGTTTGTTTGTTTTGTTTTGTTTTTTGTGAGTTTATCATGGAAGCCCATTTCCGCCACTGAATAAAAAATAAAAAAGGTAATTGCGACTTTACGTTTACATCTCGCAATTCTAACTTTCTTAAAATTGTGAGTCCAGTTCTGAAGAGAACAAAAAATTGTTTTTCACAGAATTGCAAGTTTCTCGCAATTTTGACTTAATAACTTGCAATTCTGAGTTTATAGCATGTAGTCACGACTTTATTTTTTATTTTAGAATGAATTTCTTTAAGTTTATATCTCATAAATTTGAGAAAAAAAGTCAGAATTGACAGATAACAAGTCACAATGACTTTTTTTTTTTATACTTTGGAGGAAACGTGCTTCCATAGTTTTTTTAAAACTAAACAAACAGAAATAATCTGTCAGTGGGGTAAGAAAAGTACATTTAATTAAAAGGGAAAATACATAATTTTCCATTTTATTTTTATTATTTCAAATAGTTAATATCTTATGTTTTATTATTTTATTATTTATAATATTCTTATAAATATTTGTTTTAACAAATATAAACAAACTTTTTAATTAAAATTTTAATTAAGTCCCAATATTAAAATAAAGTGAGTTTATGCTTAAAGCTAAAATATTATTTGATTTATTATTATTATTTATAGTATTTTTTTCATAAATGACTCACTGTTTTCTGAAAAAAATATGTTATTTATTTTATAATCAAGCCAATCCATCTGAGAGCAGAATAAATACGCTTTCATGCTATTACTGTTTTATTACATTAAAGCAGAGTCCAAAAAGATGAAAATGGAAATAAGGGAAATAAATAAATAAAAATGAATTAATCAATTAATAAAATAAAACAGAGTTTTGGAAAAATGTTTTTATAGTGCCCTAAAATTTTTAATTTGATTAAGCTATAGATAGATAGATAAATAGATAGATAGATAGATAGATTTTTATTTTTATTATTTTTTTACACAATTCATGATTTGATTTTCATTGACTGTAATTTACAATCATTTTGGTTCTCAGGTAAGTGTATCTCTTTTTAAAACTTTTCAGATATTTATAATGGAAAACAAGACAGAAATACTAAGTAAGAAATAATAATTTTTTGCAGCACTCTATTCCTGTAAACAGTGCTATTTTTTTTTGTACAATCCAAAAATGTTCAACAGATGTTTCACTTTGAAATGCACCACAATACAGCAGTAAACTTTATAGTAGTAAAGTTCCTTTTTTTATTTCAACTTCCATTTCATGCCAACTTCAGCATGTCTTTCATCATCATTTCTCTAGGCTTGTGCACCACCTTGGTTAAATTAAGTTGACTTCATTTAAATGGATTCTGGGATTGTCTTCTCAACAAAGGATACACGTGATGCTGCCTTATAATCATCTATAATAACTATAATCAAGCAAATCCATCTGAGAGAGCAGAATAAATACGCTGGAATAGTGGTGATCAGAAATCATTCCCACAAATGAAGTCATCTAGGGTTCAGAGCAGATCCTGAACAACCAGCAAGGGTTTTTCTGTTTAACAAACTAAAATTCAAGTTCAAAAGATTCAACACAAAGCTGTTGTCTGTTTGATTCATCAGTGATTATAATTAAGCCATTTTCAATCTAAGAGCTATTATTTTGCATGTTTCTGTTTGTGTGTGTTGGATTAGACTGCATCGGAGTGAATCCACCGCCAGACCCTTCGAATCTCCCGCAAACTGACTACAGGAACATCACCCTTAATTTTCAAAAGTGAGAGACACATTTTTTATTTAGCTAATCTAAATAAAGACTTACTAAACGCTTTTATTGTTTATGAATGAAATATAATAACCACAGATCAGCACAAACAGAATATTATTAATTTACTTTATTAGTTTTTAATGTAAAATCATCCCCAAAAAGGCTCAATTTTGGAGCCAGTTTTGTCGCTAAAGTAACTGTAATTCAGTAACACACACACTTTTAATTGTTCTCAATCGCTGATCTGTGTAAATGTGCCGTTTTTTTGCATAATGGTTGCTCAAGTTCCTCTCTGAGCATCTTTCTGTCTCTTCTCAGGTTGATTAATGTGACTATCCAGTTTCAGCTGAAGGCGATAAACATCCAGACGATTATCAATAATGAGATTCCCGACTGCTACACCTTCTCCATCACCGTACGCACAGATTTCACTGCCCACTAAACTCAATTTGCAAAATTGAATAACGTTTTATGAAATTATATTATTGTCATTCAAAAGTTTGTAATCTTTATGATTTGTAATGTTTTTGAAAGAGGTCTCTTCTGCTTAGAAAGGCTGCATTTATTTCTTCAAAAATCAAGTAAAAACTCTGAGATATTATTATAAATAGCACAACTGTTTTCTGTGTAAATATAATATAAAATGTGATTTATTCCTGTGATCAAAGCTGCATTTTCAGCATCATTACTCTAGTCTTCAGTGTCACATGATCCTTCAGAAATCATTCCAATATGATGATTTGCTGCTCAAGAAACATTTCTGATTTTCAGTGTTGAAAACAGTTATTTTTAACAAACACATGTAGCCTTGGTGAACAGCAGGAAGCACTTCTTTCAAAAATCTCGCTGACCTCAAACATTTGAACAGTGTATTATTATATTATGAAAGGAGATATTTATGTATATGGCACCTGTGTTTCAGATCCTGTTTGATAATAAGGCTCACAGCGGTAAAGTCAAGCTGAGTTTGCTCAATGAGGCGTCCATTAAAGAGTGCAGAGACCCCAATGTTTCAGGACACGGTGAGACGACACCGGACACTCATTTCTGTCTGTTTGTGGTCCTGCTGAAACTGAGCATGTCTCTGTCTCTCCCTGTGTCCAGGGGACAGTTATGCGCGCGTGGCTTTCGATGTGTTGGTGGCGGTGGTTTGCGTTCTGTCTCTGGTGTTGTGTGGACGCTCCATCCTCAGAGGAATCATTCTGCAGAACGTAAGTAGGGCCCTGTGATTTCCACAAAGCAGAAAATGCGGAATCCAGTCATAAAAATGATATAATGTTTTTGGATGAATAAGTCAAAAGAAGGTCAGACCAATTAAATCAGATGGCGATACAGTGTCTATGAATATTGAACCACAAAAATATGATTTAGACATGAATCCAGTAGTGTTGTCAATAGGGCTAGTTCAATGCCAATTTTTGAGCTTCGAAGCTTCGGTGGAAATCACTATCGAATATTCGAAGCTTCGTTAGAAGGGGCCAAGCATATAATAAATTCAGAAATCTCTGTGTGTCTGTTTGCATTTGTATTATGTCGGAATCGTTCATCCAAACGACTTCACTCGCACGAATGTGCTGCTGCAGACTCCTATACCACTCACACCACGAGTCATAGGCAGTGGTTTTCAAACCCTGGGTAGCTACCATCGGGTGGGTCGCGGGACGTAAAAAATAGGTCGCCATGATTTCCGGAAGATGTAGCCTCTATATGTGTATGTAACAAAGTTTAAGACTCGGGGAAGGGTGTGGGAAACTGCAAAGGTAACGTTAATAACAAAATAAACATTAACATAACGAACGTAAACGTCAGCCGCCTCACAGGCTCCAGTGCGTTTCTGTTTTTGCATTTAGTAGTCAGAATCCACTTACCGCTCAAAACGCGGATTTTTGTTCAGTCCTGAATTCTGCAAGCTAATTATTCCTCTCATTATAACAAAGCCTGTAGAATGCACGTTCAG
Source organism: Cirrhinus molitorella (assembly GCA_033026305.1). NCBI lineage: Eukaryota > Metazoa > Chordata > Actinopteri > Cypriniformes > Cyprinidae > Cirrhinus > Cirrhinus molitorella. The sequence continues at coordinate 53,274,994 of CM065117.1, forward strand.
TGCCGCCAAGTGTTTTACGCGATCGTTAAGACGAAACCGAAATTAAAACGCGCACGCGCATTCAAAAGCAAATTTAACACGCGTTTATAGAGCGACTCCCCAATGCGTGCATATTAGGCTATATAACATATCTAGGCTTTATAACTGGATATAGGATATAGGCAGCGTGGCGAACGCATCACGGATTTGTTGCGTGTTGATTTTCCTTTCCGCGCCTGTTAACAGATTAGAGCAGCCACACTGCCTGCGGAATACGCGCGTATCACGTGCGGTCCAACCACACTGCAACCGCGGCCCCGCCACAGAATAGAAGTAAACCAGATTTTTTCCGCAGCAGTCACGTAACAAACACGCTCCACGTCCGTCACGCAGGCGTAAGGCTTTGGTTGAAAACGAAGCTCCGCTCACATGCTCTGTTAGGCTGGCTAGACAGCTCACACTTCAGTGAACACAAATATTTCTTTATATTTCAAACTTTAAAATACCCAGGGTTAGGGTTGCAAGCTATAGTGAAACTAGTACCTACACTCTTTTCTCCGTGGCTTGCCGACAGCTTCAAGCGCGAATGAGAACTGTTTCGCGGAGGAAGTCATGTGTTGGGAAAAAAAAAAAAAAAAGAATATTCGAATCTCAGAATTGAAAATCGAATGCCAACCCACCGAACGAATATTCGAATATTCGAGTACAGCCCTAGTTGTCAAAAAGTACAAAGCGCTTTTATCCAATCAGCGATGTTTACAAATCTCAACAGCGCTTAAATGTGTCCTGCGTGTCTCTGTGTGAATGAATGGCATGGATTTGTTTACTACACATACACATGTAACACTCCAATATCATGGAATTTTAAAAGGTCTATTCCAGACACTGAAAGTCAGCGAATTGTATTTATTTTTTTTTTGGTCCAAGTCATTGAATATCAGGGATTTTTATTTGTTTCTTTAAATTTTAGTTTCCATTTATCAGAATGTTTTTTTAATCGTGTTGTTTCACACGTTTTGCCTATTTTTTAGCGCCATTTTATTCCCTTCCCGCTCTTCAACTGGCAATCAAATGCAGTTACCAGGCTGTACCTGAAAGCTAAGGCAGACATGCCAAGAAAATGTACATTTCAGGAGCTTTGGATACAAAATGACCACTTCAAAAACTGGGTGTTAAAAGTAGACGATAAAAAAGCAAAAACTAAATGTGAGGAAATACAGACTGAATGATGAACTTTTTTGAATGATTACAAACAGAAAATTTGTTTGGTAAATAAATAAATATTTCATAGTGCTGTAAAATGAAATGTTATGTTAAATGTTGTAGAAGTTTAATGATTTTATTTATTTATAAAATTTAATTTAAATTTAATAATTTAAAAAAACATTAAAATTGAGTCCGGGGAAAAAAAAAATGGAATTTGAAAAAACAAGCAAAACAAATTATAAATGAATAAATGAGTAAAATAATGCAGAATTTGAGATAAATGTATTTCCTCATGCCCCAAAAAATTGACAGATTTCCTAGGACCCTACCTGAGATTTTAATTCACAATCTAAATTTCACAATTCTTCTGTGTTTGCAGGAGTTTGTGTGTTATTACCGTCAGTCTCTGGGCCGGTCGGTGAGTTGGGGCGACCGTCTGGAATTCATCAACGGCTGGTATCTGCTGCTCATCATCAGTGACATTCTCACCATCATCGCCTCTTTCATCAAGATCGCCATCGAGACCAAGGTGACGCGCACGCTTACCATCGTGTCCTGCAGCCGGTGTGTTTGAGAAATGCTGTGAGCTGATTGGTGCTTGTGTTTGTGCTGCAGAACCTGTCGTCGTATGACGTCTGCAGCATTTTGATGGGAACCTCCACTCTGCTGGTGTGGGTCGGTGTGATACGATACTTCAGCTTCTTTCAGAAATATAATGTAAGTCATAATTGGTTATTCCTCTAAGATTTGTTGTTAATTTTGTGTGAACCTGTCCCGTTTCACATGCCACATTTCACCCCAAAAACCTATTAAGATTTAAATGTAATGCCAGGTGAATTAAAATTTAGTATACTATTAGAGTTCTGAATTATTTTTTATTTTCATATTTTTTATTTTCATTTAAATGTAAGTTTTAGCAAATAAGTTGTGTATTTGTCAATTGTATTATCTTTTTTTAAATGTCTAAATAGTTTTTTATCATTTTATATTGCAGTTTTGGTTATTTTAGTACATCAAGCTAGTAAATAAAAATGAGAGATATTTCCTTGGCAACTAGCTGAAATATTTCTATATTTTATTTTTATTTGAGTTAAAGTTTATTTTATTTCAAGAATTAAAAGCTGTTTACAGTTTCAGTTTTAGTTAACAATAATGAATCCCAGTTTCACCTTGCAGTGCAAAAACAAAGCATGATTTTTATACTGTAATACAGTCATTTTTCTGCTGTATTATCATTTTTATTCAAATCAGCGTAAATTAAATGTAGTACAACAAATACAACTGTGGTGTTACCTGCAATTATAGTCTACAAACTTTGTGAAAACAAATGAAAACTTCTATGTATTCATTTATTTATTTATGTATTTCACAAAACCAGTCATAAGTCGCTGGGGTATATTTGTAGCAATAGCCAAAAATATATAGTATGGGTCAAAATTATTGATTTTGCTTTTATGCCAAAAATCATTAGATTAAGTAAAGATCATGTTCCATGAATATATTTTGTAAATTTCCTACCGTAAATGTATCAAAAATTTAGTTTTGAAAAGTAATATGCATTGCTAAGAACTTCATTTGGACAACTTTAAAGGCGATTTTCTCAATGTTTTTAATTTTTTGCACCCTCAGATTCCAGATTTTCAAATAGTTGTATCTCAGCCAATTATTGTCCTGTTCATAACAATGGAAAGCTCATTTATTCAGCTTTCAGATGATGTATAAATGTCAGTTTTTAAAAAAAAAAAAAATAGGCTTACTTTTCTTTGTGAATGAATGAATAAATAAATGAATACATTTTTCTATTGATTTTGTCTTTGAGATACATTTTTGACAGGCTTTGTGAGATTCACATTTCGTCTTTCTTTTCTTTCTTTTTTTTTCTAACAGTTATGATCTGTTTTGTTGTCAGATTCTGATCGTGACTCTACGAGCCGCGTTTCCAAATGTGATTCGATTCTGCTGCTGTGCTGCTGCCATTTACATGGGCTACTGCTTCTGCGGCTGGATCGTCTTGGGACCCTATCATGCTAAAGTATGCTATACTTCAATATATTACCACACCAAGTTTGATCTATTTCTTTACCATCCATGTCTTCTGTTCTCTTTCTCTCTGTTTTAGTTCCGCTCTCTCTCTACGGTGTCGGAGTGCCTGTTTTCTCTGATTAACGGAGACGACATGTTTGCCACGTTCTCGGAGGTGGAGCAGAGTGGGGCGCTGGTGTGGGTGTTCAGTCAGGTCTATCTCTACACCTTCATCTCGCTCTTCATCTACATGGTGCTGTCGCTCTTCATCGCGCTCATCACCGGAGCCTATGACACCATTACCGTGAGTCCACCTACCTAAACGAAACCAAACAAAAAACATTTACATTGATTCAAATAAAATAAATGTCAAGTAAAATGAGTAAATATTTATGGTTTTCGTTTAGTTTGTTAACCAGAATTAACTTAAATATTAAATTAACTCACAATTCGGACTTTTCGTACAGTTCTGAGAGAAAAAACTCACAATATTCATGATATAAGGGTTACTCCACCCCAAAATAAAAATGCAAATGTCACTGTTTTTGATTGGTTTTCTCTCTGTGTGTGTGTCTGTGTTCAGCAACAAACCCAGGACGTGCCGCAGGTGTCCGAACTGCACCGGTTCATCGCCGAATGCACCGACACGCCGACCTCCGGAAACTTCCGCAGCCCAGAGCCGTCCACATGCTCGCTCTTCTGCTGCTTCAACTAGAACAGACTGTGTTTGTAAAAGGGATTCTGGGTAACATTGCATTTCTCTGACACATAGGAGAGGAAGGAACACACACTTCTTTGTTTGTTTGTTTACAGGTAAACTGTTGTAGCTGCACTGATATAGCCAATCTCAGCATGCAGCTTTTAAATGCGTTAGAATTAATGAGCTGATTGTGTTCGCATATACATGAGCATCTCAGCTTTGTGATCAGGACTTGATGCACTAGACCAGCAAAAGGGAACTGCACCCTCTAGAGTCACGGAGGAGGGACAGCACACAAAATAATACACAAACACACTGAAACTGAAAAATTATATTATTTTATTTCAGGTGAGTCACAAAACCAAATGGCCAGGTCACATTTCACCTTAAAATTCGAAAGCAAAATTTGAGAAATTATATTTTGCTTAATGGATTAGTCTACTTTAAGAATAACATTTTTCTGATAATTTACACACCCCATGTCATCCAACATGTTCATGACTTTTTTTCTTCAGTCGCAAAGAGATTTGCTTTTTTTGAGAAAAACATTTTTCTCCATATAGTGGACTTCAATGGTGCTCAACGGATTGAAGGTTAAAAATGCAGTTTCAATGCTGCTTCAAAGGGCTCTAAATGATCCCAGCCAGGGAAGGAAAGGTCTTATCTAGCAAAACCTGTCATGTCATATTTAAACCACAAATGCTCGTCTTGTCTAGCTCTGTGATGCACATGCATACTCTGTGCACTCAGGTTCAAGACAGTTAGGGTATGTTAAAAACTTCCTTTAAAATCTAGGACAATTTTGAAGTTGGATATTTATTCCTCAGCTTGGATCATGTAGAGACCTTCGAAGCTGCGTTGAAACTGTATTTTTAACCTTCAGTCCATTGAGCAACATTGAAGTCCACCACATGGAGAAAAATCCCGGAATGTTTTTCTCACAAAACTTGACATGAATATCTTGGATGACATGGGGGTGAATTAATTAGGAGATTTTTTTTTATTTTTGGAGTGGAGTAATCTTTTAAAGAAAATGAAGGCTTTTTATTACTATTTTTGTGTAATGTTGAGCATTTTATTTTAGGTGGAAATATAACCTGCACATTTTCTTGACAGGTTTAGTGAGTTACAGCACACAGACACAAATGAAAACACAATTTTCCAGCATTATATTTCAGGTGCTTTGGTAAATCTCACAACAAAATGTCCAGGTCACATTTCACCATAAAATTGAAAGAAAAATTAACCCTGTTTTAGGAACATTATGACGTTTTACTTTTACAATTAAGATGCATTTTTTGTAGCTATTTTCTAATTAATATTACTGTATTACAGTAAAAGCTACTGGAATTAATTTTCAATTTAAGCTGCACACATTTAAAAATGCAAATTGCAAACTGAAAGAACAACAAATACTTAAAAGAAAAAATAGTTTTGTCATAAACAAAGCAACAAAAATAGGCTTTGTTTTCTTCTATGCAAAACCATTTTATTTGTTTCTCATTTATTTTAGGTCAATACATGATCTGCACATTTTCAGGTGATTTGCTTGAAGAAAATAAATTACCGTTATGAAGTTTTGCATTGCAAGGTTATTTTCTTGACAATAGTCATTAATGCTACTGTATTACAGTTAAAGTTATTTGCTTACATTTAAGAAAGTACAATAAATACATGAGATATAAATCATTTGAGAGAAACGTCATCAAAAAAAGTCAACAAAATATTCATTTAGTTTAATTTATTATACCATGACATAAATATCTATACATTTCTAATGAAAATGTTTTGAAAATGTTTTGTTTTCTTGCATGCAAAAATATTGTTTCTCAATCATTTTAAAATATGACCTGCACATTTTCTTGACAGATTTCTTGAGATTTGCCTTATATTATATTTTTATTCCATTCGTACACTGTAAAAAAAACAAAAAATTTGTTGAGTCAACTTAAAATAATTTGTTACCCTGCTGCCTTAAAAATGTTAAGTTCAGCCAACTCAAATACGTTTATTCAAGTTGAAAAGTTAAGTTGTACTAAGTGACAACTTACATAGTTGACTAAACAAAAAGCTGTGTTTGTTACTTGGCTGCCTTAAAGTTGAATCAACTCAAATATTTAAGTTGTCACTTGGTAAAACGTAACATTTTAAGTTGACTAAATTTTTATTGAGTTGACTGAACTTAAAGGCAACTTTTAAGGCAGCCAGGAAACAAATTATTTTAAGTTGACTCGACAAATGCTTTTTACAGTGTGTGCATTCATATGGTTACAGCTGTGTATTTCATAATTGTATGTTTTTATCTCATTTTTTAGACAGTATTCTGCGTCTATATTGTATACTGCTTATGTATGATATTAGGGCTTTGTTGTCAGAGGAGTGTCACATGGATGATGGTATCACTCTTTCTTCTCTAGCCAGTGCTTTGTTTCAGACGTTTCTCCACACAAGCGAGCGTGTGTGTGTGTTTAACAGGAAGCATAGCTTGCAGGTTTATTTTGTCATTAATATTAATGTGGACGGTGTATCGTACCTGTCCCTGGTGCATTTGCTCCTTTCAAAGCCGTCACACACGCACACACACACACACACACTGATGTTTAAGAAGCCTTGGGCGTCTTGAGAGCTTTTCTCTGCATATTGACACTCGGGTCAGTCCATCAGGGAATTACTGTGCTGACAAAGAGATGCTTTGAGTGTTTTCTGTTTGTTTTCGGTCGATTCCAAGCTGATATCTATTAATGCTTAGCTTGATTAAGTACTAGTTATTTAGAAAGCATAAACATGAGGGACCGGATACCAGCTGAATACAGGAACGTTTCCAACGGATCATTCTGATTATTGTATGTTATTTATGAGCTCTTGGTGTAGTATATTTATGGACTTTCAGCTTGTGGCAGTTTAATATCAGATCTGTTCATGCGTGACTTCATCTAGTGCTCTGAAACTGAGAGAATCTGATTAGATCCGCTGTTTTCGTTCGGAGGATAGTGGTTTTGCTTTGATGTAATTGTTTCTTACCCAGAATAGTTTTATGACTAACATTAAGTTTACTGCTGTTATTTTGGGGATGTTTAATGAGATGTAGGATTTAAAGTACTTGAAATGTTTTGTTTTGATATTTTAATATGTTGTGTCTAGCTGTAAGCTGAGATGCATTTGGTTTGTTTGTCATTAGTGTCATACTCTTTTTTTAACAAAGGGAATATTTGTGTGTTTTTTTTTAACAATGCACAGTTTTGCACATTTTTTTAAATGTTTTTAATTTATTTGGAGTGATTATTCTGATGTGTATCAGCCGTTTTGTGTATGGGACAGAGCTACTCTCCATAAAGACAGATGCATTTTAACACAAAGCTCAACTATTAAAGTCACAAATAAAATCCATCTGTGAATGTCAACATTAAACATTCTCTCTCGTTTTGTTTTATGAGTTTAAGTAAATTTAAATTTATAAAAGGCCTGAAAATATTACAATAAAATATTAAATAATTTAAAAATTTAATAATGTGATAAAAAAAAACAGACTAACTTTTTTTTTTTTAGAAAAGAAGAAGAAAGAAGGTCAGACAGGTTTGGGTGGACTTAAACACATTATGGGCAACCCTTCCTAAGGAACGGTGTAATTGGAAAAGTAGGACTTCAATTACAAAATTGCTCATGGCATTTAAAGATTCATACGTGCAGGAATCCTGTTTTTTCAAAAACAAAACCAGTTTTTGATGTGTGTAAATGAAAATAAGAAGAACCTTAATTTTTACCTGGTTTAGCCTATGTTAGAACTTCTTTGACTTATTTGAAATTAGAATTTTAATTTCAAGAGATACAACATCATTTGCATCTCAACATTCCGGTATTTTTCTTGCAATTCTGAGTTTATTTTTATTTATTTTGCAGAATTCTCATTTTAAATCTTGTGATTCTGGCTTTTGTTCCTTGGAATTCTGGGTTAATATCTCAAATTAGTTTTTTTTCACCACACTGAAAAAAAAAAGTTAATGCCTTAAAATTTTAAGTTTAGTCAACATGAAATGTTAAGTTGTACTACATGAAAACGTAAATATTTGAGTTGAGTAAACTTAAAATTTCAAGGCAGCATGAACACTTACTTTTTTAAAAAGTTGAAACAACTTTAAGTTGTTTCTTTTTTACAGTGCAATTTCTGAAAATACACCATGCAATTCTGACTTTTTTCTCAGGATTCTGAATTTTAATCTCAATTCTGACATTTTTTCCCTCAGAATTATAGACTTTGTCATGCAATTCTGAGGTTTTTCCTCAGAATTATGTTTATATCTTTAAATCTCTAATTATGTCTTTATATCTGACAAATCAGACTTTTTTTTTCGCCGAATTCTGAAAATGCAATCGTTTTCCTCAGACTTCTAAATTTTTATCTCATCTATCTGCATTTTTCCCCTCTGAACTTTGGAGTTTATGTTGTGCAATTCTGAGTTTTTTCCTCAGAATTCTGAGTTTATATCTCCCAGGTTTTTTTTTTTTGAGTTTTCATCTCATGATTCTGATGTTTTTTCCCCCCTCAGAATTCAGTTTACATCACATAATTCTGAGTTTTTCTCAGAATTCAGAATTTTCATCTAGCAATTCTGACTTTTGTTTATACATTTTGTTTATTTGTTTGTTTTGTAAACTATGAATTTACATCTTCAAATTCTGATGTTTTTTTGCCCCCTCAGAAATTCTGAGTTTGCATTTGCACTGACCACATAAAAGAATATGTAACACTGAGAAAAAGGTCAGAATTGTGAGATAAGAAGTCACAATTGCCTTTTCAATCATTTTATCCTACAGAAATAAGATTTCATAATCTTGGTTCAGACTTAGGGGCCAGATTTTGGCATTAAAATAGTACTGTCAGGAGTTACTAAAGACGCACAGTGAAGAATGTCCACTGAAAAGGTGTAGAGAGTTATTTTTGACCTTATTGTCTGTGTATTTCTAAGAGTTTCTCTATTAGATGCTACATTTATGGGAGGATAGTATTAAAATGAATCATGCAGTGCAATTTACTAACGTTTGCGCATGGCAAATTACTGGTATTTGCACCACTATTTAACGCCCCAAAAAAGCATATCTTAAAGCAGGCGGTAATTTGCACAGCTCTTGGTAGATTGCGCCGGTCATTATGGAAATTATGGAAATTACATCTGCGTCTGTATTCTTTAATGTGCGCATTGTCAGTAAATCACACAAAGAATTTTCCCCTCCCATCAGCGCTTTTATCGAATTGCGCTCTAATGCTAATTTGCCCTGTTTAGTAAATCTGGCCCATAGTGGTGTACTACATCAAGTGAGTGCACTGACGTGGATTGTCCAGTAGATGGAGCAGTCAACATCACAAGGCTCTTCATTTACTAAGTGTCTGGAGAGAGAAAGGAGACTAGAGAGGGAGGAGGGGCTGTTGAGTCAAGAGCCAGACTACTGAAGAAAACAGACACAATAAAAATGACATTGATAAATGAAAGCTGGCAAACCATTGGAATTCAGTCACAACACGAGCGCCAAGAACACAGATCTACATTTCAAATAGAGACACAATCTGCGTTCTTATCAAAAGGCAAAGCCAGCTGTGAAGAAACCTCCACAACATCAGCCCAACAACATCATTATGTGGCATTTGAGAAGATGGGAAGAAAAAAAAAAAACATTTATGATACTATGGTTGAGTGATGTGATCAGATGTGTCAGTGGGACACAAGTGTCGTCCGGTTCTCTTAACGCTCACATGCATTATTCAGTGCAGGATGGAGCCACAGGAAGCACAATCGACCATCAGATGGACTGATAGAGTGGAGACTCGAGCCCAAGGGAGAGAAGAGAGCGCCGTTCCTCCATGTCCTGCATTAAAGGTGGCCAGTTACCTGTCAGTCTGTCACCTGAGGCCTGAATATTTAATGTATACGCCGTTTGTTCCAGGCGTTTTACTGTGCTCATGTAAAGTGATGTTGAAGAGGCTTTTAAAATCCAGTGAAGGACCTCAACAAGAATGGAAACAACAAGTGAGCGGAGTAAAAAACAATCCAGTTTTCTCAGAATTCGTACTGTTCTTAGTCCTTAAAAAAAAAGTGAAAGTAAACTGAGTGAGAATGCATTCACACACTATTGTTTATTTTTGTATTTCCAGTAGTTGAATTTGCTCACCTGAAAGCACAAAAATGACCTGCATTACAAGAAAATGCCAGATAAAAACGCTTTTCATGGTTGCATGTCATTTTAGTCCTTGAAATGTGTTCATGAGGTTGAAGAATTAAGTATAAGATTTTTGTAGGACTTCTTTGATTATAAGTCATGTTTTATTGGAATGTGCAGCTTTAAATGATATTTGGCATTGTTTTTATTTATTTATTTTATTTTTTATGCTACATTTTATATATTAAGATTTTTCCTATAAACAATAAATATGATGATTTATCAACCTTTTTTTTTTTTCATAGGAACGAAAAACTGTACATTGTATGGGTCTGGGTCCAGCTATTTTTAGCTGTATAAAACAGCTTGTTTTGCTGCTTAATATTGCAAATTGGTGCATATTACTGTTATTTTAATGTAGCCTATTATATTAATTATGAACACTCTGGTTTGTAGTGCAAACAGTTTTACATTTTACTGCACTTTGTTATTCTTCTCCTCATATTCCTATAGCGGATAATGAACCAGAAGTCTTGCCCATAGGCTTACTTCCACCTTGAAGAAAATGGTGGATACTTACGGTATACCGTAAACACACAAGTTAACAATTAAAATCACTAAAATCCTTTTGCTCATTCAGACAGAATTATGACGGTTGCTTGAAAAAGCAAAATTTACCGAATGAGTGAAAGTAAAAGCTCATTTCAGATGTTTTCTCTTTGTGTTTACAGTACATAAACTTTCTCATAAATGAATTTTATCTAAAGGCTAATGTACTGAGACATCTTTAAGTAATTAACGCAGCGGTATAACGTTATTTAATCATCTAATTTCCGTTCTCATAATCGTCCTGCTGTTGGAGGCTGTTTCGGGCGTGATGCGTGCACGAGCGTGTGCTTCATTAGCGTTTATAAGCTGAATGTTAATCAGGTGCAGTGCCGGCATGTTCCGGTCTCCAGGGTAACCGCGCTGCCGCTCGCATGTGCGAACTCGACGGTGTGTGCGCGCGCGGAACGCTGAGCGCGGGATTTGCATGCGCTGACATCTCCACCCGTGCAGAAGAGGTTGTGGGGTGAGTTTGTGTGTGTGTATGTGTGCGCGCGCATGAATGCCGATACACTCCCATACTGGTCCATCTGCGTATTTGCTTTGAGCGTGTTTCTGGCGTTTTTTCAGAGTGCGTTGCATTTTTTTTCTTCTGCGTTTCAGAGAGGATTCTCTTTGTGTTTTCCTGCTGGAAGACAGTAGGCTATACAATGTTGTTAGGACTTTCCCCTGTGCTATATATCGAGTTACCTGAATATTATCATATGAGAAGCAATTATATAGTGACCAGACACTTTTCCCGTGCTCTTGGTTCAAGAAGTATTTTCTAGTCTTTCTCATGGCATTTGAAAAAGTTCATTAGTTCAACAGAGTCATGAACCAAACCAACCAGTTTAGAGATGAATCATTGTGCAAAAACATTTTTCTTTAATCTGAAAAAAAGACAAACGTGTTTGCTTAAATTCTTTATGTGACATTGCGAATGGCATAACTGAAATATATGGTACAATATAAAACATTTGAATTAAGACTCATTTACACTAAGATTGATAACTGTAAATATAACTAATCTATTAATGCACAAAAATGCACAATAGCGTGCTGTCATAATTAGCACGCACTGCAGTTTAGTCATTTGCCACTTTCAATGCTCACAACCTTTATGCCCCTTTTTACAAAATGTAAAATACATCTCTGATGTCCCCACTTTTAGGGTATAAGCCAAAACATACTGTTTTTGTGTTTATTTCTTTAAATGCAAATTATCTGGTGCTCCCGGCCCCCTTTTTTTCAGAAAAGGGCGACGCTTCAAGAGCCAGCAAAAACAAAACAGGACAATCTCACACACTGAAAATGTCAGAAACTCTCAGTAGCATTCTCAGTGTTCAGCCTTATATGTTCCAACTGGAATTGGTTTAAAAGTCAGTCATCTGATGCAATGTATAATAAACAAATTCCCTTTAAGGCAAGTCATTTCACTTGGCGGCCATCTTTGAAAATCTTTTGCTGCTGACATTGTATATTTCCAGCAGCTACAGCAAGAAAACAGTAATGGCGGATTGCTGCTTCTCATTTAGGGCTGTGTCTATGCTAATAGGGCAGAGATTGTCACAAATGGGCGGGATTTCTTCCTACGATGATCCGGATTGGCTTGTTCTCAGAGACTGTTTATAAGTGGGTGGATTTTTACCATTATAGGCTGGTTGTTTTCACACACTGCGACCACACAACTGTTTAAACATCTCATAAAAGTAGTTTTTGCATAGATCCCCTTTAAAGTTGGGTGAATTCTGATTGCCTGTCAATGTTTTAATCATTCATCAGTGGAAAAATGGCTTGAGTGGCATCGCTTCTAGAATTACGCTCAATCGCCATGTTACATTAATAGTGTTCAAACAATAGTATTTCAGTGAAAAATGCTGCACTGTAAAACAAATCCGTGGATTTAACTGTAAAATACTATAAAAATGCTACAGTAAAAACGTGTTAAATGGTTAACAGTAAGTTCCCCTACTATATATGGTGAAAAAGTGTATTGGACATTACATGTAATTTTCCGGTAGTATACCATTTTTGGAAGTGAAAAAAGAATGTATAATTTACAGTGAATAACTGTAAATTGACATTCCCAGAATTCCCTGCATTACATTTCAATTTTTTGTTGCTGTTGAAATAACTATTATTATTCTTTTAGTTTTTCTTATCAGTTGTGTACCATAGCTGCCATTTTTTTTTTTTTTTTACCGTAATTTTTTTCCATATTTTTTTATAGTGTGGTACTTAATTCACAAATAGTTTTTATTAGAATACATCACATCCACTTGAATAAAGATAATTGCATATGGTCTAGTCACAGAAATTCTGATATTTAATCGCATTTGAAGCTCAAATCAGATCTGAAATTTCCGCATATGTATATGGTCATAACTCCACACAGCTCTGGTAAAATACTGAAAATAAATCACATCCGTTCTGTTTGTTAAAGATAGTGGACATTCTCTAAAGAGAATTTGCATACAATTGTCGAATTTTGTCATGAACTAACCATTAAAGGAACACTCTACTTTTTAAACAGAGTTAAACAGAGTTTTACTGTTTTCGAATCTATTCAGCCAATCTCCGGGTCTGGCGGTAGCACTTTTAGCATAGCTTAGCATAAATCATTGAATCTGATTAGACCGTTAGCATCTCGCTCAAAAATGACCAAAGATTTACTATATTTTTCTTATTAAAACTCGACTCTTCTGTAGTTACATTGCATACTAAGACCAACAGAAAGTGAGAAGTTGCGATTTGGCTGATATGGATTAAAAAAAGTATCGAAACACTTTGGTCATTTTTGAGCAAGACCATTCAGTGATTGGCTGAATGGATTCGAAAACGATAAAACTCATCTCCATCTGTTTGAGCCTATTTTTTTTTTAAAAATGGAGTGTTCCTTTAACATCTAACAACTTTTGATAATGAATAAGATCAATGTACAAGTATATCCACACAAAACAAATGACCCCGGGCATGTTTAAAAAGATAAACAGTAGAATCTAATCAATATTAATAATGATTACATCATTAAAAAAAACAAACAAACAAACAAATAGGTTTTTACTGCTTTACTTTTTTGCTTCTGCTCTGAGGTTTCTGAATCAGAGGCTGTTTTTGTTTTAGGGAGTGTTTGTTCCTGTCACGTTTCTAGCTCAGGCTTGTGCTTTTGTGCGAGTGCCAGTGTTCTCGAGTCGAGTTGCCCAGCTGCAGGGCTGATCGCTGGCATTGGGGAAAAAAACAATCAGATAAATAGCATAGGAAGTAAGTGGCGGCTCAAACGCCCCGCCCCATCCTGCCGGTTCGGCACCGTCCCCTACCGCAAGGGTCAGGATATTTCCTCCCTTTGTGTGTGCTCCTGAAGGGGGCCAAAACGTCCGTCACCAACTCCCTTCGTGTTTGAGCTCTCGGAGGTCTGGATTTGCTAAAATGTCACCCTTTATTTTGCCTGGACACTCTGCTGTTGCTAAGCATGAGGTCATCGCGCCACTCCAAAAGCTCTATGATGTCATAGTTGAGTCAAAGCGAAGGTTTTATTGGCAGGTAACAAATCCAGCCTGGTTGTTGCACCTGTTTGTGCATTAAATATTCAGTGATATTTCCATATGGGTGTGTACAGGAGCCTGGTGAGATTGACATGTTACTGTATTCAAATGATGAGGCTGGAAATTAAACATAAGTAGGAAAACATGAGCTAATGCAGTACCAGGGCGAGAATTGCCGATGCAGTTAATTGTAAAAAACTAAGTGAGGGAGGACAGTTTTATACTGACAGGTTTGTAAGAACAAGATCTATTAGAGAGGCTCATGGAACCCGGCAGAAGCCGCAGAGAATAAATACAATAGGAGTTTTTTTTGTATGCTTTGCCGCTCAGGAACGCATCGGCTTCTGCTAGAGGAACATCTACATGCAGCTTTGTTTGTCAGAAAAGGAGAGCGCTCACGAGACAGAGAGGCAGACAGACATGCCGAAAGCCCACCCTGTGTCCCACCGTCTCCACAGCGCCGGAGAGAAAGGAAGACAAAGACTTGTATGAGAGCAGCAGCAGTCTAGAGGCTTCTCCAGAGTGTCTGGGAAAACAGGCTTACAAGCAAACGCTACCAAACCACATTCGGATATTAGGACAAATATGTATTTTACACGCCTATGAGCATGCATACAAACCACTATAGAGGAGCAGAGTTTAATGTGCTCACACAGGTGTTTGTCTGAAATCTGATCTCCCTCGTGTTTAAAGGGCATCTTTGATTTACTCTTTTACCACCGATCCTATTGAGGTGTGTGCTTCTCAACTGGTGGGTTGCAGATCTAAAATGTTGTTCAAAGAAAGCAGAAAAAAGTGTAAACAATAAAATGTGTTTAACGACATAATCATGCATAGTCGTGAAGGCAAAGCAAATAGGTGTGTCAGCTTTTCAAGAGGAGAAAATGCTGCCAAAATTCATCAGTTGTCAGTTTTTTAAATAATTTTGAATATAGCTGGGGCAAATTTTGCATTGAATGCCATTTCATGTTCAAGGTGTAACCTGTGGCCTGCAGTAAATCCTGCGTACTATTATAGTTTTTGTATTTGTGTTGTAGTTATTTTAATATTTAGACTAAAAGGAAATGAAAAATGTTTCCTGGCAACTAAATCTGTTTTTAAAATAATATTTTAATCATTTCAGAAAACGTTCATTTCATTTCAAGAAATAAAAATGTTAACTGTTTAAGTTTTAGTTCGCCCTGCCCCTCTCTCTTGTGTGGATTAGTGGAAGTGAAGAGTGAAAGTGAAAAGAAACGGCGGGAACGCGGGTGTGGGGGGTGGGCACATGGGGGCAGGGGGTGCACTGGGCTGCGATGCGATAGAAAAGAAGAGGGACGGCGCGTAAAGAAAGGACGCGGGGTGGCCTGTGCGATGACATCATCTCTCATTTGCATAAATCTCAGCCTGAGAGCTGATTGGTCACGGGCGGGAGAAACCGAAGCCGCTCACGCTTTTCATCCTTTTCAATGCTCGTCCGCGACCGCAGAGTGTGTGCGCGTGCGTGCGCAGATCGCCAAGCGCCGTTTCATTCTCTGCTGCCAGGAGACGCGCATCTCTTTTATCGCCGGTAGACAGACAGACAGTCAGTCAGTCAGCTCCAAACTGCCTCCGTTAGATCTTAAGTCTACTGGTTTTTACCTCAACATTTGTTGCTGGTTTTCCCTCGATTCGCAGTGCCGGGTTCCGCTTGGGAAAAAAAACGGGAGGAGACGCGAGTACCGACTGGGCGTTGCTGGAGGAAAAGCGCTGTAGTCTCGGTAAGATTCGCTACGAGCAGAGCCGGTGATTAATTAAAAGCGTTTTTCACTGTGTCTCAACTAATTAAACTGAAGAATTAATGTCAGTGTCAATTTAAGAAATGCTTTTCATTCAACAGCATGATTTACGACTGCACGCATTGATATGTAAATGAATATTTATGAGTTCTTGTTCACATCGGTCATTATAATAGAAGTACCGGCGGAATAAATGAGATCATCCGATGAAAATGCCACTGAAGCGATCAGGTTTCACACCGGTTTGATTTACACCTTTTAATCTAGCCTACCACACGCAGCCGGTTTACGTATTTCAGCGTTTTTACTGCTTGTTAATCGGCATAAATGTCTCCTTTTATTCCGCGTTGCCTTGTTCATCCTTTGAGTCCGTTTCAATGGTGGAAGTCTGGGCGGTGACGGTAAACCCACTCGTAACTGTGACCGAATGGAACCACGGACAGTCGTCCAGAAGACATATATTGCGCTGACAGATGAGGGAGGAGAAATTATAATACAGTTTTTCTACATTTTGTGTGTTTCGCAGCGGTGAAACTTTCCACTCGTCCGCTCGCTTGAGTCTTTTGTTCTGCGCCTCCTCCACCCGCCCGCTCCACATTCATATAGCCTAATATATTCACCCTTTCAGTCCATACAATAATGACCCGGTCTATTGTTCGGTCTATAAGCTTGTAAAATATAAAACCCGCCAAGGTCCAAATAAGTACTACAGTGACTGAATTTGCCGGTACATGTAGACTTTATTTTAGCTACTAGATCACATTTGCTGAATATCAGAATGTGAATATGTAAAATATAGTCTTGTAGTCAGTCCATGTATTTGAAAACTATTTAAATACCGCATTAGAAGCGTTATTTAGGCTGATAATGTGTATATGTGTATCAGCCCTCATAATGATACCGCAGGAATTAATTAAACGACCCAACCTGCCAAAATACACGCCCGTCGGTCCATTTCTGAAAGATACGAACCAGTTAACAACCAGCAGCTCGATATCATTCAATGGTCTACTGTGAAGTATTGATGTTCCTCCGTATAAAAAGCGTCAAGGGCGATTAATCTGACTGGATTTTTCAGTAATGCACTTTGAGTTTAGAGAGGATCCCGGGTGAGCTCTATTCGCAGGGCCTGTGGGGTCATTTGGACTAGTTTTATGCTGCCGTTTTCTTCTTCTTTGGTGGTTTAGGGACAATGAAAATCAACAGGGTGGTTTCTTGGCTCGGCTCCCTGTGCAACTGGAGTCAAAATGATGCGCTTCGCAGCAGGTGCGGCTTGGTTTGGCTTCTCCTGCTGCTAAATCTTGGCTTTGTAAGTCAGTTCATCCTATTGTCTTGCTTAATAGTTCCCTTCTCTCTTCTCGGCGAACAAAAGGTTTAAGACGGATGCCTCAACCCCCTGCGGCCAGCATCTCACCGCTGCAGTTTGGCTTTATCAGATGTATCTCTTCTTCTTTTGTTTGGTATATGGTGTATAATTATGGGTAGAAGTAAATGGTAGTTATTTACTAAATGAGAGATAATTTAAGTAATAAATACTATTTTAAACTGTCGTAATGTGCGAGTCACTCCTGAAGGTCACAGCGAACGATTCTCTCTAATTATTTCAGATGCTTTTTTGTTTGACTGTCATTGTTCTGTCATATTATGGTCTTGATACAATGCTGTAGCTGTCTAACCCCAGCCTACAGGGAGCAGGCTCTTGGAGGGAGGCATTGCCATTTGGGAGCAATTACAAATGTGTCATGGCATGGCATGATGGGTAGTGACTGTATGAGGAATGGGGGTGGGACTCGCTAGAAAAGAAATTACAGCAGATGACATCAGAAAGGTCAAATTCTTGTTTATGATTATCTGAAGAGACATAGGAGAATGTGACTATGCATTATTTGGCCCACAACATTAGCTTGCTCACTGTACGTTCTTAAAAATAAAGTTTTGGGGTTTTTTTATTGGCATTGTGGGTTCCATGAAGAACCTTTAGCATCTAGGTTACCTTTTCATTGACAGAAAGGTTCTTTAGATTTTTAAAATGGTTATTTTAAGAACTTTTCATGGAAAGGAAAGGAAAATGGCTGCTACAAAAAAAAAAAAAAAATCATTTGAAACTTTCAGCTGTGAATGCTCGTTTTAGTCCCAAGATGCAGTTACAGTGGTTTTCCTGTGTCATCTGTCATTTTCTGATAATTCTCTCATATTGAAGCGTTCTTTCCTCTGGTAAAGATAGCACCCAGGGGGCTGAGCAGTTGTCGCAGTGGACAGTTGGCTCTGTTAGGATGGGATATTGTGTTGCAGCTGTGGTAATTTGAAGGGTTTGTTGCGTTCTGGGTTCTTTTTTTGGGGAGTGTTTTCGGTTACACTCCAGCTTTCTGTAAACACGTCTGCTGTGCAGTTGTAGCACTCTTGCTGTGTTAATCTCCGTCTGGAGACATGCAAGACATGCAGTCCTGTCTTGGTGCATTTTGGTTCAGTATCCTTTGTTCCAGTCTTGGCAGATGTCACTCAGTGAATGGTGTCTTTGAAAGTGTCACAGATTGCATCGGGTGCTGCAGTTTACTGAAGGATGTATTGACTTGCTGTTTTTATAAAGGCTAAAGTTCACATGCTGTTAGAATCCCTGCAGTGTCTGAATTAAAATAATCTGTCCTGAAAACTAGGTGTCTTAATGCCGCAGGCCTCCATGCAGTGAAAAAGGCCAACCTACTTTACGAAGGCGCGAGACAAATTTTCTCTCGCCATTAACCTGAAGGTGTTCATAAAACCTGCAGTTTGTCAGCAGTTTAAAATGCATCCAAACTCCAAATGGAAGTAAAAATAAACTAGTTTTGTACATTTCCTGAAGAAAAAATAGTGTGTTGCTATGCAGTAGCTGAGGTTTTCAGAATGTTTTGAATGGTGGCTTACTGTTCGTCTGAAGTCTGCATCGTTTCAGTTATTTTGGAGCTGGCCTAGGTCCCTCCTTTAAATTAAGTCAATGGGACTTTTAAAAAATTCACAGGTTTTAGAGAAAAATAGTACAGTAATCTCACTTGTCTCTCATTTCAGAAGATCTCAATGTGAAAAAACTTTGCTCATATTTGCTCACTCCACTCATTTATTCATTTGACAGGAACTCAATTCGTATATGTGACCCTGGACCACAAAACCAGCCTTAAGTAGCATGGGTATATTTGTAGGAATAGCCAAAAAATACTTTGTATGGGTCAAAATGATCGTTTTTTTGTTTTTTTTTCAAACATCATTAGGATATTAAGTAAAGATCATGTTCTATGAAGATATTTCCTACTGTAAATATATCAAAACCTAGTTTTTGATTAGTAATATGCATCGCTAAGAAACTTAAAATCTGTTTTTCTCAGGATTTTGTTTTGTGTTTTATGGTTACTTATTTCAAGATCAAATGATCAGAATTTTTTTTTTTTTTTTTTTGCCACTTTAATCCTGCTGTATTCCAGAAATAACCACTTTCTATTGAGAATTTGTTGGAGATATATTTGAGACATGACACACTCGGAAAACCTCTGAACATTGTCATTTAGTAGATTCTCCGTCTAAAGCAGATTACAATACTTTAGAACAGAGACTCTATGTTATTAGCCACCAGGGGTTGAATACTTTTGCTCAGAGCCTCAGCAGTGGAAGGACAATCACTTCTGCAGGCATTTGAATGTACAACCTTTGGATTATCAGTTTAGATCCCCAACCATAACATCTAATTTAAAGGAGGGACCTACTTCCATATTTGGTTGTATATAAGCTCAACAGCTTCATGTGGATTGGCGCTTCACCAGCAGGCACATTATGAAGTTTTCTGTTGAGTCAGAACAGAGGCTCAGAGTCCATCTGGAAGGTGCTGGTCAGCTGTGAGCACAAGGATAATCCTCTTATAGGTACAGTCATTTCCTGTGGTGTGTGTGTGTGTGTGTGTGTGCGTGTCACTTCCTCCTGTTCGCTGAAGGGCATGTTTATTGTCTGCTGCAGATGACGTTTGTGGCCATGCTGTCACAAACAAACACACACTATCAGATGTCATTGATCGAACCCCACCAGCTGGTTTCTATCAGCTCTTATGTAATTTGGCTCTTTCGCTTTTTTTTGTGCTTGCAGTGGATAATAGAATCAAGCAGCTCCTCGAATTACAAATTAGTTAAAAGGCCCCTTTATGGCCAAAACCTCCCAATTTCAGCGTGGCCACATGCTCCGCTAATGCACTGGCCAACTCTCCCATCTGTGCCGCGACCCCTGCACTTTCTCTCGATGATCAATATCTGTCTTATCTCATCTCGTCTCACCATTTCTCCTCTTATGCTCTTGGCCAGGTGGTATGGCATGCTGGCTGGTGCCCATATCTGGCCCGTGTCCTGTGTGCATCCCGTTCCGCGGGTGTCCGTCGGAGGATCGCACAGGATTAGCATCATGCTTTGTCCCGAGTTAACGAGCTCTGTCATGTGTTAATCTCCCTGTCCCCAGGGGACCGTGTTGGTCCGCCGCTGGTTGTGATGTTTCCTGCTGCTGTGCACTGGGTGGACAGAAGCGCTGGTACCAGCTCCTTCAGTCGTGCGACCCTGCTCTGACACTGCTTTATTACATTTAAGCCAATTATGCTGCTGTTTTACACCGGATGTTCTCTTGTGTTCTCAAACCATTAGACCATGGAGGCCTAATCCTGTTCCTGGAGATCTGCCTTCCTGCAAAGTTCAGATATAGCCCCAATCAAACACACATGAACCAGTTTATCTACCTGGTTCGGAGGCAGAGCCTAGTTTCGAATCGGTTCTTTGTCTTTCGACATCCATAGCACCAACCTGGAACCAGGAAAAAGGGATCATATGTAGCACCAAAGCATTGCTGGTCTAGAAGTAAGAACCGATTGTGTCAGGGGCTGGGGGCGGGGTTACCGTGAACAACAAGACGAACAGAAACTTTTGACTGGGCCTTTTTTTTAAAAAATAGCAGCTGAACACAAACATGTTGGATACACCGTGGATGCTGATGTAGGTTCGCAAAGCCATTGTTGATATTAGGCTTGTTTGAGATGTGTCAGCGTGTGCCATCGAAGGAGCACGAGAGCAATTCAATTCCAAAGCTTAATGAGTCGTCTCATCTGCTCTCCAATCGCTAATTCATTCGGTGCTTTGGTGTCATGCGCCGGTCGGTCTGCGTGGCACCAATGCTTCTCGAGCAACCCTGGTGTGTTTGGCGCTGCCACGCTTTTGTCGCTAGGAAAAAATACACACATTCAGTGACGTAAGACCTGGCTCTGTTGTGGCTCACTAGCCTTTGGAAAAGCAATCTGTTCTTAAAGGGTTCGCCAGTTGAAACAACTCCGAACCGACAACAGCACTAACTCTGAACTAGCACCCGGTTCCTGCTGGTTGAAGAGGGGCCATTAAGATCTTCAGAAGGACTTGATAATTAGAAACCAGTGTGCTGGAGCAACCCTGGAACTGAACTCTGCAGGTACGCAGATCTCCAGGATCAACTGCAGAAAGATTGTTTATGCTAAAACTATTTGGTCATTTATGCATTTTTCTTTGTCACACTGACATGTCAATGACTTTCAGTACTGAATTTTTATTTTACGGTTAGATGACGATTTATGCACAGTTGGTTTTGAATTGTGTTCCTTGCAAGAAATGCAAACATTTTACAAGCGAATGCAAAGTTTCTTGGGGAAAGGCACACATTTTGTGAGCAAACCCAAAGTTTAATTGGAGAAGTCAAATGTTCATTGAACGAACCCAAAGTCAAAAGAATCGCAAAAGAGCTCAATTTTTGCGAGTGAATGCAAATTTTCTTAGGGGTAGGCAAGCATTTTGCATTAAAGTGCAATTCCGTCACCATAACACAGAACACAAGTACTATCCGGTGCAAATGGCCCATAAGCACTCTCGTGTAGGTCACTAATCTGTTGCATCCCAGACAGTTGTCGAGTGTTTCATGCCCTGGAGTAGCATATGTTCTAGAAAACTTATGTAAATCTCCCTTACAGTACAAGGATTACCTCCCCATCACCTGGATGCTGTCCAGGTATCTGCCGCACAAGCTGTTGGCGCCTCGGGCCAGAAAAAAACTTCTTCAATCACAGCTAGTTTAGTCTCGGTTTACCACTGGTTTTGTTTCCTTTCACTCCCTGAGGGTCTCAAAGCAGTTTCTTACATCCTGGCGTCAATACCTTCCCTTCCTCGCTCCACTTGTGTCCTCGATCTGTTTGTTTTTGTGAGTTGGACAGAGCGGCTTCCCGACCTTCGGTCAGGGGTGTTTTGGGAATGCGCTGGCCACGATCGCAATCTCGACAGCGGGGGCACTACAGTGGCTTTTGTCAGCTCGGACAGCAGCAGTCCTGTCATGTGCCTCATGTGTGTCTATCCTCTTTTCACTCCTCCGCGAGGGCCGCCACCCCAACAATCCCTTCTTTGGTGACTTGTTTCATTGCAATGCGCCTTGGGCCGGTCGACTTCATCTCGGCGTGTTTGTGCTGTATAATAGGCCGTTCAGAGAGTCATGTGATCGGCAGATAGAGAGAGGGGACCAGTATCTCCACACAGATGCGTCTAAGACGCCGTCCGCTCTTGAGTGCTATTATGTAATTTTGTTTGTGTTATGGACACCAGCGGCCAATGGGCTATTCATGGACTCATGAAAGCGGTTCTGTGATGCAGGCCCCAGTCACACCTTCAGTCAGTCTTTTGCTTGCGCTGCTGTAGAGAAGGCTAGCATTATATGATGAACAGAGGGCTTGAAGTACATTTTTGTGATTCATTTTGGTGCATTATTACTGGTACTGATATTGGTACAAACACAGCTTTTACAGTTCTAAAGGCAAGACACTACAGGCAAAAGAAATAGGAAGTAGAGATTCAAATAAGCCTTGCATTTGGAGGAGGAAACAAAAGACTCTTAAATAACTGACAGTGAGCAAAGCTATCAATTTAAATAGCATTTATCATTGAAATACATTTGATATTCACCACTAATGCGCCTTGCAAATCAATTCATAGTTGTGTTCGGGTCCTCCCCGCTGTGGTTTTTAATGGATTTCATTAGCTTACAGACCTAAGGAGAGGTTTATTCTTGCTTTATTTTGAGGGTTCAGAATCAGGTGCCTGATGAATTCAATTGCTGTTCCTCTCTCAAACTCTTCGACCTTTTACCCTTCAGAGCAGCACAGCAGTGTGTTTCTTCCTCAACTAGCAAACTGTGAGTCCCGGTGGCCCTCTCTTTGTGGCAGTGGTCGTCGCTGAATAGATCCAGTGTTCCCTTGTTTCAGAGTGAGAGACGGGGGTGGAGGGAAACTTCTGCAGCCTCCGGAGGGCACAAGCAGAAAGGGGGGTTTGGAAGGGTGCATAAAGATGCTTCATTCAAAAATAAGTAAATAAATAAATAAAAATGTTTTTGTCAGACTTACTTAGATAATAGTGTGCATTATCTCTGCAGAAGCACAATGGTGTATTGGCCGGACAGACTTGATATGTGAAATCCTAAAGTGTGACAAATTACAGCTGATTAGTCAGTCCTCTGATCAAACGCCAAATCAGAGGCCAACAACGGCGTCCACAGTGCATGCAAACGGCCTGGGAGAAGCCATGCGATTCATGCAGCATCTCTGTGGTGTGCAAATTTGTGCTTCCTCCTGGCACAGTCTCTCCATTGATTGCAATTTAGAGGGAAAAAACGATTTCCTATAGTGAGCCATTGAGATTGTGCAGTTTGCTGGTTTGTTTGTTTTCTTGTTCGCCAGTTATTAGACATGTCGGTTTGGCCCCGACTGGCTAAAGCTAAGATGGCATTAGCCTGTTAGCACCTGCTGTGCCGCAGTGGTTAGCTGATCGTGAGAAGCAAGCTTTGCACACAGGGGACTTTTTAAGGCACAATGCAGCACTTGGATATGCATTTATGCACGCATGCATGCACAAGGGTGTCTTGCGCTTGCACCTCGGATAAAGAGGCCAAAGTGCATTTTGCTGTTACAATGACCCCATTAGCATGGGGAGGGGGGTGATCTGCAGTTCTGTGGCGGGACAATTTAAAGACGCCGATGCACCATTGCGGGAAACCTGCTAAAAATACTGCTTCTGGAAGGTGTACGACGCGTCTGCACTGTTTGTTTACATAATATGTGGGTCTTTGGAGGATGAACGCTTCGCAGAGTCATCCCTTCAGGAGCATTAGGCTCCTGCTCCAGGATTGGTTACAATAATTGGATGAGGCATTAAGCATTAGCTGTGTGCAGGTTCGTCCCTGAGAGTGACGGAGTGCCAGTAAGAGGGTTTGTGGGTAAGAGGGTTTGTGGGTACGATGGGTCTTATGTTTGTAAGGTCACAAAGCCTCCACACAAATCTTTTCTAGTTTTTGTCCATCTTGTGCTCTCTGGGGCTGTATCTATGTGTTGTATTTGTGAAGTATTATTTGACATGTTGAATATCACCATGAGTTTGTTGCACTTTTGATTTGGCCATTAGGTTTCCTAAAGCAGTAGTTCTACAATCTTTTTGACTCAAGGGCCCATTTTTTAGTATTTCTGCTGTAATTATGACAAAACTGGTGGTTTTCGAACACAGTTGCAGGAACTGTATGTTTTTAAATAAAAGCAGGAGTTAATGAGGGACAATATATGGTTAAAGTTAACATAAAATAAGGTTTATGACATATCTTTATATCATAGCTTGTGCTTCAGATTTATGAAAATACATTTCCCCCTGTTCACTTCCCTCAAACTTTGATTATTAAATTTGCATATGCTCTTTTTACATACTTGTCTGTCGACATCAGCCATCAGAAGTCAGCAGAGGTCAGATCCTCCCCCCAGAATTAGATGGACAACATAGGCTCCTGACCCCCTACGGTCACTGTTGTTTACATGCAGAGGAAGCAGTCTATATCCCTCAGCAGGATCATTAAGGCCGTAAGGCCGTGTGACGGTGTGTGTGTTTTCCTCTCAGAACAAGGCTATTTTACCCCTCTAATCTCTTCACTTCTCCACCACCTGACACTCTCACGGGCCGATTCTCATCTATCATTCTAAACAGGATCAATGGCAAGAGGGAAAAAAAAGTCAGGAGGGGTAGAGCAGATGCAACAAAGCCTGTATTTACAAGGAATATTAAAATAGAGAGACGTGATCAAGAGGAGTTGTTTTTCAGAGAAAACAGCCCTTGAGGTCTCTGAAGCGATGTTTTGTGTGGTTGTTTTTTTTCTAAAAGACTAAAATCTTTGATATTCTTCATCACTAACTTGTGCATTATTTAATCTGACCATATAGTTAATTTTTTGTGAGTGCGTAATGTAAAACTAAGCAGGTATTGTGTCCCAGAACTTGTAATATTTTGTCTTGAGCAGCTCAGTTTCTTCTATCTCTAAGATTTGGTTCAGATAATGACACATGTTCTCCCTTTGGTTCATTGCATTCGAATCCACACCAAAATAATCAGTCTGAGATGACCTGAATGAGGTGTTCAACCTGATTGAAAATGAACTCAACTTTGGTGAGAAACTAATTCCACCCAACAGACCAATTAACCAAGTATCGTAATTCATAATAGGAATGCGTTATATAAAAAGCAAGCAGTATCTGATTTTGAGCAAATTCGTTATATTTGAAAACTGAACTGAACCAAGAAGCAGCAAGTTAACAATTGTAACAATTTGTTCCTGTTTCGGTACGGAGCAAATGATCTGCTGGTCTGAAAACACCCTAAGTGTCCAGAGTTCCCCCATTTGACACAACACAAATACTATTGTTCATTTGCCATGGGAACAGTTGTTTGCAAGTCAATGTGGTCATTGTTGATGTTCTCAAGTGCACAATACCGATCAGTAACCGATCGCCATAGATAGATCTCTGTCCAAGACAATATATCTTCTCATCTCTATTTTCTCATATCTGGCAGCGTATATGGAATGGGTTCATTCCTCCCAGGCTTTCTCTCCCTTTTCCATCACTCTCTCTGTTCCCCTCCCCCCAGTTTCTCTAATTTGGGATGCTCAGCTGCCTGGACCATCTGTGTGAGGACTAACTGAAGAGATTTTGTAATGGACAGAATGAGAACAAGGGGTGGAAGAATGAATGTCGGCCTCAGAAAGAATCAGGGAGAATCTACAGCTCCAGAATATAATGCGAATGTGTATCCAGAGACACTGACGTCCGCTTTCTGAGAGTGCGATTTCAGTGTTTGTTGACTGACTCCGTTATTTTGTTCCCATGCTCTCTTGAGCCAAGCCACTTCCTCTCGTTGGCCTCTTCCACTGTATGAACTTTGCTGTGGAGCCGCTGCTACTAAATCATGCAAACAACATCTGCTTCAGTAAAGCATTGTGGGTAATGCATCTGGCGTTGCTGCTTTGCTAGTAGTTAGCAATTAGAAATCCCCCCCCCCAAGGGGTTTTGAAAACAGGGAGATATTTTGCACATGAAATAGCACCAGAAAAATTTGATAAAATTATAGATGTCTTGCCAAGTGTAAAACTGCATTTTAATCTGTAAAACTGTATTAACGACAGCTGTAATCTTACACAAAGCATCACAACTACTTCTTGTGTGGCTTTAATTCAGTTTGGTTACAGTTTAAACAAATCCACAAGCTCTGAGTTCTAAATCAGCTGTTGTTTTCCCCAGGCTCTTTACTTCATTCCTAATCTCTTTTTTAAGCAGTTTCCCTCAGACCTGACTCTTTATCTGATTGTTCTCTTAGGTCTGTCTGCCAGTGAGTGGGGCTGCAGACTTCTCTCTTGCTCAGACTTGTTGTTTGTTTACTGTCTAAAGTCTCGGATCAGACTACAACTCTTGTCGCTCTTGTTTTCAGGTCAGCCATAGCCGTCTGATAGCAGTAGACTCCAGCTAGTGGACTGAGTCCTGGGTTCCTGATTCCTCTTCTACTGAGACGGACCTCCAGGACTAGGACAAGATGAAACCGGATGGTGTTGACACGGCGGCAATGGAGCCAATGGAAGCGTTAAATGCAGGTCCTGCGGTCGAGGTGGCGCCAGTGGGCGAAGCTCAGGACCAGGCTTTGCCTGCAATGCAAACAGAAGGTGAACCACAGCAAACAGAGGCAACAAACAAGACTGCAAAGGACAAGCCTGTGGATCCCAAAGCTAAGACAAAGGCTCCTGTCAAAACAAAGACGACCACTGCTGGAACCAAGGCATCTACAACCAGCTCCCGTCCCACCACTGGCCAAAGCCGCCTGACAAACGGGGCACAGAAGACGCAAGCTAATGGCGTCACCAAAAAGACCACCACAGCAGGCCTGGAGAAGAAGACCTCAACCACTGCTGCCACTAAAAAAACAGTTAACTCTACTCCTGCACCCGCAACCAAGACCCCAACCAAGGTGGCTGAGAAAAAGCCGGTGGGGACGGCGAGACCTGCCAGTGCTCCAGCCAATGGCGTGAAATCAACAGGGGCAGCACAGCCCATCAAGAAAGCCCCTGCTGCACCAGCTAATGGTCTGAAGCCTAAGCCAAAAACTGCAGGTAAGTCAAAAGCCATGTTCCAGGAGCTCCCGTCAGGGTCTCCAACTCCTTTAGACTTTCAGCCCTGCTCAGACACACCTGGCTGTATTTTTCAAGTAACCCTGAATGCTTTGATTAGCTGGTTCAGGTGTGTTTGACTGGGGGTGGAGCTGTACTCTGCAGGGTTTTGATCAAAATTTCTAATTAACTGTCTGGATTTGTCTTCTTGTTTTAAAACTCTTAAACATCCTTCACCTCATCTTTTACTCCAGCTCTAGCTCCAAGACCCGCCACTGCGTCCACCACTAAGACCAGCACCACTGGCTCTCCCAAACCCGACAGGCCACCAGTCGCCAAGACAACCAGGTGAGCATCTCATTGGTTGGGAATGTCACAAACTGAGCTTCCAGACTGGGTATGTTCATTAGAATTTTATACAGCCTCATTTTGCAGGCCATGACTCTGGCAGACAATCACGACTCCTCATTCACTAAATACTTAAAGCATTAGGCATCAATTCTAAGTCTGAAGGGGAAAGAGTTTCATTTGCCGGGAAATGAACTGGCACAGTCCTAAAATTCCTGATTACAAACAAATGTGAAGAGGAACTCTCTTCCCAATGGGAGAGAGTTTAGACCCTCCCCAGTGAGTTTAAGACTCTTGCCAATGGGAAAGAGTCTCCACAAGTGGACCAACAGTCTCAACATCCCCTACATTAGTTTCACATGGCAAGGTGCTGATATAATGCAGATTTCGAGATATCCAGGACATATGCAGAAAGATGTTATGATGTCATCATGCAGGGAGACAATATGAGTCACGCTGGGAATCACAACATAGAGCTCACAGGAGCTGATACGAGATGCCTGCAGTCAGCCATGAACAGTGAAGGAGTTTTTTGTTGCTTGTTTATAGAGGCGATGGGGCCTGTAAAGGAGCTCAGACTCATGACGTTATGTGAGGGTGGGGGAGAAATGTTTGTATGACTTTGTGAATACTTGTAATGTGAGACTTGGTCCCACAACCATACATTTTTTGCTGATCTCTTTAGATTTTGACATAGATGCAGTGTTTCTTTCAGTGCTCTTTAAAGAAGTAAAATAGACAGAAGTGAGTCTTGTCAAAGTTCTTTCTGGATGTTTTAGATTCTTGTTCCAATGAGCTCTGTAACCAAGTGGTGTTTTAGTTATTTAGTAATGATAAAAAGACCTAAAAAGAATTTGTTCTAAGTTGTTATTTAGTCCATGTTAAAAACGTCCAAACAGATCTCTTCCATGACATGTAGCATCTCTCCTCCCACGTCATACAGCTGAGCAGGAAGTTTATTTCATGATTAATGGTGTTTAGAGTAGGAAAGCTGCTGTCCCGCACACAGACGACATCACACACTGCTTGAAAAAAGAAACACAATTGACACTATTAGCACTGCAGTATATTCAGAGCACTGGGTTTAGAAAAGATAATCTGGGAAATTCACCCTGAGCCTTTGTTTTTTGCTTTTACCTCATTATGACTTAAAGCTTAAACACTAAACAGCAGCGAAAAGGTCGCTTGTAATCTAATTAGTGTATTTTCCTTGATATTTTGACCCAGTGGGCATCTTCGATCTGACAAACCTTTAATGCTACTTTGGTCAAAATTTGCACAGTTGAGCAACATTAACAACATCTTAATTTAACATTTACTTCACTGTTCCATAATATATGACTCAGTTTTGGGTGCGGCACATTTTTTTTTCTTCGTATTTGTGTGTGTGAAGAGTGTTTGTGTAATGTGCATATACACATCCAACTATTTGTGTGTCCTGCCTTCAGCAGTAGAGGTTGGGCATTCTGCATCTACCTAACCTACTGGATTTTAAATAAATAAAACATGCCTGTGACTTTAATGGTATGTGTTTGCCACCCGAAGCTGTATATAAAATCAGCAGGATTGCAATTGCTACTAGTGGCAGCAAACGGAATTGCAAAAATTCTAAAAGCAGTGCAAGATGTGTGCGAGTCCTGCGTTAGGTGCTAGCTGCAATAGAGTAGAGCAGACATGACAGGACTGGCCAAAAATCGTAATCATTTTGATTGATTGGAATTCTTAGCACAACCCTAATGAATTAGCTTTTTCCTGTCGATGATGACGTCATACTGATGTAAGAACTGTGGGCTGGTTGGCAAAGGGCGCGCCCAGCAGCCAAACCATCTGAGTCATTTCTCATAAATGAATTGCTCTCTTTCTCCATCTCTCCACCGCTTTCTCTCGTTCATTAGTTCATGGTAGAGTTCGGTCCTCCAGAGAGATGTTTTATTGCAGCCACTGCATCTAATCTCCAAATGGAGCGTGTGTGTTTCCCAACAGCCAACTTGATGGATGGTTTATAACACTTCAGTGATTCTGATTTTGCTGCAGTGCTTTGCGTGTTTTTCGCTTGTCAGATTTCTGCCTTGGCTGTGCATGTTCGCTGGTGTCCCGCTCCTCAAGTTTAACATGGATGTACTTTGGACAAGCACATTTGTCTTCACTATCCACTCTGGCTATGGCCTGTCACTAATTTATTTTTTCAGAATAGTTTATTTTCTTGAAGCCTTGAAGAATATATAACTCCCCCCAAAATAAAATTTCTCTATGCTTGTGATCATTTACTTCAATTCATGTCATTCCCAATCTGTGTGACAATATTTTATGGGACGCAAAGCAGACATAGTTGACATTGTCTATTTAAGATTGTTTCTAATATCTAAATCCTCTCTGGGGTTTTATGATTTTTGGTCTTTTCCACAGGGCACAGTATTAAGGACAGCTCCTGAAGAGTTTTTGTAAACATGCATCTTTGATTTGACACAGATTTGAAATCACTGCACCTTAAAGTGTTGAAAATGAAAATTGTTGTTGTCAGGGTAAAGTGCACAAATCAAATCTTGTTCAGATGACTGACTGTTGGCCTGTATTAAGCTAACACAGCAAATTTATAAGCAGGTGAGTGCCAGCAGGTAGACGCAATTTCTGAATTACAGCTTTACCAATACATTAGGATTCATCCTGAAGGGACATGAACCTCGTTATTGAGGTTAAAGAGTCCCTTCAGGCCAGAGTGCCTTATTAAAATCTCGTCAGCCATAGTCTGCCAGTCGCTGGCTCAGGAGGAGGTTGCCTTCCTCATTGCTGCTGTGGCTTCAGGGGAAGTTGTGCCGCTCAGAAATGTAACGGGAAGTTAAACAGTGTTTATTAGCCAATCAGGCTGCAGGCTTCTCCATTGCTCACGAAACATCAAAGAGCTATCTATAAAATGCTTGAATGGCGTGCCGTTAGCTTGAAGCACTTAAAGCAAATGCACCTGTGTAAATGTGCTTGGATTGTTTTTAAGCTTCAGTGCATTTTTTTTGGGTTTTAATGTGCATTATTTTTTGCCCCCAACCCTGGCACACATCTGACAGAAAAATGCTTGCGATGCGATGGCTTGTTGTTGAGGAGTAGTTTAATAAAAGACTACGACCATATCACTTTCTTCATTCTACAAATTACTACAAATTAAAGACCCAAGTAATATAGGACACAAGTCATTTGTACAACTGTTTTAGTTCTTTATTGTGCCTTTGTCAGAGCTTGATGGCACCTGGTCACTGTATGCCTACACTGAATCCTAAAGAGGGTTTTGTTTCTTTTTCTCTCCCACACTCTCTTTAACTCGCTCTTAGTCTCTTGGGTTCCAGGAGAATGATGCTTGTGCTAATCTCTGTGTGCTCGCTTCCTATACTGAGTCATCCTGTCACTGTAGATTATTCATAATGGCTTTATGTTTCAGATTAAGACCAAGACTTTTATAGAACCTCTCATTTGCTCCATCTCTCTCATTCCCTTTGTATCATGTAAGAGCATGCTGTCCTTTTAAAGTTTAATTATAATGCAAATCTGTTTTGTAGGAGCAATAAAAAATTGGTTTATTTCCAATAATCTGTTAAATAACTACTTTCTTATTACCTAGTGCTGCGTGTCTCTACTACTCGACTTTTTGACATTGGTAAAATCAGGTCACTTAATCTGGGAACCGATGATGTGGTAAAGTAGAAAAAGCATACATAATCCAGGTAAAATTTGTGGTGCTATAGCTTATCGTATTTTATGATAATAGTTCATATTTTATAACAAAATAATACAGAATATAGATCTTGAGACGTGTCAACAATAAGAACTGTGAAGACTTGAGTCAGACAGCTTCTTTATGAACTGTACACAGGTCTAATTATCAAGTTGGCTCAAGAATAATGTCCTAATCCAGGTTGTGTGTTTAAATTTGTGCTTTTGTAAAGTGAAACTAGGTCGAGAAACTACAACACACCACTGCATTAATTCATGTGTGGTTTTCTCTGTCAGGTTTATCTGTTTATAGACTTGCCCTCTTTGTTCCAGAGCCTTCACTGCTGGATCTCTCTCTCTCTCTCTCTCTCTCTCTCTCTCTCTCTCTCCCCCTCTTTCTCACCTGATACTCTACTCTAGATGTAGGGCATCACAATTTTGTAGAATCTCATCCCCGCCCATCCCCATGAAATGTGGAACTTATGGAGCATGTGTTTTAGCAAGATCCATGCTATTTGCCCGAGTGGGATTTGCATGGTTATTTTTACTCAACACAATGAAAGATTTACATGGTGCTCACTTCTCACTGATATGCACACTGCCTCGTGCTCTCCAGCTCTTTATTTAGAACAGGAGAGACACATGCAGTGGAGCGTAGACAGAGGAAATTAGAAGCTCCTGCCAGGCCCACAGGATCTAGGTTAGCTTACTCAGACTTGACCTGGACATGTACTGAGTCACTGGCGTGTGCTGAGCTGGGCTCATACTAGACCAGAGTGGACAGATACTAGACCCCATCAGGGCAGAACATGTGCATTACCACTGAGTCCGACACCCCAGGATAGAACAGAGGTATTGTGGGTAGATAACTTGGGGGAGGGGATTTCTCAAAAATAATGTTTTTGGTAGTGTTAACATAACTGCATGTTGTGTTCTTGAGCTATCTGCCTGTCCCTCAGGCCTTCTGTGCTGTGACTAATCAAAGCCTTGACTCACTGCAATGGGATATATGACCCATCACCAGTTTTAACTCATACACACTAATATCAGAACCTTCCTGTGTGATATTTTCTTCTGACATTCTGCTTTTTAAATGCAGGAGGTCCTTGTTCTTACTCAACTGAAGTCTCCTACCACAGAGTTGTGGAAGCTAGGAGCAGCCAGACCTAAAAATTGCTTAATGACTCACCCTACCTGTTATTAACATTTGACACAGTCTTCCTCTGTATTGATTTCTCAATTTCTTGTCACTTCTGCTATGTGCAGGTCTGTTGGCTCTGCTCCTGCTGCCCGTTCCTCCCCTGCTGCCCCTAAGCCTGGGACACCGACAACTGCCAGCAAGACATCTACAGCCACATCGAGGCCAACTACTGCTACACCCAAGACTCCATCTACTACTGCTAAACCTTCTCCTGCTAAAACCACAGCGCCCCCTGCTGGTCGCACTTCCACTCCTAAGACCACAACACCTGTCAAGAAAGGTGTGCACTTCACAGAATACAATAAATGCATGCATATAGTACAGTTGTAACCATTGTAACAGTAATATTGTGTTGTAATGCATGAATATTGCAATTTAAATATTTACATGTTACATTTTAGGTGCTGTATTTTCATAACATATTTTTTGTTTTGCATTAAGCTGTGATATTGACTTGAAATTATATTGTCTCTTTTCATCAGATGTTGGTAAACAGCCATCTACTCCAGCGGCCAAGAAGCCCACTGCTTCTCCACTTACCCGGCCAGCACCAACCAAGACCACCAAGCCTGACACCCCTAAGTCAGCATCCACTGCCAAGGCAGAATCAGCTGCAAAAAAAACCACCACCTCCAGCAAGGCGGCAGATGTTAAGACTAGTAAACCCAAGGAGAGCAAAGCAACACCTTCCAAGGAGGTCAAGGCAAGCCCCAAGACCACAGGCAGCAAGCCCAGCACTAAGACAAGCAGCCCAAAGAAGTCAGTTGGCAGTAGCACTCCAATGTCATTGAAGGGTGGCCCAAAAGCCTCCCAGCCTACAGACGCAGCAGTCACAGAGGCTGAGAAAAAGGATGTGGTACCTGCTGTGGTTGCAGCCACTACTGCGGCTGCTGCTGTTGTTTCTTTGGTGACCTCTGAGGCAATACCTGAAGACTCAGCTACAGCTTTTGTTCCTACTACCACTGAAGAGGCACCTGAGGACTTGTTTACCCAGGTCAAACCTGCTGCCTCTGAGGAGAAATTAGAAGTCTCATTTACAACTCCAATTCCTACTTCCTCTGAGGACTCTAAAGAGGATTCTAAAGAAATGTTCACACCTGTCACTGCTCTTGCCACTATGGAAGCACCTGAAGACAAAGTTACACCTGTCATTCCTCCTGTCACTGAGGAAACACCTGAAGAGTCTGTTACACTTTTCAGGCATGAAGAAACACCTGAAGACAGAACTACGTCTGTCATTCCCCCTATCTCTGATGAGGTACGAGAAAAAACGGTTTCACCTGTCATTCCTTCAGAAGAAATACCTGAAGAAGTAACTACATCTTTCATTCCTCCTACCACTTATGAGGCACGAGAAGAAACTGTTTCACCTGTCATTCCTTCTGACGAAACACCTGAAGAAGTAGCTACATCTTTCATTCCTCCTACCACTTATGAGGCACGAGAAGAAACCGTTTCACCTGTCATTCCTTCAGAAGAAACACCTGAAGAAGTAACTGCATCTTTCATTCCTCCTACCACTTATGAGGCACGAGAAGAAACTGTTTCACCTGTCATTCCTTCTGAAGAAACACCTGAAGAAGTAGCTACATCTTTTATTCCTCCTACCACTTATGAGGCACGAGAAGAAACTGTTTCACCTGTTATTCCTTCTGACGAAACACCTGAAGATGTAACTAGATCTTTCATTCCTCCTACCACTTATGAGGCACGAGAAGAAACTGTTTCACCTGTCATTCCTTCTGAAGAAACACCTGAAGACATAACTACATCTGTCATTCCTCCTACCTCTTATGAGGCACGTAAAGAAACCGTTTCACCTGTCATTTCTGCTGCTTTAGAAGAAACACCCGAAGGTGTAACTACAGCAGTCATTCCCCCTATCTCTTATGAGGCACCTGAAGAATCCATTTCACCTGTCATTCCTCCTTCCTCTGATGAAATGCCTGAAGAAACTGCATCTGTCATTCCCCCTACCTCTTATGAGGCACCTGTAGAAAACGCTTCACCTGTCATTTCTCCAGCCTTTGAAGAGGAACCTGAAGACACAGTTACACCTGTTATTTCTCCTACTTCTGATGAGGTGGAGCTTGTCTATCAAATGGACGTCCCCCAGAGCATGGACACTTATAAAGATGACAATGTCATGTCTCAGCTGGCTGCTGAAGTGGTCAGTCTGGAGGAGCCAGTGCCTGCTGTGTCTCCCCTGGGAACCACAGTACTGTCCCCACCATCCTCTCCTACCGGCCCACCATCCATGCCAGTTGAGCTACCAAGCTTAGCTCCCTTCCTGGGCTCGCAGGGTCCAGCTGAACCATGGACACAGAGCTCTTCTCTGTACCCCAGTTCTGCAACAATAGAGAAAGAGGAGCAAGATGAGGAGAGACAGTATGATGAAGAAAGTGAACAGGATGATGAAAAAGACCAAGATGATATACAGATGCCCTCTGCTGCAGAGAAAGTAATCGAAGACTTTGATCTGATGGGCTCCACTGATAGGGATCATATCAGAACTGCAGCTCCTGTCTCTCCCCTGCAAGAACGAGAAGAGGCGGTGGAGAAAGCTGAAGAAGAGATTAATGAAGATAATGATGAGGAGGAGGAGGAAGAGGAGGAGGAGGAAGAAGAAGAAGAGAAAGAGGAAGAGGATGAGGAGGAAGATGAGGTAAAAGAGATTGCTATACAGGAATCAGTGCCCCAAACAGAGAAAGAAGTTGACTTTAAAAAGGGGGTGGCAGATTTTGCCAGCTCTGACTGGGGTATGATGCAATCAGATGACATGTACAGCAGTAAGAAACATGACTCAGAAGTGACATCGCATTTTATTGCTGAAGACAGCTGCAGTGCTAAAGAGACAAGTGACTTTATCATGACAGAGGCAGACAAGGAACAGCCATTCACAGGGCCTCCTGGAATCCAGTCATTTGGTAGTGAAGATGAGGAAGAGGATGAGGAAGAAGAGCATTTAAAGAAAGACCTGGATCTGGAATTAGAGCATGATGATGAGCATCACAAGCAACAGGAAGATTTGGAGGAAGAAGACAAAGATGTAGAGCTGGTCCACAGGGGCATGGCTGAGAGTGGACTTGGGGTTTGTAGAAATGATGGTAATCAAGAAGATGATGACGACGACGATGATGATGATGATGATTATAGAGAGGAGAGTCATCTAGATCTCGGCAGCATAGGTCACACTGCTCCAGTAACATCTATGACAGCAGCATGGAGTAATTCCAATCCATTCTCCGATCCCTGGGCCCAGCCTTCTTCCATCCTGTCTGAATCAAACCTGTCAAATTTCAGAGTTCAAGATCCAGACACACTCACCAAATTCCCAGCCGATCCAGAAACAACCACCACATTCTCAGCTGATCCAGATACACCACCCAAATCCCCAGCTGAGGCTTTTCTGGACATGAGCCCACCCCTGATTCAGGCCTCAGAACCTCAACCAGACATCCAAGAGGAGACAGTCCCAGTGGAGTCATGCATCTTGGCTCCTCCTGCTATTGGAATGTCCCAGTCCAGCACCCTCAGTGGAACAGCCCTGGCTGCCCATAGCAGCAGTGAGACCAGCACACCTGAAGAGCTTCGAGATTATGACAGCAGCTCAGGTGTAGAATCCCGATCAGACAAGCAGCAGACGCCAGTCCCTGCCATGCAAACAGACATGGAGCAGGACCTAGGTATTCACCTTGAGCGAGGCGATGGGGAGGAGGAAGAGGCAGAAACGCTGCCGGCAGACGAAGTGCTGGGTGACGCTGCAACGGCACCCGCCTCTGTACCATCATCACCATCAACCTCCGGCGATGAGGCCAGTGATACAGAGGGTGAGATGCAAATCAATGACCCTGATGTTGCGGTTGATGACAACGCCACAGTCCCCCATGACCTCGCTGCCCTGGAGGAGGATGAGGAGGCTCCTGAACAGATTGGAGAGGAAGATGGTGATACGCCTCAGTCTGCCAACTCTGTGGCCTCCTACGGTTTCGACTGCTCTGCATCCATCTCCAATGCTCACTCTATGGCTGAGAGCTGTGGAAAGAGCCCAGGCATCTTTAGCTTAGAAAATGAAGAGCAGCTTCCGGAAGAGGCCAAGGATCCCTCTTTCATCAAGGAGCTCACTCTGCCAGCAGCTACCGCCTACAGCGATGACTTGTTGGGCTGCCCAGTGGATTTGTTGCCTATCCATGAGCCTGCAGAGAGAGAT
Organism: Cirrhinus molitorella; assembly: GCA_033026305.1. NCBI lineage: Eukaryota > Metazoa > Chordata > Actinopteri > Cypriniformes > Cyprinidae > Cirrhinus > Cirrhinus molitorella. The sequence goes on from CM065117.1 coordinate 53,311,865, forward strand.
GCTGGGTTTGACGAGCACTACATGCTGTGTAGTAAGACAGACCCAGGTGCTATGGAGGAAATGGATGCTGAGTCCCCCATGCACCTCTCTCCCCAACATGGGGATGATTCTGACGGCCAGCCACCGTACTACTCTACTATATGTGATAAGACTGATAACATTCTTGCAGGTAACGTATAAAGTCCCTCTTTTGGAATGCACCTTGTCTACCCCAAACCCCACGCTCCCACCCTGTGTCCTTCATTTCTTCCAAATGTGGGGTTAACGAGAAAAGAAATGAATAGAAACATGTAATAGAAAGGGGAAAGAAAATGGGAGCCGTCAGGTGAGGGATTATAGCTTTGTCTGAGCTGCTCTCTGTTCTTCTATTACCATGGTGGTGGTTATGATTGTATGGCTTAAATTTCTGTATGTACAGTAGCTATTCTCATTTTCTATTAGAATGTACTTTTTAAATAACACTGCGTTTCATGGCACCCCTGAACCTGCAATGTTAGACTAAGTTAAGTTGATGTCCTTTAATGAAAGGACAAAAATGCAAAAATGCAAAAAAAAAAAAAAATAATAATAATAAACACACTTGGTGGACTCCAACTACCTTTGTATTTATCCTACCGTTTTTACCAATCAAATGTCATTTTTTTTTATACTTTGTTCTTTTTTTTCTTGTTTTTATTTGATTTGTTAAGATCCCTGTCTTACCTTAATGTTTGTACACACATCAGTTTTCCTGCACTGTAAAAGTAGCTTTACTGTCTTTTAAAACTTATTCCAGCTGTCTCTTTTTAAAACCTGTTCCAGCACTAACTGTTTTAGCATTAAATACAGGCTAGAAATTCTTCAGAAGACTTTCACTCTCACAGTGTTTGACATAGGGAGGTGAATGAGTGTTAGATGGCAAGTCATATTTCATTTTTGGTTGTCTTTCGTTAGTTTTGAGCTACTGCTGCACATTTTTGTGAAGGATAATATAGATTGTCATTGGCACGTAACGTAATTGTTTAAAGAACTTGGCTCAGATTTATCTGGATTTTTTTCATTTACAGTTGTTAAACATTTGTACTTCGGAACAGACTAACTATTTCTGGTAATGGAAATTGAAGTGTTTTCCTGCATTTGTAAATCTTAAAATGATGCTCGCAGGTCAGTGTACTGTGAGTACTGGGACATTTCTACAAGAATTGGAAGTGCATGTGCAACTAATTAAGAAATTGTTATAATCTTGCTATGAATCCAGACATGATCCAGGGATGTCTGGACATTAATGATTCACAATAACTGAAAGGTTTTTCCCCAAAATTCCATTAAACATCATTGCAAGGCTGTCTGTTCCTGTTTGTTTTTTTGTTTTTATTTTGAGTGGCATGATGGTCTGTTCTCATCTGAGTGCTCCTATGAACAGGAATGGATATCTGCTGAAATGCTGTTTATTCTAGATGTATTTTTGATGAAATGACAGTCAGTGCTCATGGTCTATGATCTCCCTCTACTAAAGCATGTCATGCCCTCTAAACTCAACAACAGGACCCTATCCTGAAAACCCAGTACAAAACGGTTGCATGGTATCTCAAGGAATTGGTTAATGGATTTCAAGAAATGCCTGTTTTCATCATTATACATTAAAGCATAAACACAAACTTAACACAGAAACTCCAAATACTCCCTGAACGTTAATTTGGTTTTATGAGGATGTGTCAGGGAAGTTCCTCTTCTCAGTATGGAATCTCATCTCATCTCCTATTCACTTCCTTTTTTCACCCACCTGCCATCAAAAATAGTCATTTTACATCAAAAACATCTGGAGGTAAATTACCTGAAGTACACTTTTCTATCGGTTTATCTCTGTCTCTGCTTTGAATCACATCTGTTTCAGGTCAACTGTCCTCTGAACTCTAGTTTATGCTGTTATGTAAAATCATATGTGACAGATGAGGTTATTTCATTCACATTATATTACATTTTTTTTTTGGACTGTTTTATTTATTTTATTACTACATTTTTAAACACTATCCATGTACTCTATAAATGCACCACATGTATTTATGCAGTAAAAGTTTGTCAATTACATGCTTTTCTTTTATTTTTAGCCCTTTCTTTTCTAAAGAATCTCGCCCTCTCCAACCCACTCACATTCTTGGACTGGTTCAAATATGACACCTCATTACTTGGACGACACACCTGTAGGCTGCGAATAACACACAACATTTCTTTACACAGTTCAAATATTTTTAGTCAAAAGTACTGAACTATTCTGGTAAATACTAGTGAATTTTTTGTTTTAACATTGTAGATGGAATATTACTTGAAAGGAATATTCTAAGGTAAATTCAAGCTCTGTCCACAGCTTCTCTTGCAGCAGTTGATCACTTGTCCCATATACGTTTTATGTATTTAAACGCCAGTAGAATTTTCTTTTTCTTGATAATCAACAGCACACCACAGATGCAGCAGATGGAGCTTAACATTTATTGAACATAGAATATTCCTTATGTGATGGCTTGCTAGTTTAAAAAAATATATATCCTGACGTGATTACAGGAAAGATGTGTGGGAAAACTCGATTCCTGAGTTTATTAAGAGTTTTGTCTAATTTGTTGTTTGGTTTATGTTTTATTGTCTGCATGTTCCTCTTTTTGTCTGTGCTTGTTTTGTTCCTCTGGTCCTGTTTGGTCACACCCTTCTTCATAACGAGTGGCTCTGTCAATAAACACATATTGCAAGTGCTTTTGACTGTCCACAGGAAAACCCGGGAACACTATACAGACTGGTGATCACCAGCTTTCACTGAGCCATCAGGAGAATGGTAACTATCCAAGACTAACCCAAGAGCTGAATGACAATAACTACCTTGCCCCTCTGCCGAATGCCCACAGGCAACTACAGCAGCCGCAGCCTTGTATCAATGTTCAACATGTTGACGCTCCTCCGAGAGTCCTGCTGACTCCTTTGGTGCCTAACGTGCAGCTGCGGCGGCTAGAGCAGCACCAGCTGCAGTTGCGGCACATTCGGCAACGGCAGGAACAGGAACGGATCCAACGGCTGTGTCTGGAAGAAGAAAGACAGCGGCAGGAGCAGCAAAGGGCTCTGGAGAGGCAACGTCGAGAGCTGCTTCAGTTGCAGCTGCAACAGCAGCAGCAGGAACACCGACTCCGCAGACAGCTCCTGCAAAGGCAGTTCGAGATGGAGCAGCAACAGCGACTCAAACAGCAGCCACAGGTGAAAGGGCAGATAAAAGGACAGCCATCTGTCCTGTCACCCTCATCTGGACTCTGCACCATCTATGAGGCCATGGAGACCAGTGAGGAGGAAGATGAGGATGCAGAGAACGAATCCACTGCCAATCAAGGTCCCCTCAACCAGACAGGCCATTCCATCCCGACAGACCTACCGCTTAGAGTGGCCAACGGAAACCTTCGCAGACCGCCTCCGCAGGAGCTGGACTGGAACACCAAATTGGACATGGTCCAGCAGCTGATTAACCAAGCTCTGCTTCTGGCTGGGGAGGACGGCTGTCCTTCCCTCCTGTACCTACCTGGGCAGGGAGGGGGCATCCTTAGCCCTCTAGAGAGCAGCCTGTGGCCACACATCATGTCCCACTTCGACTCCACCGCAACTGTGGCCTCTGTCAGCAGTTACTCCCCCAGCAGCCAGGCCAGTTCGCCACAGGGTGACTGGACTGTGGTGGAACTGGAGACACATCACTGATGGTCTGAGCACCATTCAACCCAGCATGTGCACTATCAATATATCAATCCCCTATCCCAAACTATTATAGAAATCACTAAACCATCCAATAGCTCTACCTGCATTACAAAAGTATTCCGTAAGCCTTCTAATTAGGTCTTGTGTTCTCATCCATTTTGAATGCAGTAATTTTAAGTCTTCAGTAGGCAAGTGTAACGGAGGCCAGCAGAAGATGCTGTGCAGGTAAACCTCACTCCCCTGATCTTAAGAGGTCCACTAGCGACTAACACTAGTGACTGCAGTCTTTAGCCTCCTTTTTAGCGTGCCCACCTCCCATGCCGGAGACCCAGGTTTGAGACCCACACGGGGCGGGTGCGAGTAGGACCCAGGTGGAGGGGTTACATTGGTGCCGTGACCCGGATGGGAGTGAAGTTTAGGGGGGTTAGTGTAACAGAGGCCAGCGGAAGGTGCTGTGCAGGTAAACCTCACTCCCCTGATCTCAAGAGGTGCTCTAGTGACTGATGCTAATGGCTGCAGTCTTTAGCTTCCTTGTTAGCGCCCCCACCTCCCACGCCGGAGACCCAAGTTCGAGACCCATTCGGAGCGGGTGCGAGTAGGACCCAGTTACACAAGCACTTTCCTGAAGAGTGTTTTCACAACATGAATCGGCCACATTGGCGACACTGAATGTAAACAATGCCACTGAACCAAACAAAACTTGAATATTTTGCTGATTATTGCTGCTAAAATGGTCACCTATTGTTATGTTTTGGGCTGTATTAATTGGTAGGACAGGGAAAACATTTGGAGTGCTATAGACTGCCAAAAGTTATAACAAATCAAGGAAAAGAGTGCAAAAATTGACTGAGGAATAAAGCTTTTGTGGTTGGTCAAACTTGCTTATCATCTCTGGTCAGGTAGGTTAAATATTAGGCTTCTTACTTAATACTGCTCAAACATATCTTTATCACCTATTAACTTTAGTTTGTCAAAAAAATGCACAGAAGTCCTTCTCTATATGATTTAGCAGTTTACACATCTTTTCAAATGGTTTAGACCGCATAAATGATAAGAATAAGGTATTCCGTGCTGTTGTTTACATCAGAGTATCGCTAATATGGCTGCGCATCCAGGTAACTGACCAAACGGTGACGTATGTGCAAAACCTCTATTGAAGTTCTTATTTGGTCCCGTTAACCTATATGACTGTATTTGCTAAATAGGCATATTTAGACTTACCTTTGTAACTCTTTGTCGCTGTTATAATGCTAAATATATATTATTTCGTAAGTAGAGATTTTTACATAAATATAGGTTGTAAGTAGATCATGTATTCTGTTGCGTTATGGGTAATGTTTTGTCAAGTAAAGTCAAGTCAGCTTTATTTATATAGCGCTTTTTACAATACAAATTGTGTCAAAGCAACTTTACAGTATCAAATAGAATTTGAATTTGTGGTTGTCTAATGACTGTTGACCTCATGTGTGGCTTCAGACAGAGCTGCTCTGTTTGCCATTCTCCTCTAGAGAGGGGGATTTCAGCTGTGGGGGAAACTCTTCTCTCCCAACATTCCTGAACCATTACCTCATTTCCTGGGTCCTTCTTGTTTCAATGGGTTTCCTGGGTTACTGATGATGTCATGGCAACTAGAAAAAAGGAGGTGTCTAAAAGACACATGAGGGAGAAAATGAGGAAAGGACACAAAGCTGTAGTCAAATTTGTTGTCAAATGCCATCAGATTTTTTTTTTTTTTTTTTGCTGTAAGGTGTATTTTTATATAGTTAGATGGCAAGAGTTACTATAAGTATTAAAATAATTAGTGTTTGTGTTATATTTTCTACAGCACTTTCTTTAGTTCTCTAATTTCTGTGATTTTGTTCATTTGTGTTATGTGTCCTAACTTTTAGAAAGTTGCATTTTCGGCTATAGACTAGACCTGTTGCATTAGCGCCATCTACTGATCATAAAAAGAAATTGATGCTTTGTGGTTAAAACAAACCAAATACATTGTATTATATTCATGGGGAAAATAGCACGTATCCACCAGTTAAATGTGTTTTCTGAGGTAAGTTTTTTTTTTTTTTTTTTTTAATGTATATTAAAGAAAATTATTGTAGTTTTCTTTCCAAGTGGAGTGATGATAGATGAGTTAGATACAACCTCATATTTAAGATTTATTTCCCATTTCTTTCTTAGAACAACGGCAGTATTTTAAACATTTAATTAAGGGTTTAAAATGGAAGAGTGGACAATTATTGTCAAATGTTTTTGATTTAAGTAATTAGCTGCAAAGTTGAATACTGTAGAAGAAAGACACAGTAAGATGTCATTATTTAACGAAATATATGAAGAAATAGCCTATGTGTCGAGAGCATTCACTCAGTATCATTATCGCATTTTTGACCGAGATGGCTTTTAGGGGGGGTTGCACCTGAAATCTTCATATATTTATAAATAAATGTTTAGTTTTTACATTTTTTTAAAAAAGATATATTTCAGGAATTTTGATCATAAGATATGATGTTTGAAACATTTGCCATTAGTGGTGAAAGCTGCAAGTAGATTAAATCAAACATTTGTTCAAATCACTCAACTCCATGTCATCTTTTAGTACTGTACTTTCTTTTTGTTCTCCAGCTCCATCTATCTTTAATCTTGATTGCAAGTGAGTACAGTAGTCATTCGCCAATCATACTACAGTTCTCAAAGGACCTATAGTCATCGTTAATAACTCTAATTATTAAAGGTTCAGTGTTTTTCTCCTCTTTCTTCTTGGCCACTTTTCTACCAAGTACTGTGGATGATATTACTACATCAGTTTACAGGCTACATGCTTGCAATTATACGTATTTCCAACAATCGTAAGAGGTTTATGCTCATTCTAGCCTGTCATTTGTCCTTGCAATATTTTGCTTGCAGCCACGGCTAATCTAGAATTAGCCTATGTCTTGATTTAGTGTGATAGTTACAATGCCATAGATGTGAACGAACTTTACTATGGACTTACAAACATTTAAGATTTCAGTAGGTCGAAACGTACGGATTTTTAACACACATTTGTGACCCTGGACCGCAAAACCATTTTTTTTTTTTTTTTTTTTTTAATTGAGATTTATACATAATAAATAGGCCTAAGCTTTCCATTGATATATGGTTTGATAGGACAATGTGGCCGAGATACAACTATTTGAATATGGGAATCTGGGAGTGCAAAAATCTAAATATAGAGAAAATTGCATTTAAATTTGTCCAAATGAAGTTATTAGCAATGCATATTCTTAATCAAAAATTAAGTTTTGATATATTTACGGTAGAAATCTTTCATGAAACATGATCTTTTCTTTATATCCTAATGATTTTTAGCATAAAAGAAAGGGAGTTGTTGAGAAAAGAAATCTTGCACCCTTCTGGTATTTTAAACCTCCCGCTGCACTGCTAATATTCCATGTGCATGATGAGTAGTGAAACATTTACTGTATACAGTTCTTAAATTATTAGATATCTTGCCACAGTATTATGTTACAGTGGTTCATGTCTGCGACAACTTTTAATTGACTCTCTCAGTGAGCACCGACATCAATTTGACATCAAATATTAATCAAGATTTTAGATTTGAATCATTATTTTGAATTCACCTTGGATGGCAATTTCTTCCAGTGGTTATTGGGAGAAAATAGGAAGTTAATCCTACACTGAAAATGGATTATTGTATATGTAGGTTCAATTGACATCAAATCGATGTCATGTTTTAGGCGTCAAATTGATGTCATATTGACATCAATGGTTTTGGTCATTTAGCATTTTTTTTTTTTTTTTTTTTTTTACTTTGCAGGTCAAAGTTTTCAAACAGAAAAAACATTTACATTTCTAGTCTGAAGGACAAAACAGATTCTACAGATTCATTCTACAAAATTATTCTGATTTCGTTTCAATATCTAGATCACAGGCTGTAAAAAGATACATGCAGTAAGATAAAATAAAATAAAATAAAATAAAATAAAATAAATATGCAATGCCCAAAACGTTCGCTGCTGTTTAACAGCACACCTGTAGATGGCGCTATGCTAATAGTGATGGGGGGCATCTTGTTCTGTCATTCAAGTCAAAGCCACGGCAGTCTTAAGATGAACAGACTCGTTATATCAGGTGGGTAAATGTGCTAACATTAAATTAAATGTAAAACATATACTGGGTAACATATTGTCTTGTGTAATTTTGAACACTTAGAGTGACACGTATTTTAATGAAATATTAATTAGTGCACCGTTTTTGGTACTTTTTGTGTTTTATAATTCCCGCCAGAGAACACTAATGTGATTTGAAGCATGTTAACCTAGTTGAAGCTAGCTATTGCTATGTGAATAGTATTTTAGATGTCATTATAAGCATGTAAGTCTGTTGTTAATGTTACTGTCAAATAGACAATGTTAATTTTACAGTTTGTGTTCGAATTGATGTAGTATATGCCATTTTAGATTAACGTATATCTCTCCGCCTAAATAATGAAAACTTTTTTTCATTATTTCAGTGGTCAAAAAGACATCAATGTGTGGATGTCAATTTGATTTGCATTTCTGAACGGGTTTTGACGTTTTTTTTTTTTTTATGTTAATGTTTGACGTCAATTCAATGTCAAAGTGCCCGCTGGGCTGGAAAAAAAAGAGAATGCTTTACACTTTGTGTCAAAAATAGACCAGCATTAACAAGTAGCAGAAATTAAATTAAGTACTAACCTTAACTAGAGTTACAAAGTAATGAGGTTCAAAAAGCCACACCCCATACACTTTTGAAGAAGCTTTTTGGGGAAAAATAAAGACATAATACCGGTGCTGATCATACTATTTAATTTAAAAGTTCAGCAAAAAAAAACTGCTACTCCTCTTTTCATTGATATCGTATCCATTAAATTTTGATATTCTGGCCCAGTTTTTCAAAAAATGTACTCTGGATCAAATTGATCTGGATTTGGAAATCCCATGTTTTGCTGTCCGGGATCACCTGATCCATCTTACTTTTATGCCATATGACATAACAACCCTTACAAAAATTAACCATGATTTTATAGTAGTAAACAGTAACCCATTCGGCCAGGAGCGGCCCTGGTTGGGAGCACAATATAAAGTGACTAAAATACACAACAACACAACAATACTTTAACACTGTAAACAACTTTGAATACATGAAACACCTTCAGAACACTTGGAATATGTGACCCTGGACCACAAAACCAGTCTTAATTTTTGATTAGTAATATGCATTGCTAAGAACTTAATTTGGACAACTTTAAAGGCGATTTTATCAATATTTTTTATTTTTTTTGCACCCTCAGATTCCAGATTTCAAATAGTTGTATCTCTGCCAAATATTGTCCGATCAAACAAACCATATGTCAATGAAAAGCTTATTTAATCAACTTTCAGATGATATATAAATCTCAATTTTGAAAAAATTGACACATATGACTGGTTTTGTGGTCCAGGGTCACATGGCATGAGTTGCATGGGATAATTTTATGTTTGTAAAAAGACAGATAAAGTTTACAATTTATTAAATGGACAAACGCAAGCATTTTTATCTTCTTCTGTGATCTGAAAAAGATAGCTTAATATAATTTAGAACAACATCAGGTTGACAAATTACTGCTTGTGAAGGGATAAATAGTAAACTATATAGTATGAGAGCGAGCAAGCATGCAAAATAAGGGTTAGGCATAAAAGACCACATAGTTATTGTGTTGGGGCCCCAAATCACTAAGTCTGCCCCTGCTATCAGGTCATTTTACTAAAGCTGATGGAGTGGAAGTTGAACAGTGAGTGGACCGGGCACATGGAGCAGGAAAAAAACAGCATTGTAGATGCGTATAGACACATTAACTGACAATTCTTTGAAGAACTGAGGTCTTGCTTTATTCACCCATACAATAACACATCCTATTTTCACGTTTCACCCATAATACAACATTCCTGAAACTCAACACCTGTAGTTGCTAAAGAAACTGATGAAGCAGGAACTGAGGACATTTCTAGTACAACTCATCCTTCAGGCGAATCTCAATTTCTGTCAGCTTTCTGAGAAACCACAGAAATGAACAAACCTGCTAGTCCTGTTGTAATTATGAGATGGTCACAAAGAATTTGAAACTGCCTATTCATCTGAAAAATTATGAACTGAAGGAAGAAAAAAAGTGAAAGTGAACTGAAGATCTTTGTACAAAAAATAATAATTCTAATCTGTGATGCTATTTTGACCTGTGAAATGTGAACTGTGATGCTATTTTGTCAGGGTTTAGTCAAAGCAGTCTACTAGAGAAAGACCCAAATATAGTAGGACCAGGGAATTGACAATTATTGACAACAAAACTTGACTAGAGTAAAAGAATAAAATAAAAAAGACAAAAGTCTAGATACAAAACTAATTTAGCAAAATAAACTCAAAAATAACACTTATCAAATAGGCTTGGTCAGCACAGTAAAGCTATTTAACAACCTTAACAGACTAGGCTGAAGAGACAAGCAACAAACCAGCAGAGATATGAGGGTTGGGAGCACAATATAAAGGGACTTAAACACACAAGGATCAGGTAAGCACAATCAGGTAAACAAGGACTAGACAAGAGGTGCATTCAACTTTATGCAGTGCTGCGCAGCTCGATCAAATTCTGATCTGAGCAGTGCATGCGGTTACAAATTTTGTCCGACTTGAGATGGCGCCGATGGCATGTGACCAATAAACCAATAAACATAGGTTTTTGTCTTATGAACCACCAGTTAGCATGGTTCTTAGGAAATTTGAACAAACACTAAGTGAAAGTAAAGCATGTTGTGTGTGCATTAAAACAAACACAAAATGACATTAGCATGACAGCACTCCTTGAAAAAGCACGGAAATACACACAACAAAGTCTTCTGACATAACACAAACCAAAAACAAACATGAAACAGCAGTACATATCAGATAAAGCACTGGAATTTAGGTTTTAGTGCCACTAGGCATTGTACTGGTAAAATCAATTCTGATGCAGACAACAGCCTGTGGAACGATTTGTTATGGTGCGTTCCAGGCAGGTTTTTGAGCCCGTAAGTCATGACTTCAACCACGACTCACGATTTTGTAGCGTTCCAGGCAAGTCTCGCCAAACTTCCTGAGCTCAAGCTATTGTGGTAGCTAGATGCAGGGGCGGACTCAACTAATAAGTGAGGTAAGCGGCCACTTAGGGCCACGGGGAATCTATATGGTCCCATCTGATATTGCCGAAATATATTTGCAGCATTGAACAATGCAGCCAATCACAGACACATCTGTTAATTTCTTAAACACAATGAAAAGAAGTGTTTAAGTTAGAATCACTCATGCTCAAAATGCAAAGTTTGGAGAGCTCTGCAAGCTCAGGAATACTCTCTAACAAAGTGTAGATACGATGTAAATAACAGATTAATTATGCTGTGTAAAGAGCATAGCCTATTAATGGAATGTTGTGAGATCAAAAGTGAAAGTGAGTGACAGATTTTAATAATTATATGAGGGAGTGCCCTTGGCATGCATTCTATATTACTGTCTGTCTTCAAACAGAGATTTTCACCTCAGTATAAAAAGTATTGCGTTTCAAGTCAAAATTTTATTTGTCTAAAATAAACAAACTCACTTTTGTTCTTTTCATAGGCACGCTCGTAAAATGCACATAAAAATGCATAAATGTGATGACTGGAGATTTTCGCTTAAAGGGGGCATAACAAACACAGTTTCACACAATCTCATGTTACTCATGAGTACCTGTAGAGTAGTACTGTATTATCTACAAAAATTCAATAGTTTTATCATAGTTATAAAATAAAGATACAGCTTTATGATTCTCTCCGAAAAAAAGCAGAGCTTCTGGAGTCACGCTGTGGGTGGAGCTAAATTCGGTGAGCACTCGCAGTCTTTCTGGGGAGAAATGCTCACATTCCACCATCGCCTATGTCATTAGATCCACGATCGAAAAATAAACAGCCAATAGTTGTACCAACCCTTTTCTACACAGAAATTCTGTCATTCGTCGAAAATATTTTTAAAACTTTGGCCATGTTTAGCATGAGAGTCCAACTCTTTAACATTGTAAACAACTTTGAATACATGAAACACCTTCAGAACACTTGAAATATATCATGAGTTGCATGGGATAGAAAAAGTTTACAATTTATTGAATGGACAAATGCAAGCATTTTTATCGTCTTTTGTGATCTGAAAAGGGTAGCTTTAATATAATTTAGAACAACATCAGGTTGACAAATTACTGCTTGTGAAGGGATAAATAATAAACTATATAGTATGAGAGCGAGCAAGCATGCAAAATAAGGGTTAGGCATAAAAGACCACATAGTTATTGTGTTGGGGCCCTATACCTGGAATCTGCTTAGGGCCCCCAAATCACTAAGTCTGCCCCTGTTATCAGGTTATTTTACTAAAGCTGATGGAGTAGAAGTTGAACAGTGAGTGGACGGGGCACATGGAGCAGGAATAAAAACAGCATTATAGATGCGTATAGACACATTAACTGACAATTCTTTGAAGAACTGAGGTCTTGCTTTATTCACCCATACAATAACACATCCTATTTTCACATTTCACCCATAATACAACATTCCTGAAACTCAACACCTGTAGTTGCTAAAGAAACTGATGAAGCAGGAACTGAGGACATTTCTAGTACAACTCATCCTTCAGGCGAATCTCAATTTCTGTCAACTTTCTGAGAAACCACAGAAATGAACAAACCTGCTAGTCCTGTTGTAATTATGAGATGGTCACAAAGAATTTGGCAAAGGAAACTGCCTATTCATCTGAAAGATTATGAACTGAAGGAAGAAAAAAAGTGAAAGTTAACTGAAGATTTTTGTACAAAAAATAATAATTCTAATCTGTGATGCTATTTTGACCTGTGAAATGTGAACTGTGATGCTATTTGTAATTGTCAGGATTTAGTCACAGCAGTCTACTAAAGAAAGACCCAAATATAGTAGGACCAGGGGACTGACCATTATTAACAACGAAACTTGATTAGAGTAAAAGTATAAACTAAAAAAGACAAAAGTCTAGATACAAAACTAATTTAGCAAAACAAACTCAAAAATAACACTTATCAAATAGGCTTGGTCAGCACAGTAAAGCTATTTAACAACCTTAACAGACTAGGCTGAGGAGACAAGCAACAAACCAGCAGAGATATGAGGGTTGGGAGCACAATATAAAGGGACTTAAACACACAAGGATCCGGTGAACACAATTTTGTCCGACTTGAGATGGCGCCGATGACACGTGACCAATAAAGAAGAAAAGAAGAAAGAACGAAAGCACTTTATTGCCAAGTATGCTTGCGCATACAAGGAATTTGTTTTTGTGACATTAGCTTCCAGTGTACATAGACATAGCTCTTTTCCTCACCCTGGATGTATACAGTTCTTGAAGGGTGGGCAGGGGAGCACCGATAATCTTCTCTGCAGTTTGAACCGTTCTCTGTAATCTTCTGATGTCTGATTTTGTAGCTGAGACAAACCAGACAGTTACTGATGTGCACAGAACAGACTCGATGACAGCTGAGTAGAACTGTTTCAGCAACTCCTGTGGTAAGTTGAACTTCTTCAGATGGTGAAGGAAGTACAACCTTTGTTGGGCCTTTTTTACAATGGAGTCAACATGAGTGTCCCACTTCAGGTCCTGGGAGATGAAAGATCCTAGGAACTTAAATGTCTCCACTGTAGCCAGAGTGCTGTCCATGATGGTGAATGGGGAAATGCAGAGGGATTCCTCCTGAAGTCCACTATCATCTCTATAGTTTTGAGCATGTTCAGCTCCAGGTTGTTATGTCTGTAGGCAGACTCGTCCCCATCTTGAATGAGGCCAATGAGTGTGGTGTCATCTGCAAACTTCAGGAGCCAATAAACCAATAAACATAGGATTTGGTCTTATGAGCCACCAGTTAGCATGGTTCTTTGGAAATTTGAACAAACACAAAGTGAAAGTAAAGCGTGTTGTGCATGCATGAAAAAAAACACAAAATAACATTCGCATGACAGCACTCTTTGAAAAAGCACAGAAATACACACAACAAAGCCTTCTTACATAACACAAAACAAAGACAAATATGAAACAGCAGTACATATCAGATAAAGCACTGGAATTTAGGTTTTAGTGCCACTAGGCATTGTACTGGTAAAATCAATTCCGATGCAGACAGCAGCTCGAGGAATGATTTGTTATGGTGCTTTCCAGGCGGGTTTTTGAGCCCGTAAGTCATGACTTCAACCACGACTCACGATTTTGTAGCGTTCCAGGCAAGTCTCGCCAAACTTCCTGAGCTCAAGCTATTGTAGTAGCTAGATGCAGGGGCGGACTCAACTAATAAGTGAGGTAAGCGGCCACTTAGGGCCATGGGGAATCAAGGGGCCCCATCTGATATTGCTGAAACATATTTGCAGCGTTGAACAATGCAGCCAATCACAGACACATCTGTTAATTTCTTAAACACAATGACCAGAAGTGTTTAAGTTAGAATCCACTCATGCTCAAAATGCAAAGTTTGGAGAGCTCTGCAAGCTCAGGAATACTCTCTAACAAAGTGTAGATACAATGTAAATAAGAGATTCATTATGCTGTGTAGAGAGCATAGCCTATTAATGGAATGTTGTGAGATCAAAAGTGAAAGTGAGTGACAGATTTTAATGATTATATGAGGGAGTGCTCTTTGCATGCATTCTATATTACTGTCTGTCTTCAAACAGAGATTTTCACCTCAGTATAAAAAGTATTGCGTTTCAAGTCAAAATTTTATTTGTCTAAAATAAACAAACTCACTTTTGTTCTTTTCATAGGCACGCTCGTAAAATGCACATAAAAATGCATAAATGTGATGACTGGAGATTTTCGCTTAAAGGGGGCATAACAAACACAGTTTCACACAATCTCATGTTACTCATGAGTACCTGTAGAGTAGTACTGTATTATCTACAAAAATTCAATAGTTTTATCATAGTTATAAAATAAAGATACAGCTTTATGATTCTCTCCGAAAAAAAGCAGAGCTTTTGGAGTCACGCTGTGGGTGGAGCTAAATTCGGTGAGCACTCGCAGTCTTTCTGGGGAGAAATGCTCATATTCCACCATCGCCTATGTCATTAGATCCACGATCGAAAAATAAACAGCCAATAGTTGTACCAACCCTTTTCTACACAGAAATTCTTTCATTCGTCGAAAATATTTTTAAAACTTTGGCCATGTTTAGCATGAGAGTCCAACTCTTTAACATTGTAAACAACTTTGAATACATGAAACACCTTCAGAACACTTGAAATATATCATGAGTTGCATGGGATAGAAAAAGTTTACAATTTATTGGACAAATGCAAGCATTTTTATCGTCTTTTGTGATCTGAAAAGGGTAGCTTAATATAATTTAGAACAACATCAGGTTGACAAATTACTGCTTGTGAAGGGATAAATGATAAACTATATAGTATGAGAGTGAGCAAGCATGCAAAATAAGGGTTAGGCAATAAATACCATAGTTATTTTGTTTGGGTCCTTTACCGGTAATTTGCTTAGGGCCTGCAAATCACTAAGTCTGTCCCTGTTATCATGTTATTTTACTAAAGCTGATGGAGTGGAAGTTGAACAGTGAGTGGACCGGGCACATGGAGCAGGAATAAAAACAGCATTGTGGATGCATATAGACACATTAACTGACAATTCTTTGAAGAACTGAGGTCTTGCTTTATTCTCCCATACAATAACACGTCCTATTTTCACGTTTCACCCATAATTCAACATTCCTGAAACTCAACACCTGTAGTTGCTAAAGAAACTGATGAAACAGGAACTGAGGACATTCAGAGTACAATTCATCCTTCAGGCGAATCTGGATTTCTGTCAACATTCTGAGAAACTACAGAAATGAACAAACCTGCTAGCCCTGTTGTAATTATGAGATGGTCACAAATAATTTGGCAAAGGAAACTGCCTATTCATCTGAAAGATTATGAACTGAAGGAAGAAAAAAGTCAAAGTGAACTGAAGATTTTTGTACAAAAAATAATTATTCTAATCTGTGATGCTATTTTGACCTGTGAAATGTGAACTGTGATGCTATTTGTAATTGTCAGGATTTAGTCACAGCAGTCTACTAAAGAAAGACCCAAATATAGTAGGACCAGGGGATTGACCATTATTAACAACTAAACTTGACTAGAGTAAAAGAATAAAATAAAAAATACAAAAGTCTGGATACAAAACTAATTTAGCAAAATAAACTCAAACATAACACTTATCAAAGTGCAGTTTTAGGTTCCCTCAACCCAAGCATAGCTGGTGAAGTAGGTGGCTTAGGGATTGGTCCCGGACTATATATCTCTGGAACCACTGAATGCTGGACCAACTGAGTCGGGTCCCCCTGGACTGCAGGATTAGGGACCTTTTGGCTCAGGCCCTCCTGGACCAATTAATTTGAGCTCTCCTGACTCTGATCCTCAAGGACAAATGGATTAGGGACCTTCAGAATCAGATCCTCTGGGACCACTGAACTTGAGGGCTCCTGACTCTGGCCCTCCTGGACCAATGGATTTGGGACCTCTGGACTCAGGCCGTCCTGGACCAGTATGCTTGGGACCTCTAAAAGAAGAGGATTTGACTGCACAACATGTGCCCTCCTTTTCTTATGTTTTCAGGGGCACATAGGTGCATGATTGGCCACTTCTGAGGTGAACACCTGTCTGAAGATAGCTTGACCAACAGGGAGGATCTGGGTGGACTTGACAGACTCTTGAAGAACTTTGGTAGGCTGGACAGACTATTGGACAACCTGCGTAGATTGGATGTCTTGGACTCAACAGCCCTTGGGGCAACTTGAGGACTCGACTGCCTCAAGGATGATGGGAGCTTAGTCGGATCTGGAATGACTGGAGCAGGCTTGACTGGATCAGGAATGACTAGAGTGAACTCGACTGGTAGAAGCAGATTCAACTGGCTCTGAGACTGATGTGGTGTTCTGGGCTGCCCTCTTCCTTCTCGACTTGCGCTTCTTCTTTGGAGTCTAAAGATGATCTGGGACTTGACTCAGCAAGGGTAGAGGAACAGGTTGGTCAGTGCAGACTGACTCAGGGGCTGGAGCTGATGCTGGAGTGGACTCAGGGGCAGATACTGCAGTCTTGGCCACTCTCCTCCTCAATCTATGCTTTAATGTTGGAGTCAGAAAAGGTTCTTGAACTTGACTCAACAAGAGAGGGAGAATGGCAGGGTCTCTGCAAGCTAATTCAAGTGGTGTAGGGATCTGCCAGTCTTTGCGGTGGTGCAGATATCAAATGGCTTCAGAAGACCTGGAATGCAACATGACTTGTTTGTGATGTTTTTATACTGCTTGATTATGGTCAGTTTTTGCAATAAATTCCTGTGCCTGTTCTTATATTTGTCTGTGTTTTATATTGTTCAGCAGTGGGTAGGTTTAGGTGCTCCAATCAAACTATACATGTATATAAAATTATTCATATCTTTTAAAAATGCATGCAAACCATTAAATTAAAACTGAAAACAATGAATGACCTTGTCCATCAAAAAAATATGGGGAACCTTGAGTGTCAAAATGCAATGCCAATATGTGACAGAGGTTTTCCTGGGATTTAATTTTTCAAGTGTATCAAGTCTTACCTCCTTTAACTCATCACCTCTCCTTTCTGCTACTCTGTAACTGCTTTACAAAAACTTCAGCTGTCCATCTACAGGAGCCAGTGATCTTTAGTCAAAATAATCATTTTATTTAGAAACAAACTTTCCTCCAGCACTTTAGATGGAAATAGCCTACAAATCTGCCCGTCCCCTGATACGCAAGGGAAATCGCATTCAGGGCTGGGGGAATTGGGAGGGCATGGGGCAGCATGTGAGAAGTGCCAGTGTTAACACCGGCGGCCCGGGCCGGCAGAAAAACGTGACGTGCACATTGCAATTGTAGTTAAATACACAGAAGCGTATGGATACATGATACGCATATGATGTCTGTGTGCATGAGCCAGTTTGTCTTCGGTTAAACTGTGTTGATTTTACAAACGTTGATTCGGTTGTTGCATATAGATTTATTTTTTTAATTCAAGATTATCTAAATGAATACATTGTCAATTATGAGATTTTACTGGGGCACAGCAGATTTTTAGTTCCTGTCCTTGTCCAACATACTATGATTTTAAATAGTATCAATCCAAACAAAGGAAAACTTGTCTTTTAAAATGTAGGCCTACAATCCAGGCTAAAGACCATATATGACAACAATTTGGGACAAATTGCCTATAGTGAAATGGGAACCATGAAGCGCGGAAGATTTTTTTTTTGCTACTTAACAGGCGAACTAATAGTTTGATAAAACTGATTTCTGCCAATTTCCACCATTCCATTCTTTCTCTGTTGTGCAGGTAGGTAATTGTTTGTTGTTGTTATGTGTGATAAATGCTAACTGAGTTCACCACTAGTATTTGCCTTTGGCAATTTAGACTGCCAAAATAGATTAACTGTCGATGTGTAGTATAAGTTTTTATTTTAGTGATGTATTTTTTAAAAAGCACTTGCTACTTTTTCTTATCTAAACTGGTTGGGGGGGGGGGATGTAGTCACATACCTGACGAGAAGCAGGCTGCGTTTAGAAAAAACTCCGGTTTTGCACCCAATTTAAGATGACAGAGCAAATGGAAAGAGAAAGTGCAATCTATAGCTATTATTAGCTCTTGGGTTTATGACCCCACCACTGTCAAAAACAAACCTACACCCTTGCACATGACAAAATGTATAGATTGTCACGTGATGGAACAAAATAAAAGCAAAGCAACCAGGAGCTTGTTCATCCTCATCTCCTTTTTGAACCAAAAGTGCAGCTTAACAGGAGTGCACAGGTGAGACCAGACATATAATTTAATTTCTTTCTTTCTTTGCTTGCTTTTTTACTGAGTTTAACATCTTTTTAATAAGTCATTTTTGTTGATGTTCAATGAAAACTGTTGCTCTTTCTTTTTTTAATTAAGACTGGTTTTATAGCTTTTCCAGAATGAGATTTTAAGTATGTTGTATTGTCCAAATCTCTCAATGTTTCTTAAGATTTCCTCATCGAGATAATATAAATTTAAATTTAAATTCTTACAATTATAAACTTTGAGGAAGTAGCACCTGCCCAATCGTTCAGACAGGTGATGCAGATGGATGATGAAAGCTGAATTGTATTTGCAGGTGAACATAAAAATTACAACTGGTAAATAAGTCAGTATAATGCAAACATGTCTCAATGGTCTGACATAATAAAATGCAAAATGAATGATATTGTATGAAGTGTTGTTTGTTTACATCACAGTGTGCTTCACGTTATGAAAACAATGTTTGGGATACCTACAATGATCACAACATATAGACAGTATGATGTTAAAAATTCATCCAAATTATGGCATTAACCGAAATGTTTGTGGGCTAAAATAACGTGTGTGTTCAAAATGTAAAGAAATGCCTATATTACTATACTGGCCATCAGAGCAAAGCAACCCCGCGATGTCACATGATGTGGTATTGCAAGATGGTTTCTCCCTTGCTCCAAAAACTGTAACAAAACATCCCTTTTTCTTTAAAATTATTACATTAATCATGTCTGTTATATATTTTTTAGAATGTTCTAAGAACATCATAATTTCTGTCCATAAAATATTTCAGCTGGAGAGAGCTCTGTGGTGGTCTGAGGAGTGATCCTGTAACTGAATTAAACTCGAGACAATTTAATTGCAATTGTTCCATTAGCACTTTTTTTGCATGGTTTTAAAAGTCTCATTGAGTGAAATGACGTGTGACATGTTGACCACTTGCCGTTTTACTCTCGTCAGGCCATGATGCTCAGGAGCTTGCTGTTTGCCATGTGTTGTAGCACAGCACTGGCTTATTTTAACACAAGTCTAGACCAGGACTGGGATTTGTGGAAGAAGAAGTATCACAAGATTTACACCAGTGAGGTGAGAATTTGAATTTCACAAGCATCTGTCAGATGATCCAAAAGCTGATCTTTTACCTAGACCTACAACTAGAATATTTAGTTTGTTTATCACATGCTCAGCTCAGTGAGGAATACAAACTCAATTCCTTTCATGTTTCTTCCCTGCTGAAAAAAAAAAATGCAATAAAGAGACTTTATTAGTTTGACCAGTGATGTCAATAGTTTTATACACTGCTGTATTGAACTGTGGAATTGTCTGTTGCTTATATTGGTAGGATGAGGAACTTGGAAGGAGGGAGATATGGGAGAGAAACCTTGAACATGTCACCATTCACAACATGGAGGCCTCCAAGGGCCTGCATTCATATAACCTGAGCATGAATCATTTGAGTGACATGGTGAGATAATGAGTCCAGTGTATTTTTATTCCCTATTCCACTGCATTTATTTTTCTGTGTTGGTTGTTTGTTTGTTTGCATGCACATGCATCTAGTTTGCTTAACACAAATCTGTCACACTTTACTGCTTTATTTTCTTGCTTCTATTTTTCGGCTGAAACTATTAAGTGTGGGGCAACAGAATTTTTTCATCTATTATGCTATTTACTATAGAAGCCCATTTCCACCAGGTAAGAAAAAAATCTTGCCTTAGAAAGTCAAAAATTATGACTTTAAAAGTCATACCAAAATGTGCAGTTTTAGTTCTTTGGATGATGGTTTGTGGAAAAACATCTAATCTTTTAAAGTAGCCTATAATCAGAGCTGGGTAGTAAGTGATTCCATGTAATCTGGATTACGTAATCAGATTCCAAAAATGAAGTACTTGTAATCAGAGTAAGTTACATTTTAAAGAACTTGTAATCAGAGTACAGTCACTTTTGATTACATATTATTCACACAATAGCAGTAAATTATTCATAACTCATTGATTCCTCCTATTTTTTCTTTTTTTTATCTTATAATTTTTCTTTTCTAAAACAGCCTACTAATTATATACATTCAAAAAGTCCAGTTTTGTGGATATTCACACCACAGGTGGTGACACAGCATTTGGCCACAGGATTTACAAAAATCTTTTCAGGTTTAAGAAGGGTTTCAACATTGCATCTGTACTGATGAACACAATCATTTTAACTTTTTTAACCATGTATTATTATGTCTTTAAAAAGGCTTTTGTCTTTCAAACACATTAAAAAGCACACATTCATGTTATTTCATAATTACACGTAATACAGGCAAAACTTTTGTCAGGTAAACCTTATTTGGCAAATATATTTACTAGTGGTAGCAAAATTAGCATGTAAACAGGCGATTTTTTTTTTTTACATTAATTACGTAAAAATTTTTTTAACTCAATTAACGCATGGGTGGGGCTAGGTTTGGCCACCTCACTCACAACCGCTTATGAAATGCGTTTATTTGGATGCACAAAGCATCTTTACGAGCACATCAAATGGGACTTTTCAGACTTGCGCTCCTAATTCACTTCAGCAGAGTCAAACAAGCGCAGAAACGGTACCGGTGACGAAGAGCTTCAGTAGAACATCAGTGAACTGTGTGTGTGGTCAGATGAGACTTGTCAGGCCATATGTTGGTAAAAACAAATTTATCTGTCCCGTCAGCCGTTATACTGTGCTCTCAGTGTGTGCTCCTAAAGTGCACGCACAAACGATGTATCATATTCAAACCCAAATGAAACTGCGAGTATGCAATGTTGTAGTTATGTTGTCAGTTGAGACATGAATTTACAAAAGGGTGAATAAACCTGCCTTAAAACTGTGCATGTAAGTATTTATTAATTATAAGCCACATTTAAAGCAGTGTCAGATCCACATCAAGTTCAGCAGCAGTAGATTTTAAAGTAACAGCAGCCAAATTTCTAATAACTATTCTAATTCTAACAACTGGCTGCTTTGATGTATGATTATCAAAGAACAAATTTGATAACTTAAGGCTATATTTTTTGCTGAAGGGCACAGGTAGCTACTGGCCTGTATGACATTTATTATAATGGGTTAATGGGAATATTGTTTCAAGTTCACTTAAATTAGAAGTTATTTTTTGAAAGTCTAATAATTGTTAAATTGATCTGAATGGCTATATTCAGTGGTTGAATATTAGGAAAAAATCATAGAGTTGGAATGAGTGATACTTGCCTTCAGTAATTAAAGCATATGGCATTAAACAAATGTTAAAAATATGTTCTTTATATTGTTTCTACATTAATTTGAAGCATGAATGTGAAATTATTGCACTATAAATTATAATTAAAAACTGTATTGTCAGGTAGTATTAATCACAATTAATTTTAGGAAAAATGTGTGATTAACTAGTTTGTTTTTTTTATCGATTGACACCACTAATATTTACTATAATATATATATATTAACTACCCCTAAGATTTTTTAATCCCTGAGACCCCTGAAAAATAAGCTTTTTAAATGCTAAGCATAAGAAACAACATTCATAGAACAATTAATTTCTGATTTTTGTTGCTGATTTGACATATGTATTTTAATTGAGTTCAGGAACCATTTTTTGAGATTTCAGGATTCACTCATTCATTAAGACATGGACGTGTATGAGCTGCCCGGAGGCATTGCAAAAATGGCCGCTGAGTGTACAGAATATTTTTTGAAAGGGACTTTGTTTTAAAGTGATTTATTTATTTTAATTGTTTATGATTTAATTAATTGTTAGCTTTCATTAAACTTACAACCCCCCTGCCGTTTCCTTTACGAACGCTAGTTTGGCAAACCTTGTGTTTAATGCATGTTTTTTCATGTTGTAAATTACAATGAATGGAACATATTCTTACTTTTTGCATTTTTTACATCATTATGGTACAATATATTCCTATTTAAATTGATGTGATAAATGAGTTGTTAAAAGTAATCTAAAAGTAATCCAAAAGTAATCTGATTATATTACCTAAAATATGAAATTTAACTGATTACACTGCAGACTACAATTTTTGCCATGGAATCTGGAATCAGGAACTGATTACAAATTGTAAGCATAAATGTGAAAGCAGAATGCCTAAGTCTGTGTACAAATTAAAAATGAATGCATTTTGAAAATATTTAATTTCCATTCCAATCATGTAATAACAATTATTTCAAAATATTGAGCTAATTAAACTAGTTTAATCCTGTCATGTCTGCAGTGTCTAATTGAAGGCCTAAAACAGAAACGTCGGTCCTGGAGTGCCGATGACCTGCAGAGTTTAGTTCCAACTCTAATCAAGCACACCTGAACAAGCTAATCAAGGTTTTCAAGATTACTAGGGCTACAGGCAGGTGAGGGGTTTTTTTTTAGGGTTGGAGCTCAACTCTGCAGGATATCGGCACATCCCTGACCTAAAACATAAAAGACATTCATTTGTCGCCACCTAGTGGCATAAAGGTGTACTCAGCAGAAATGCCATTAATGAGTGAATTAATCAGAGCAAATCTTTTTAATGAACTAATTCAAAATACGTCATTTGGAAAACGTTTAACGTGCATACTGGACAGCACAGTGATAATAATAAAAAAAAACATCTAATATTCAGATTATTAAAAGTATAAACTATATGTGTACACGCGAGCGGGTGAACCCGAAATATGAACGCAACGAGCTGAATTTAAGCGCTCTTCCAATAGAAAACTGTTCTAAAGCAAACGCTTACCTGGCGGAAATGGACTTCCGTAGAAATGGGCTTCAGTACTTAGGTCCTAGATGTGTAAATTAAAATAGTATAGAAATTATACAGCCATAAAGGTTTACCTTTTTGAAGACACAGGCTATATGCCTTGCAAAGCAAGTGACAATTTGATCATCTGAAACACAGCTTTTCCTCGTTGTTACGTTGATTCACAGACAACAGAGGAAATCCTAAAAACGTTAGCTACAACTCGTGTTCCCCCTGGCTTTAAGACGCAAGCATCAGAATTTTTGGCCTCTCCTGGAGCTGCTGTCCCAGACACTGTGGACTGGACAAAGGAAGGATATGTCACTAGTGTGAAGCAACAGGTATAATATGATTATACAGTATATTTTGATAGAATACAAACAACAAAATTTTTTTGTTCTCATTTAGATTTGTGTCTGTATAGCATTTTATTTAGCAGGAAAGCTCTTTTTGTTTCTTTTGATAGACCTGAAACAAAAAAAGCAATTTTACAAATTTCAGGTTCACATTATATTTCTATTGTATGTAGCTTAAAGATAAAATATGCAAACATTCCACAGTTCTTGTTTTTTTTCCAGTTTTAGTAGTTTCATCATGTTTCTCTCTCTTCTGTCAGGGTGTATGTGGTTGTTGTTGGGCGTTTAGCTCTGTTGGGGCTCTTGAAGGTCTGCTGATGAAGACTACCGGACAGCTGGTCAACCTTAGTACTCAGAATCTGATGGACTGTTCCTTCAGTTATGGCAACAAAGGTTGCAAAGGTGGTTGGCCACATTATGCCTTCAAGTATGTTATTGCCAATGGTGGAATAGACTCAGAGTCATCTTACCCTTATGAAGGAGTGGTAAGTTGTGTGTGTGAAGAAGAAACAAGTGATAACTGCAGAAACATTGCAGAATCATTCTATATTTGAAGTGACAGGAACTGTCATTGCAAGGTTTTAGCAAGACATATACAGACAGCTGGACTTCTCAGTGCTTTATACATTTTTAAGAAGTTGCAATCCATTATCATTATGAATATACTTTATTAATAAATAAATGTGTCCTACAGGAAGGGCAGTGCAGATACAGTCCATCCCATCGTGCAGCAAACTGCACCAACTACTATTTTGTCACTGGGGGAGATGAGGAGGCCCTGAAGCAGGCTGTTGCTAACTTCGGGCCCATTTCAGTGGCCGTTGATGCCACCAACATGGCCCTGTATAGCAGAGGTGAGCAATTCTTCTTTACACATTTAAATTGAAACTGATTACCAGATAAAAGTATTCAGGTTATGAACTTGGGGTCTAAATGATTTATTTTTTCATTGACAACTATTATAGCATTATCTTACATCTCTCCGCAGGGGTTTACAATGATCCATCCTGCAACAATGACGTAAACCATGCAGTGCTGGTTGTGGGATATGGTGTGGATTCGGTTACTGGACTGAAGTATTGGCTGGTAAAGAACAGGTACAGGCTGACTATTCTTGATATTTTTTGTTCATGAACTGAGTCTGAGTCAAAGGCCATCTGTCTCAAAACATTGAGATGAAAAATTACATTTGCTGATTGTTTTCTTTTACTTTAACAGTTGGGGCACGGATTTTGGAGAAGATGGCTACATCCGTATGGCCAGAAACAAGAACAACATGTGTAGCATCGCCTCATATGCCTCCTTTCCGGTTGCGTCAGGGGGTTTCAAACTGGGGCCCGCGGACCCTTGGGGCTTCCTGATGCAAAGCCAGGGGGTTAACAAAATAATTTTCTATGCCATATTTTCCGGAATACAGCTCGTGTTTTTGTTTAGCCTCTGAAACGTGCTATGATTTATATTCCAATAATGCATTTAATGTCAAATACGAAAAACATAAACACTTAAAAGTGGGCACTTCAGGGTTTCTATAAATAGCCTATATTTCTCAAGTCTGTTTAACTTCTATATTGCTTCATTTTATGTAGAGGTTCATAGTTTGTTTTCTTTATTTTGCAAAAGTACAATGTTGCACTGTCATTTTGAAGGTACACAAATAAAAAAAGACGATTTTTACAAACAATTCACGCAGAATGGAAAGGTCTGTTGAGTTTCAGTTTCACTTTAGCACAATTGTTATGGACACAGCATTTAAAATAACTATTGTTTGTCATGAACAGCATAATAATTACATACATATAGGCCATGCATTTATTTTTCTTCTGTTATTAATGCCACTAAATTTAAACGGTTTGGAGTGAGTGGAAGTAAATGTTATTGTCTATAATGTTTGCTTCCTAGCATTCGTTTTATTCAGCATTTAACTTATTTCTGTAAGTAATAATAAAATGTGACTTGCACACCGATGCAACTTCTGTTTTTTAATTCCCTGGCCTGGTGCAACTTACCGTAAAATCTGGTTAATTTAATTATACTATGATGTAGTATTAAAAAATATATATGCAATAAAACAATCATATGTTCATTATTTTTAGCTTTGAACTATATTGTTATAATTATGAGGGGGTCCTTGGAAAATCTTTGTGAAGGGTAATTGAAACCCTGTTGAAAACTATGAATATCAAAATAGGATTTAAGATGTATTATTTTATAATCGAATTTCTTAACTGTAAATGTGTGTTCTTTGTGTTCCTTCCAATTCCATTGTCTTTTAAAAATATCCTAATCAATGTTCTAAATAAATGTTGAAATTCCAGGCATTTTTTTCTTTCTTACTTTTTTGTAAGCTTTAAAAGGGATGACACAGATGTTGACACAAATGTGACTGAAAAACTTAACGGCACCTGTACTGATGCAAGTATTTTTTTTAAAGCTCCTTTACAAAAAGATAAAATCTTACGAGGCGGTGATAATGGGATCCACACGGGGGCGCATTTTCCAACTTGAACCCACAAGTAAACGCTTATTAAGCTAAAGACAGATTAACAATTGTGTGCAATATATCATCATCATCATCATCTCATCTCATCTCTTGGATACATTTGCAGAATGCGGTAATACACAACATTACAGCTTATAGATTTACAAAGAGTCACGTATAAAGCTATAATAGCAGAAATTGCACATTTCAGGTCTAAAACTTGGTCTAATCGAACAAGATAACAGGCGCATTTCAACCTGATTTTATAGAATGATATAACAAGGGTACTGTTAACCAAATTCCTTGAGCACCAATGTGAATTTCACTTCGCATAAAGTTAAACGCGTGCGGTTAGACTATTAAAGTGAAAACGAAAGCGCTCTGTTCTACAGCGGACACAAACGTCCATCACATGACCGCGCTCCATTGCGCGCAGGCGGCTGGTCGAGCGCCAGGGAGCGCGCCACCGGAGCTCGAGATCACCGGGTGACGGTTGCTGCGCGTGCTTTAGTCTCATCACAGAATGACGGCGGCAGGACGCTCCTGATGAACCTCTCTGAGCAGTGAACCGGACCGGGATCGTTCAAGTCGATGGTTCCGTTCAGGTTTGGATCTGATCATCCGTAGATCCGAAGATGTACTTTAGAATCTAATTTTGGACTTCATTTTTCCAGTGTGCCGGGGATGAATATCTGTCCCAGACACAGGGAAAACAACTTCCCTATATTCATTATGCTGCACGTTCATGAGCGCGATCCAATCTAAACCGGGAGACTAAAAAAACTCGTTTTTCTGCTTCACCAAGGGAGTTCACGTGCTTATTTTCGCAGAAATGGCCCCGTGGATTTGATCTTTATGACCGAGCACATCAGCGCAACAGGACGCAGTTCATCGCATCTGCTTCATCACTGGTATTTAACGCTTCACTGCCGTTATGATGCGGCGTTAGTGAAACTGAAGCTGCTCAGGTGAGAAGCATCGGCATCTCCGCTCCCTGTCACCTGAGATGGCCATCAACAAAACCGGCTCCATGCGTGTAAGTTTAGACCATCTGTCGCCGTGAATGAGCCGCGATGCTCTAATGCACTTCACATAATCTATTCTTTATAAGTGTGCGAGTGTGTGCGCCTGCGTGCTGTCTTAAAAGCTACTTGAATGTTTATGTGAAATGACAAATATTCTGCTGTCTTTTACTACCTCAGTACAGGTAACGAAGAGTATTGCACTTTTTACTCCAGGAAATATTACAGTTGTTTTAAGTCCGCCAAATACAAACTACAGAACGCCATATCACGGTTTAGACGATCATATATTTGACACTAGACCACAAAAAGTGGCAAATACCCTATATTTGTAGCAGTTATAGCCAACAATACATTGAATGGGTCAAAATAATCGATTTTTCTTTTGTGACAAAAATCATTAAGATATTAAGTAAAGATTATGTTCCATGAAGATATTTTGCATTTATCTTACCATAAATATATCAACGTAATTTTTGATTGGTAATATGCCTCGCTAAGAATTCATTTGGACAACTTTAACGGGGTTTTTCTCAATGTTTATATTCCAGGTTTGATTCCAGATTTTCAAATAGTTGTATCTCGGCCAAATATTGTCCTATCCTAGCAAACCATACTTCAATGGAAAACTTATTTATTCAGAGGATGTATAAATCTTAATTTTTAACTTTTTAAAAAATTGACCCATATGACTGTTTTTGTAGTCCAGGGTCACATATATTTATCGTTGTTGGTGTGAACAGGACTTTAGAGTTCTCCGTTGGATTATAGACTGTGAATAAGAGTCAACAGACGTGGGTGAATGTTAGGTGAACTCTCCTTTACCCCCAGTCACCTTTTTGAGGATTTACTACAGTGTTTTGCGATTATATAATGAGCTCTTTGAAAATGATTTCTCTTCTAGCATTTGAACTGCAGTGTAATCCTATTGTTGCCATATTTTAGGGTAAATTACCTAGATTTGTTGTTTCCATAACCTTTCTAGCAGGTTTGTCATTTAAAGTGCAAGGCGATCAGTAGTCAGCAGCTCTTTCAGTCTTGTGTACATGATTCCTGTAAATATAACGGTAGTACTGATGGTCTGTCAGCATGTCTAGAGTTTCAGGAGAATATCTCAGCAATAATTGAATTGGTTTCTCTCTGGTGGTCATCTGTTTTGCAGGAAGCTTTGGATTTATCATGTTTGATGTTGGACTGTTCTTTAGTGTGGTCATCACAGGAAAAATACAACCCCAAATATGAACCATTTAAGGTGTGATCAGATGAGGAAAATTGATAACACTTTATTTTGATGGTCCCTATTGAACATTCTGTTGACAATAATAACGTTGCACCTACATGTCAACTAACTCTCATTAGAGTTCTTAATATCTTAATATCTGCTAACTCTTAATTGTGATGGTCTCCCAACAGACGTTCTTTGCAAGTACATGTCAACTTATTCTAACCCTAAACCTGCCAGCCTACTAATACGCTACTAACACTTCAGTGAAAGTTAACAGATATGTAGGTGCAGTGTTACTTATATTTAACAAAATGTGTTAAAGGGACCATCAAAATAAAGTGAAACCGGAAAATTCATGATTTCATAAAAATCCAATCTATATGCTGTTGCATTTTGACAAATTTCTCTTCAAGGACAATAGAACATATATTGAAGTTTTTATATTGATGCTTTTGTTTATGGGTGATACATTTTTGAATGAAAATTATAATGATTTTATTTAATGATTTTTTAAAAAGGTCTAAAAAATGCACATTGAAGCAGAAACCCAAGTAGTGTAGGACTCTTATTGCTACATGCAACAGAAAATCAGGGCTCACTGTAGCATTGATGTTTCAGCTTCATCCAGGGAAGAATTAAAAATTAAACAGCTTTTCTGAGCCCATCTTGCTGTCCTGTAGACGAGAAACTGTATCAGCTGGCTGGCTCAGCTGTTCTCTGTCAGTGTGTACGCCTACCAGTGAAGTTTTAGACTCGTTCTTACTGATTCAGCACAAATTTCTAAACTGAACTAATGGTCAGGGATAAAAGAAAAAGCCATACTCCATTTAAGATGACTGCAAATGCTGTTAGCTATACTAGAGCATTGCTATTTTGTCATGGTTGCATTCTGAGTGCAATTAGAAATGCAGGCAGGAACATGTGAATATTATGTGTCGCCACAAGGGGTGCTATAGCGTGCAATAGCTTAGTCTCCTGTTGTGTTGAAAATATGGCATTGTAGGTCAAATGGACCTCCATTGGTTTCCATGCAATTTGTCAAAAACCAACACAATGAGGAAAACTAAAGATTCCTTAAAAAAAAAATACTGAGAAATTATGAACTTAGGAGATCAACTTGACTCAGATCCCTCTCGCCTCCCTGCTGAACATGATCAATTTTGAAAAAAAACCAAAGTGAAGGCAAAAAAAAAACATGCAGACAAAAGCGTTTGTGATGCGATCTGGGAAAACCTGTCGGATGTCTTGCTTGGACATTTTCAGGAAATTCTGAAAAATAGGTAGAATGTCAATTTTTTGACAGAATTATTTCATAACATCTTGTCTATCATCTCTGAAAATATTTTAGCAAACTTCACATGTTTAGTGCAAAAGAAAAGCCATTTATTGCAGTGTAAACTACGGCAAGCAACGTTTTTTTTAATTTTTTTATTTATTAATATCGTGAGATGGTGGAGCACACATGAACAACGCATAAGAAAGCTACTTGAGTAAAAGCTGCTTGAATGTTTATGTGAAATGACAAATATTCTGCTGTCTTTTACTACCTCAGTACAGGTAACGAAGAGTATTGCACTTTTTACTCCAGGAAATATTAGGGTTGTTTTAAGTCCGCCAAATACAAACTACAGAACGCCATATCATGGTTTAGACGATTATATATTTGACACTAGACCACAAAAAGTAGCAAATACCCTATATTTGTAGCAATTATAGCCAACAATACATTGAATGGGTCAAAATAATCGATTTTTCTTTTGTGACAAAAATCATTAAGATATTAAGTAAAGATTATGTTCCATGAAGATATTTTGCATTTATCTTACCATAAATATATCAACGTAATTTTTGATTGGTAATATGCCTCGCTAAGAATTCATTTGGACAACTTTAACGGGGATTTTCTCGATGTTTATATTCCAGGTTTGATTCCAGATTTTCAAATAGTTGTATCTCGGCCAAATATTGTCCTATCCTAGCAAACCATACATCAATGGAAAACTTATTTATTCAGAGGATGTATAAATCTTAATTTATACAAAAAATACTTAAAAAAAATACTGAGAAATTATGAACTTAGGAGGTCAACTTGACTCAGATCCCTCTCGCCTCCCTGCTGAACATGATCAATTTTGAAAAAAAAACAAAGTGAAGGCAAAAAAAAAAAAACATGCAGACAAAAGCATTTGTGATGCGATCTGGGAAAACCTGTCGGATGTCTTGCTTGGACATTTTCAGGAAATTCTGAAAAATAGGTAGAATGTCAATTTTTTGACAGAATTATTTCATAACATCTTGTCTATCATCTCTGAAAATATTTTAGCAAAATTCACATGTTTAGTGCAAAAGAAAAGCCATTTATTGCAGTGCAAACTACGGCAAGCAACGTTTTTTTTAATTTATTTATTAATATCGTGAAATCGTGAGAACAACGCATTCTGAAGTACTATAGTTGCTGACTTAAACGATCTTACTCATTTCAGTCTGCTCAATCTTGGCGATGTCAGTGCCCTAAACAATGTTATAATGGACGATTTCACATTCAGAGATGAAGGATCGGATGATAAAGTTACTAAAGAGGAGGCGTCCGATGACAGTCTGTTATATTTGACCCGATCTGGCAAAATGAGTCGTAAGTCGCAACGTTCCATTTTGAAATAAGGGCCGATAATGTGGGAAAACAATGAAAAAAAAATTTTTTTTCTTGTTTTTTTTTTTAGCTAATATCAAAGAAAAGACATTCAAAAATAATCTCCCAAAGTTTCGTAGTCCACTTAACTGAGTAAAGGTATTTAAATGAAAGCGAATTTAAAGTTGACTTCAAAAAGCTTAAAAATGTACACAAAAAATGTGACATGAACGCTGATTAAAACACTTACAGAGTGCCTGCATAACGTGATGAAATCTAGTAAGTTACACATTTAGAGTGCATACTTTCACTGCATGGTTCAGTCTATTAAAAGGCATTTAGAATGATCACATAATTCAAGATATGGGGGCAGAAAATGTATATATTTATATCATTTAATTTAGTTAAACAATATCACACAAAGAGTGCCATTTTTTTCCTTCAAAAATCAGCATGACTACAAATGTGTAGTTCAGCTGAAGAATCAAGAAGTTGATATTAAAAGACTTACATTTTATACAGCATATTTCCTGTTTTTGCTTAATTTCATCAACAAAAATCATTCCAAACAGCCACAGCACTGTTGCGTCTCTGAGCAACATGAAGCCGGTAAAATAATTCTAAATATAGCTGCATTATCATGTGTAAATGCATCCAAATGCCACTTTATATGCAACTTCTGCAAAGACTAATTTTGTTGATACTGATTTAATTTGTTTAGTAACGGCCTAAATGTGTTATTATTATAATTGACAGATTAAATGTAAGAATTAGACTCCAAAGACGATGCAGACTTTTGGAAAAAAAATGCTTTATAAAGGTAAAAATGGCCATAAAAGGTAAAAATCCATTTAAACTTTTAGGAAAAGAGTAATTTTTATTACATACAGACACACACACTGACACACCCTGTCTCTCAAGCAAAAATGTAGCACCTCTAAGTAAATCTTTGTAAAAGTGCCTTTTAAAATATTTATTATTATTTCTAAATGTAAACTACAAGGTACACAATTCATGCTATCTAAACATACAAGGAGTGATCAAAAGTTCAGAGACTGTGCCCATGATAAACAACGGAAAACAGATATTAGTGTGTGTAATGATACAGTATAGCGCTCCTGACTTGACGAACAGCTCTGGTTAAACTGTGATGTGACAGTGAAACCGATTTGATTTGGAAAGGGCTTGAATTTAGCTTTGTATGATATCAAAACCTAAAAAAGGTCAAATTTCACCATGTGTTGGGTTTTCCTAGATCGCATCACATTTGCACGCTTTCGTGAGCATCAGTGACTCCACATGATTGGCCTCTTACCACCCGAAACAAATTTTTTGTTAATAAACATATTTTGTTAATAATTGGCTGCACAGATGCAAAAACATTTTTATGATTTTTTTTTTTTTTTAATATATAATATAAAAGTATAAATGGCATTTAACATTATTTGTACTTGGTGTAAATAGTATTCATCACTATTTGCATTCGGTGTAAATAAGCTGTGCTTTTATGTCTGGTTCTCAAACCCTAGTGAGGGTAAAATGGGTTTCTTACACTTCTTAGTGGTGCAACAGGCTATTATTTGAGATCCAAAAACATTATTTCAGACTTCTAGACCACAAAACAGAAATAGTTGAACAAGCAAATTCTCCCTGGATAGCTCCTAAAAACGAGTCTTCAGTTTTAAATACAGTTCGAGACTTGAAAGTGATTTTTGGTGAAAAAAATGGGGGTCAAGTTGATAACACCCTTATGATGTAACCAAAATTTGTATCCAAAATCTTTCCAAAGCACATTTATTTGTTAAAATTTTGAATGTGCATTCTTGACCCTAAAAAAAGAAAGTCACAAAATTTCAAGAAAAAATAGTTCACCAATTTTAAAGTAAAAATGAAATGTAGTCAGTTTGACCTCAATACAACAGAAGGTCAAGTATGTTAAATGGTACATTGTATGTCATGTCTGCTTTTGTGTGCTTGGTTATGTTTCTGGGATTTATCTGCAATGTGTTTGTGTAACTGCTCACCCGCTGGAGAAATATCCGTCCCATGATCCTTTTAGCCTGGCTGTGTCCCTCTTCACCCCCTGCTTTTGCAGCCCATTAGATGCATTAAAGCTCATTGCACAAAATCAATAACCTGCTGTGGGTCGTTTGCTAAAACAATTGTCCAAATGTTTTTCTTCTGCGAGGAGAGCAGAAACCTGCCCTAATGCCCTCGGGCTTGGTGAGTGTCACCGGTGGTAATGCGAGCGCACCCGTTATGAGCTCTCTGTCCATTGCGACTGGAGAGAAACGCCTTCAGACGGCTTGAAGGTCCCTTATGGTGAAATTCACCGCCATCTGTTTACATTACAGGAGAAACATGAGTGCCATCAAACCGTAATGAGAGACGGTGATGTTTTGACAACACTTGAGCATATTTTGACCACCTCATTTGGAGCCAACGTTGTAGATTTGCGCATGAATGCTTGATGCAAATTTCTTCTCCTGCAACCTTACCTAGTTTAGTGTTGGTGAGAATAGAGAAGTTTGGTGTATGTAAGTGCTGCTGAAGGGGAGAAACAAATGTGTGTGTGTATATATATATATATATATATATTCTAGATCCATTACATGTAAAGTAAAACATTTCAAAAGTGTTATTGTTATTATTTTGATGATTAGAGTGTTCAGCTCATGAAAGTCAAAAATCCAGTATCCCAAAATATTAGAATATTTACATTTGAGTTTCATTAAATGACCATCCCTACAGTATAAACTCTGGGTATCTCTTGTTCTTTGAAACCACACTAATGGGGAAAACTGCTGACTTGGTAATGGTCCAGGAATCATTGACACCCCCTAAACAAAGAGAGTAAGTCACAGAAGGTCATTACTGAATGGGGTGGCTGTTTACAGAGTGATGTATCAAAGCATATTAAATGCAAAGTTGACTGGAAGGAAGAAATTGGGTAGGCAAAGGTGCACAAGCAACAGGGATGACCGCAAGCTTGAGAATACTGTCAAGTAAAGCCGATTCAAACACTTGGGAGAGCTTCACAAGGAGTACAATGAAGCTGGAGTCAGCGCATCAAGAGTCTCCACACTCTGACATCTTCAGGAAAAGGACTACCAAGCCACTTCTAAAACAGAAACAACGTCAGAAGCATCTTTTCCTGGGCTAAGGAGAAAAACAACTGGACTATTGTTCAGTGGTCCAAAATCCTCTTTTCAGATAAAAGTAAATTTTGCACTTCATGTTGAAATCATGGTCTCAGAGTCTGAAAGAAGACTTGAGAGGCACAGAATCCAAGCTGCTTGAAGTCCAGTGTGAAGTTTCTGAAGTCAGTAATGATTTGGGGTGCCATGGCGTCTGCTGGTGTTGGTCCATTGTGTTTTATCAAGTGCAAAGTCAATGCAGCCATCTACCAGGAGCACTTTATGCACTTTTGAGCACTTTATGCTTCCATCCGCTGACAAGCTTTATGGAGATGCTGATTTCCTTTTCCAGCTGGACTTAAGCACCTGCCCACAGTGCAACAACCACTTTCAAGTCATTTGCTGACTGTGCTTTATTGGCCAGCCAACATGCCTGACCTGAACCCCATTGAGAATCTATGGGATATTTTGAAGAGAAAGATGAGAAACAGTCGATCCAACATTATACAGATGACCTGAAGGCTCAATAGTGCCTCAGCAGTGCCATAGGCTGATCACTTCTATGCCACACTTCACTGATGCTGTAAATTGTGCTAGTATACTGTAACTGAAATCTACAGAAGCAAATAGATGAAGTACAGCAATAAACTAAAGTGAATCTATACACAACTTTAGAATAGAAATAGGAAAAAAAACTGTTAAGTTTGGTGTATGAAAGTGCTGCTGAAGTGGAGAAACAAACTCATTTTGAGAAAATAGCCTTTAAATATATACAGTTGAAGACAAAAGTATTACCCCCTTATAAAATACTTAATTATTTTTCAAATAAGGGTTGTTTAACAAAAAGACGATTTTATCCGCACAGCATTTTTAAACATAATACTTTATTCAGGAAGCTTTTTAGGGTTTGTAATACAAATAGAAATAAATGTATAACCAAGAATTTAAAAAAGTTTACTGGTCAAAATTATTAGCCCTCTGGTTAATATTCAGTAGTGTATCCCTTTTGCTTGATAACAGCCTTTAGTTATTTGCTGTAGTTCTCAACAAGTTTCAAGCATGTCTCCTGAGGAATGACAGCCCATTCTTCCTTAGCAAATCTCTCAAGCTCCTCCAGATTTGTTGGTCTTCTGGCACAAACTCTGTGCCCCACAGATTTTCTATTGGATTCAAGTCTGGGCTTTGTGCAGGAGAGTCAAGTACACTCACTTTGCTCATTTGGAGGTATTTCTTCACCAGAAGTGAGGTATGCTTTGGGTCGTTATGCTGGAAGACAAAATGTTGACACACACCAAGTTTTCTTGCAGACTGTCTGAGGTTGTCTTTCAAAATCTTCTTATAGTCTTCCTTTTTCATGTTTCCTTTAACCCTGATGAGATTCCCAGTTCCAAACGCACTGAAACATCCCCACAGCATTATACTCCCACCACCATGTTTCACTGTGGGAACGGTGTTCTTGGGGTTGAATGCCTCTCCCTTCTTTCTCCAAACACAGAAAACATCTCTATGGTCAAAAAGCTCTAGTTTTGTCTCATCTGACCTAAGGACACGTTTCCAGTATGTGTCACATTTCCCCAGGTTGTCCTTAGCAAACTTCATTCTAGCTTGGAGGTGTCTCTTCTTCAGAAGTGGAGTTTTTCTTGGCTGGCAACCTCACAGTTCATTCCTGTGCAGTGCTCTAGCGACTGTCTTCGTTGAGACATGAATTCCAGACTTGGCTAGGTCATTCACTAGTGTCTTGGCAGTTGTTCTTGGGTCTTTAGAAACCTCTCTCACTAGTATTCTTTCTCCACTATGTTGGTCTCTTAAAACTTCTTGATAATGCATCTCACTGCAGTTCTTGACACTTGAAGACGCTTTGATAAACGTGTGTATCCTTCTTCATCTTTATGAGCATTAACAATTCTTTCTCTCAAGTCCAAACTAATTTCTTTTGTCTGTGCCATGATGACAGTGCATATTATTTTACTAGTTGTTTGGCAAGATACTAATCCTCAGCTTAAAGAGCAATTTAAATGCTTAACTAGGTTAATTAGGTTAATCAGGCAAATTAGGTTAATTTGGGAAGTCATTGGACAACAGTAGTTTGTTCTATAGCTAATCAAACTAATAATTTCTTAAGGGGGCTAATAACATTGTCCTTAGTAGTTTTTTATTTATTCATTTATTTAATTATTTTATTCAAGCAACTATAAGAAATCAGACTTTCTCTAGAAGAAAAAAATAATAGGAAATAATGTGAAAACATTCCCTTACTCTGTTAAACATCACTTGGGAAATATTCTAAAAAAAATTTACAATTTCACAGGGGGGGTAATAATTTTGTCTTCAACTGTATACTGGAATTGAAATCTACAGAAGCAAATAGATAAAGTGCAACAATAAAGTCAAGCAAATCATATATGAACAAACGCTTCTATAAAAATATTCAGAGAATAAATATGAATAAAACAGTTAAGTTTGGTGTATGTAAGTGCTGCTGAAGTGGGAAAACAAACTCATTTTGAGAAAATGGGCTTTAAAGATATGTACTAGAATATGTAGATATGTTTTGGAAATGAATTGTACAGATGAAAATAGATGAAATGTAATAGAAGTGTAATATTCTGAAAAAATACATATTATGGAATCAAAGTAGTAAAAAAGAAAAAAGAAAGAAAAACAAGGTTTTGCCTGTAGCCTCTTTGGGATTTAAAAAAAAAAAAAATCATGTTGTTTTTCTATACGGCAAAAAATGGATAGTGGCTAGCAACTTTCAGGCTCCTAAAATGACAAACAAACACCTTAAAAGTATCATAACAGTAGTCAGTATGACTAATGCGCCAAAACGTGTCCAGGTTCAACTTAAGTTTAAATATGAAGGAAATGTTTCCTTTGCTGTTTTACAAAATAAACAGTCATATAGGTTTGGTGCAACATAAATGTGAGGAAAGGACAAAACTGTACTTTTTTGGGCGTCCAGTCCCTTTAAAATAAGCTCAATGGTGACAGCAGATGACAGCGAAGTAAAAGCAACATTTAAAGCAAATATTCATCATGATCTGGGTCAGAGATGATGTAAATGTAATTTCCTTTCATGTAACAATATACACGTTTTAGATGCTAAATGGAAGTGCTAAGATGCACATATATGCACTGTATGCAATTAATTTTGCACAAGTTTATTTTGCAGGATAACTTCTGTCTGCCACCCATGTTTATCCACAGATTCCTCATCTTTCTAAAAAGAACTCAAACTTAACAAAACAAGTTAGGAAAGCTTTGCTCTCTGGCTATTTTTAAGTCGTTGGTACACTTGTTTAATGTTCACAGCACTTTTGCATGACATCCTCAAGAATAATAGCAGAAAGGAATTCGGCAAACAAGACGCACTGAGTGAAAATATCAGCAATTATTCAGCAAATATTTTCAGTTTTTAACATCTGACGTGTCGTGCTTCTTTTTATAGACCCTATTTAAATTATTTCTACAGTATTTTTCTTAACATTGCTGTGCTTGGTTTTTCCTAAGTCACATTCACTTTTGCAATGCTGTAATTATATAAAAAAAATGTTTTGCTTGTTTTCATTGATTTTTTTGTGTTACAAGTTAAAACTCTTTTCTGTTGCATCAAATGACAGTGTGACATGCTATACTCCATGCAAAGTCTTCTGCAGTCTCTTCGACCTCATTACTTGAGTCACTAATCTTAAAAAAAGTGAAGAAAAAGCTGATGCGTTTCAGATGCAACGGCTGCACACACATTATTTATTCTGAAGTGACTCCTAATGTGACTCTGAATAATACATCTGTGTGCAGCAGGGTATCATCTGAAATGCCCGTGTGATTTCACAGACAGTCGTGATTGTGTCTGATTGCTTTCTGAATCAATGGCTCTTGTCAGAAACAAGATGTCATTGAAGCTTCAGTTGAAAACCAGCAGAGTTTAGATCAAAATGGACTTCATTAAAGTTGGATTGAGAGAGAGGTCTTATTGTTATCGATTCATCTTTCTTTTTAATCTAATTTCTTTTTTCAACCAGCTCTCATAAATAGATGTTTCACCATAGAATCGATTCAAATCAAATTTTCAATAAATATATGGTTTTATGCTGAAATGTGTCACATTGTGGAAGTAAAATGCATTTGCCTTTTACGTTGACATTAAAAATAATTAAAAGGTTTAGAGCTTCACTAAACTTTAACACACAGCGTCTATATTTATATCTATCTATCTATCTATCTATTATTTTTGCTTTCTTTTGTAAAGACACACTACTAGTGCTAGAAGTGCACTGATTAGTGTTAAGGTAGATTTACATGATTTGGTTGTTTTTTTGAGATCCGTTCGCATTTTTGTCTTTCTCAGCAGCAAGAGTCCTTCTGCTAATTCAGTTTTTATTACATTTAAGTTATTCGTTGTTTCTGCCAAAAGCACTAAGACAAATGGATCAGTCCACTCAACACTCACTAATGACTTCCTGTCTCTCTCTCTCTTTCTCTCTCGTGTTTAGTGTCTCTCGTCCACACGCGTCTTTCATTGATCAGTTGTGAGATGTTTAGAGACTCAGGTGTAGTTTTCACTCAGCGAGACGTGTGGACTAGCAATCGTTCAGATCGCTTGAGATCTGATCCTCCTCGCACAAAACCCACGATACACGATATAATACACAGTAATACGAAACTTGATATTTGGAGCTTGTTTCTGGGGTTTCGTTTTATTTAACTGGGGCATTGTGGTTGCAGTGCAATTCAGTTGCCAGGGTGTTTTAGGTGGCGCTAAGGCATTGCTAGGTGGTTGGTAGTTCGTTGCTAGACAGTTGTTATGGCGTAGGCAGTTGCTAGGCCTATGGTCTTATAAAATTTGCTCCCACTTATAAAAAGGCCTATGGTCTTATAAAACCCCCCTTTTAAAAAAAAAATGCTAAAATGCTAAATTTGGACAATTTGAATTCAGGAAAAATTAAATTTGGACAATAATCCAAAATAAAAAAAATAAAACAATTTTTATACTTTTACATTTTTCAGAAATTCTGTTGTAATTTTTGGGTTGTTTTGTTAGTGTTTTCTGCATCATGGAAATCTTATGGCTTTTCTGTTACAGAGTAATCCAACGGAAAAGGCGAAGGTCAGGGCAGGCAGCAAGTGATTACAGAAACCAGGGGAACAACCCAAGTCAAGTCAAAAAACACAAAGGCAAGGCAAACAGGAAACAAGGAAACTGCTAGGAAATGTCTGCTACAGCAAATCAAGACTCAGCAATGAGTGTGTAAAGCCGGGCTCACACTGTGCGATTTTGGCCACGATTTGGCCATCTGAGACAAATTTAGAAATCCTAAAAGATTCCTATAATCCTAAGATAAAATCTGTAGTCTTTGATCGCTGGTTTGACATGTTTACTGACAGCCGAATAATGGCTGTTGCAATCAAATTTTACCTCCAATGAAATTCTAGCAATGTCAGAAGATTTGGTGCACAGTCCTGCAGTGTAACTTCTCCTACGACAAACATCAAACTTGACTGTTGTACAGTCTGACATTGATGACACTGAGATCCCAGTGTGACATGATCATCATGTTCGTACAGTCTGACAAGCAACAATCGTAAAGGACAGAAAATCTTTTCTGATGGGTAACATGTGTCTAGTATCAGTTACTGGGCAGGGGATTATGGGCAATGGAGTCTGGGATTAAGTGGCACAGAAATGGAATGGAGTGCCCTCTAGAGGAGTTCATGGGCGCTTCAGCTGGAGATTGTGAAGCTTATAGGTGTTACTGATGGTTGCTAGGGCATTGTTAGGTAGTTGCTAGAGTGTTTCAGGTGGTTGCTTATTTGTGCTAGGGTGTTCTTGTGGTTGCCAGATAATTGCTAGGTGTTATGGAGAGTTTTTAGGGCATTACTTACAAGAATAAGGTGGTTTCTAATTCTTGGTGGCTGCTAAGTCATTGCTATTTGGTAGGGTGTTTTTGGTGGTAGCTAGGCAGTTGCTGGGTGTTATACAGTCATGGCCAAAAATATTGGCACCCTTGCAATTCTGTCAGAAAAAACAACATGCAAATGCTTTGGTATTCACGTCCTTATTGTTTTTGTTTGCACTGGAACAACACAAACAAAAACAAAAAACGGAAGAAAAATGTAACTTGATAAAATTTCACACATAACTCAAAAATGGCCTGGACAAAATTATTGGCCCCTCGTCAAAATTGTAAGAAATAATTGCCTTTTAAGCATGTGATACTCCTGTAATTTGTATTTAGACACACCTGTGGCAAGTAACAGCTGTGTGCAATATAGTAATCACACTTGCAACCAGTAAAAATGGAGAAAAGTTGACTCAATCTTTGTGTTGTGCATCACACCGAGCATGGAGAAAAGAAAGAAGTGTAAAGAGTTGTCTGTGGATTTGAGAGAAAAAAACATGGACAATCTCAAGGCTACAAGTCCATCTCCAGAGATCCTAATGTTTCTGTGTCCACTGTACGCAATATCATCAAGAGGTTTACAGGTAGACAGAAGAGCAAAATTAATGAAAAATTACAACGAAGGGTTGTTTGAATGGTGGATAAAGAACCCAGATTAACTTCTAAAGAAATTCAAGCTGATCTGCAGACACAGGGTACAACAGTGTCAGCTCGCACTATCCATCACCATCTGAAAGAAAAGGGATGTCCACCTAGGAGAACGTACTGTGGACAGAAAGTGAAGCTTTTTGGAAAAGGACATCATGGCACTGTTTAAAGAAAAAGAAATGAGGCCTTCAAAGAAAAGAACATAGTCCCTACAGTCAAACATGGTGGAGGTTCAAAGATGTTTTGGGGTTGCTTTGCTGATTCTGGCACTGGATGCCTTGACTGTGTGAACGGTATCATGAAATCTGATGATTACCAAAGAATTCTGGGGCGTAATGTAGTGGCCAGTGTCAGAAAGCTGTGTCTCTACCATGGGTCATGGGTCTTCGAGCAGGACAATGACCCGAAACACACTTCAAAAACCACTCGGTTTTTGGTTACAAAATGGTTACAAACAAACACATGAAACACATGTGGAGAGATCTCAAAACAGCAGTTTGGAGAAGGAATCCTTAAAATGTGAATGACCTGAAGCAGTTTGCAAAAGAAGAGTGGTCCAAAAGTCCAGTAGAAAGGTGTAACAACACTCATTCGTGGTTACAGGAAGCGGTTGATTTCAGTTATTTTTTTCCAAAGGTGGTGCTACCAAATATTAAGTTAAGGGTCCCAATATTTTTTTCCAGTGCAATTTTTGGATTCTGTGTGGAATTGTATCAGATTTGACTTTTCTTTTCTGTTTTTTTGTGTTGTTCCACTGCAAACAAAAAAAAATACAAAATAAATAAATAAACTTGTAAGTACCAAAACATTTTCAATTGCAACAATTTTCTGAGAGAAGTATTGCATTTTCTGACAGAATTGCAAGAGTGCCGATATTTTTGGCCATGACTGTAGATAGTTTCTAGGGCATTGCTAGGATACCCCAGACTTTCACTCAGATATCAAAGCTCAGTTTTGGGTAACTGTAGTTTTGTAATAATTTTATATTGTTAATTTTTTTTGGTTTTGTTTTACAGTTGCAGAAGCAGCTAAAAATACAGTAAATTTTTGTGAAAGTATTTCTACACACAGATGTTTTTTTTTTTTTAAACGTATCCGTGTACTTTTGCTTCGCTGTCTGCTTTTCGGATATCTGAACTTATGTTGTTCGGGTTCCTGTGCAATGTTGTCTGTAAATACAGTGGTTGGATTGCTTCTGGGAAACGTTCCCGGCTAAAATAACTGAGCGTTACACTGTCGGTCTGATTTGTGGGCGGGGCGTTGTGGGAGGAGCCTTTTAGACCCTGTGAAGCGTCACGGGACGGTTTCCACTGTCATATCGGAATGTAGTCGCTCAGTTTAACCTGGTCAAATTTGGAGCTGAGATTAAAAATGCATGACATTCAAGTAGTGATCATAAATTAGATCATGTTTATATTCAGAGCATAGATCATCTCTTTCTTTAGATCACCTTGATAGAGTTATAACTCACTTCTCTGCTTTGCATCACTAGGTGTAGCAGCCAGAACTATTTGAGGACAGCAGAGACCATGAGTCCTGTGGCTTTATATGGATAAATGCACACATTAAAGGAACAGTTCACCCAAAAATGAATGTTTGCCAACAATTTGCCCTCAGACCATTCATAATTTGTTTGATTCTTCATCAGATTTGGAGAAATGTAGCATTCCATGACTTTCCAATTTTGGCTATACAAGATGTTAACTGATGTACTGGAGTGGTGTGGATTATTGTGTTGTTCGTATCAGCTGTTTGGACTCTCATTTTGATAGCAGCCATTCACTGCAGATGATGCATTGGTGAGCAAGTGATGTAATGCTACGTTTCTCCAAATCTGGTGAACAAAGTAATCTACATCTTGGATGGACTTTGGGAATATTATTCAATATGTTCATCAGTCTATAAATGGTATTTCAGTTGCAGTAAATTTAAGGCCGTGTGTTAGAATGATGGACTTGTGAGTGTC
This sequence comes from Cirrhinus molitorella, assembly GCA_033026305.1. NCBI lineage: Eukaryota > Metazoa > Chordata > Actinopteri > Cypriniformes > Cyprinidae > Cirrhinus > Cirrhinus molitorella. The sequence continues at coordinate 53,354,559 of CM065117.1, forward strand.
TTTCTGGACAGTTTCATTTCCTCTTTGGTTCAGAACAGTCACAAGAGTTCAGAAATGTCGTACTGTGTATTAAAACACACACACATGTAATGGTGCCAAGCTGAAGAGCTCGTCTCTGAGCAGGAAGTTGGTCGAGAGATTTCAAAAGCGAACCATCCACGTGCCTGTGTGTGTGTGTGTGTGTGTGTGTGTGTTCCTGTGCAAGCAGCAGACGAGTCTTTGTGTGTCATGTAGAAATGAACAGGAAGCTATTGCTGCTGTTCTCTCTGAGCGGAAGACATCGCTATATGTGGTGTCATAGGTTCTAATAACAGACAGAACAGTGTTATATCTGAAGAGAACGGGAAAGGAGTGGAGGTGATGGAAAGCGAAGGAGATGCGGGAGATTGTTCACTGGAGGAGTCTCCCTCCAGCCCGTTGGAGGCCGAACATGTGGTAGGAGCTCAAAATCTGGTCAATTCACGTCGAAGCGTCTTCAATTTGTTAGAGAGAAGATTCACCTAATACTCACCCTCAAGTTGTTCCAAATCTGTATGAATTTCTTTTTTTCTGTGGAACATTGAAGTTATTGTAGTATCTTTAATATACTATTGTAGTAGTAGTAGTATTAATAGTTTGAATTAGCTTTCATTTTATATTTATATTAAGTTTTTGTAACTCATTTTTATCAACAAATATTGTAAGAAATGTATTCTTCATTCTTAATTCATTACGTAGTGGAACCTTATTGTAAAGTATTTTTTTACTAACATTTATTTCAGTTTTAGTTTATTTTAGTACTTCAACTTAAAATAGGTTTTTTATTTTATTTTATTTTAATTAACATAAAATTGTATTTCTATTTTAGTTAAAATTATTGGACTCCATTGACTTTCATTAAAAAAAAAACACTCAGGCATTTATTTAAATATCTTCTGTGTTCTTTGTTTTATTTTAACATTTATTTTATTTTGTTTTGTTTTAAGTCTGGCAGGTTTGAAATGACATGAGGATGGATTATTAATGACAGGATTTGTATTTTTGCCTTAATTATCCCCTTAAGGCCTGAACTAAGCCTTTGTGAGCTGAAGATTATGGTGGCGATGGTTTATAGCTGTTGTTCTTTTGCGTTTATGATGTTTTTGAACTGTGTTTGTAGTGAAACGAATGCTGCTCAGAGCTTAGTGGTGTTCACAAGACATTCGTCTTCCGTAATGTGACGTGTTTCTGTGTTAAACAGGATATGAAGATAAAATTAGGACAGGGCTTGACTTTTTTTCTGATTAAATTATTGGATGGTGAACGTGTCTTTATATGAAGGTGCTGACGTGAGAGAAAGAAGGAAAGTTGTTGTAGAGGAGGATAAAGTTCAAAGCATGAAGACTTGAAGCATGAAGAGTTTTTTAATTATAAAGTCAAAACAAGGGATGGGTACCGAAACCCGGTATTAGGGATGGCTCGATGCCATAATTTGGGCTTCGGGACGGTACCAGAATGTAATACCTTGGTATTGATACTAAATCGATACCATAGGTGACAAGTAACCAGCTTTAAAAGATAAGTAAATCTCTCTCTCTCAACTGCCAACTGCTCAACTGTATTGATGCTAAAATGTAACCAAAAATATAGCAAAACTCTTGCTTCATTTAAATTCAACTAATATTTGATTGTTTGAAGTGAAAGTGCAAATATTATGTGACCAAAGCTAAACTGAGAGCATGTCACACATACACATTTGGGCTTTCGTGTTTACTCTGTATCACATCTTAGGTATGTGCATTGCTCAGTTGTGAATAAAAGTTCATTAAACCTGAATATATGAATGATGAACTCACCTGTCGATCTCTAAATTCGCATTAAAGATCAGGATAAGCAAGTGACAAATGCTTGGCAAGAATTGATTTATGCCTCTTGTGGCAACAAATGATTTATTATAGCAATGCTTGTATACAGGTGCAGTAAGGTCAGTTTGTTCACCTTTTTGAATGCAAAAATGTGCCATATTTTACTTCGCCTGCAGTCTTTATTTACTACTTTCAAGCACCTTGAGTTTCATCTGTTCAATGATCAATCGTGTTGTTCTGTTGTCACGTTTACCCGTTTTGCAGCAATTTGGGAAGTACTTTGGACTAAGTCGGCCCTGGTGCTAAGTTATGAAAGGCCAGAGTATCGATAAGCTCTGGCGTTAATGGTTCTGCTATCGGTACTGGAGAAATTAAGTAAACACTGCTATATATACATTATCTTGCAAATTCTAGCTCCCCAGAGTAGCTGTTTTTATATTCAATAATATTAGGACATTTGACTATGATGCATTTTTGCTATTCGCAATTCAAAAGAGAGCTCGCACAATTGTGAGCTACGGAATACACAATCCCAGATAGCACACGTACGTCTGCAAGATGTCTGTTAAAGATCTCTTGATCTGGAAAGCATCTGCTGTGTATAAACGTCTGGCAGACATCTGTAAGATGTCAGTTTTACATATTCTAATTCATAAACATCTTAAAGACATCTAACAGATGTCTATTTGACATCTGATAGGAAACGTCCAATAGACACAACATGTCCTCCAATTTATACGACCGACGTAAGTCGTTTTCACAAATCCTCAAATACGTCTCTATAGAGCGTTTTCAACATTTGCTCCCTTATCAGTAACAGGTATCTTACTCAACCTTAGCATTATGTGTAGGTCAATTAGTAGCGCGTTGCACTGCGGAGTGGTATAATCATATGAACACAGGTTCGATACCAGAGAACGCATATGTTTTCATAGTATGTTTTTTTTTTTTTTAAATATGCACTACAAATCATGATTTTGCACTATTTCTGTAAGGGGTTTAGGGTGGGGTTAGGTGTGGTCATATATACGAATTACACCTAGTAAAACACGTTTAAATTACCGTGAAATCGGTATAAAAACTCATACGTCATTCCATGACGTCAGATCCAATGCGACACTGTCATTATTTTTTACGACCGCTAGAGGGCGCTTAACTTTAAAACGTAAACATGGGTCGTATTTGGTCGATTCAAAAACGTACAACTGGGTCGTATTTTCTTTGAGGACAGTCTCAATAGACATATTGCAGATGAGCAAACTACGTCTTGCAGATGTAAATGCAGACGTCAGATGGACGTCTCCAAGATGTACGTGTGCTATCAGGGATATTAAAGCCCTGTCCCAGATAGCACACATACATCTGCAAGATGTCTGTTAAAGATCTCTTGATCTGGAAAGCATCTGCTGTGTATAAACGTCTGGCAGACATCTATAAGATGTCAGTTTTACATATTCTAAATCATAAACATCTTAAATATATCTAATAGATGTCCATTTGACATCTGATAGGAAACGTCCAATAGACGTATTACAGATGAGCAAACTACGTTTTGCAGATGTAAATGTAGACGTCAAATAGATGTCTCAGAGATGTACATGTGCTATCAGTATCTGCTGTGTAGAAACGTCTGGCAGACATCTGTAAGATGTCAGTTTACATACATTCTAAATCATAAACATTTTAAAGACATCTAATAGATGTCTATTTGACATCTGATAGGAAGGTGTGAGGTAGGTGCGTATCGTATTTATGCCAAGACATTGCGTATCATATGCATGTCAAAACTGTGTCATACAAACTCCAAAAAATTCATGCATATAAATAGCACGCCAGAGAAAATACCTCACAGCTCTTAATCTGAATATGTTAGCTTTAAAAAGCAAATTGCAAACTGCAAATTCTACAGTAAAAACTATAGTGTTTATTTTATTAGATTTCTTTTGTAGGCTATTATACTTGAACAAAAATGTTAGTAGAAAAAAAAATAAAGCACTGTATATTTCATTTGTACCTTTGTTTTATTGTATTTTTAGTTTTTTTACTTTGTTTCTTTGTTCATGTTCTTGCTGCATCTCATAAAACACAGAAATGCCTGCAAACTGGTGCATTTACAGATTGATGTTTTATGTTAATTTCATTAAAATATATTTATTTTACAAAATATGAAGCAATGTTAATTAAGCTCATAATTTGTTTTGCTTATATATATATATATATATATATATAAAGCTAAAACAAAAAGTACTGATGAGAATACCGTTAAAGTACCGGATTGATAAGCAGTATCGTAAGAGTAATAATACCGTTAAAACCTAGTCACAACAGTCATGAAACTAAACGTCAAAGACGGAAATAGAGTTTTGTAAAACATGCTCCCAAAAATCTGTTTTATTTACAATTTTGCCTGTGTAGAGCTTTAAAAATAACATGGAGAGCAGCTCAGATCCATTTGACGAGACATGCTTATGTTTATGTGTCCACACTGAGATCTCTGACTTTATATTGCAGACTTTTTATTGAAATCTGTTCTGAAACTTTAGAGAATGTGAGATTATTTGGGTCTTTTGAAGGGAGAAACAACTGAGAAGCGAGAGACTTTAGCAACCGAGCTTGTAGGAACTATTGAGATTTGAAAGAGATTTCATTGTGGTTTTTCTTTTCATACGTGTTTAATGAGTGTGTTGGTCGTACTGAAGTGACTTTTCCTGTGTGTTTTGTAAGCGAGCTGCTCACAGCAGAACTTCCTTATTGAGTCACAATGTTCATGTGTGCCGTTCACTCTCTGTCAACTGAAATATAACGCGGCTGAATGTTTCTGTGGTGTCTTGAGTCTGGTACCTGCTCTATTTACACTGCCAGACGTGTGTTTAGTCTTTAAATGGCTGTGCGAAGTGCGCAAGTGTGTTATATTTCAGCTGGCCGATGTTTGATTACAGTTCAGCTCAGTCTGTGTGATTCTCAGTGTCTCTTGTGTCAGTATCAGCCAACGAAAACAAAACGCAAAAGAGAACTTCTGTATGCAAGTTGACAGTCAGTTACACTATCCACGATTATAAAGTTTCTCTTGATGTTGTTGACTTCCTCAGCATGAGCGCTGAACCGCAGAGCTGCCCTTTGCTTCTCCTCACAGCGCTGCTGACTCATTACTGATCACTAACAAAACATCAGTCGTTTCAATTACAGCTGCATAAAGATGAATTTAAAAGCACTTGATTGACTGGCACTGTATTAGAGCTGCTTTGTTGTACTTGTTATACTCTGATTATATAAAATAACTGGTTTTAAATAGTTAATGTCACCAAGGCTATCTGATCAAATGCAGTAAGTGGTAATATAAAATAAATTAATATTAATAATTTGGTCTGGACTCTTGCTGGAGGTTTGAGGCATCATTGTGCTTGGTCTAAGAGCAGGTGGTGTGTTTATGTCTTGCTGTGAAGGAGTTATTTATGGTCATATTGAATCAATGTACAGCAGAACGCCGTCACTGATCCTGGATCTGTTAAAAGTCTCAGTCTCAGACATCTCTTCCTTTTGGTCTTTTGAAATCGATGTGCACTGGTTTATATCAGTCCACCAGGAAACAGTGATATGTTTACTGTTGCAGTGAGTTAGCAAGAATTTTCAGAGGGGTTTTTTTTTTTTTTTTAGAGGAACTAAGTGGCAACTAAACAAGATACTAACAAGCAGAACTGATTTTTCCACCTGTCTTTCAAAATCATTTCTGTGAAACCATCATTGTTATAATTGTATGGAAATTCAGATTACAGAAACTACACACGGTTACTGTATCTATCTATCTATCTATCTATCTACTGCTATTCCCCGGGGAAACTAAGAAACTTCAGACCGCCGCCTCACGTTTCACTCGTAGCTGAAAGATAACCTGACTTCATAAATTGTCAATAAACAGACAGTACAAAGTTTTGAGAACATTTTAATATCCGAATTAGAAGCAGTATTATAACAAATAAAATCAGTTTATATTAAGGCAAGGCGTTTATGTGAGAACGACCGTTGCTGACACATTTAGCTGACTGACGTCTCGTCTGTATGTTTCGTTGCGTAAAATAAAATAATTTACAGCACAATAAAGACTTTATAAATGGAATAAGAAGTACACAAACCTTAATTTCACCTAAGAAGTCCACTAAACCGGCAGCGCTGAAGACTCGATTTCTCCTGAGGAGAATGAAAAGCCTACGCTCCGACTGTAACCCAACAGCTGGGTTAAAGTGCCCACGCTGGCTTATTTCGTCGGAGGGAGGGGGGGGGAAGGGGTTTATAGTTTCAGCGGTCAGTGAGATTGACCCAACCACTAACCCTTGGTTACACAAAAAACTACCCAACACTGGAAAAATATCCCAATAGGCATAACCCAGCAACTGGTTTAAAAAATATTGCCGAGGCCACAACATGAGCACCGCCTCAACTATACAAAATGGCCCCATCACAGGAGAAAAAGGCGGGAAACCCCTTACCTTGGCAAGCGCGAAGGCCCTTTCACATGGGACGCGGCTAGCACCGGAACCGCTGTGCGGCCGCCACTCCTCCACCCCTCTGTTTCGCCGAGGCCTGGGATGGACATTACCTCAAAAGCTAAAATGACGCCACACTATCATCCTCCATCTATCTCTTTCCATCTCTCATTTGTTCTCTCTGTCTGTTGTTTAATCTATTTATCATTTTGTTATTCTATCATTCTATCTATCCACAACCAATATCCGCTTGGATTGACCCATGACCCCTTCCTTTTGTCCTAGGATTCGGATGGTTTGTCCGTCCTGGAGCAGCTGGGACTGGACCAGAACTCTGATTTCTCAGACTCCAGCGTGCAGCAGCGGTTGGACGAGCAGCGAGAGAGGATCCGCAGGGAGATCCGGAAGGAGCTGAAGATAAAAGCGGGTGCAGAGAACCTGCGGCGGGCCACCACTGACAAACGCAATGTCCAGCAGGTGGAGAGCCAGTTACGCAGCTCCAGCCGCAAACTGGACTCGCTCCACGCTCAGCTGCAGGAGCTGGATGCCCACATTGTGGTCAAGGGTCACGATGACAGCAAAGGTCAGGAATCATCATTATAAGCTTACCTTTAAGGTCATGTGTAAGAAATATGGGTTTAATGTAGAATTTGTCATTATTGATGAGTGAATATGAATCTTTAGGGGTGATGTGATTTGCTGTGAACATACAGCAATCTGATGTATATATTTACAGTCCTCATAATCCTTTTAGACCATGAACCAAGATGAATGTTTGACCCTGTCTTCAACCCGCAGATGACATTCAGACTCTCGGGACACCAGGTCGCTCCTCAGCCAATCAGGATAGGATTAAGGCTCTGGAGCGACAGCTCAACATCGAGCTGAAGGTCAAACAGGGGGCAGAGAACATGATCCCCATCTATGCCAATGGGGTTACCAAGGTACTGAGCATCTATCTATCTATCTATCTATCTATCTATCTATCTATCTATCTATCTATCTATCTATCTCTCTCTCTCTCTCTCTCTCTCTCTCTCTGATTGTCTAAATCTGACTGTCTATCTGAATGTCTACCTATGTGACTGTCTATCTGTCTGTCTGTCTGTCTGTCTCTCCCATCTGGATGTCTAGCCATCTGATAGCCTGGATGTCTGTCTTTCTATCTGATTGTCTATCTATCTGACTGTCTTTCTGAATGTCTGTCTTTCTCTCTGACTATTTATTAGATGTCTATCCATCTGACTGTCTATCTGGATGCCTGTCTATCTGATTGTCTGGCTGTATGTCTGTCTTTCTGACTATTTTTCTGGATGACTATCCATCTATACCTGTCTATCTGACTATTTATCTGGATACCTGTCCAACTGACTGGATGTATGTCCATCTGACTGTCTATCTGGATATCTGTCTATCTGGATGCTTATCTATCTGACTGTTTGTTTGGATGTC